>CM044437.1:93729193-93765056 GCA_024363595.1 Xenopus borealis
AGCCCCTAGTCACTTTATTCACTTACATGATATCCTAGGCTGGTGATCCAATCAGCGATCCTGCGTCTTCTTTCTGAGAAAACACATGTGCAGTAGAGTGTAAACAAAAGAAATGTGCAAATGTCTGCCCCAGGGTAGCAAAGAAAGACAAAGCAGAAGAAGGGGATTGCTCCATGATACTTAGTGAGAAAACCCTAGCATGAGTGCAGTTTTCTGCTAACAGGAGCACCAACTCAAGTAACATGTAAATGAATAAAACCAACTCAAGTAACATGTAAATGAATAAAATCTTTTGGAACCCCCAAGTGATTTCACCTTTGCACAGAATATTATTTGCACATATGCTTTTGAAGTTTGCTTCCACCTAAATCATTTTTTGCGAGGTATGCTGGCTTTGCTATACTGTTATTCTACTGAAAAGCGATTTCAGATTGTTAGCAGGGTTGGTACATTCTATGAAATGAAATAACCATAGCTACTATACACAGAAGAAGTGTTTTATGCTCTCTGGCTGTGCCCACACTGTACTTTTTTTTACCACTCACCTTAAAGGAAGCAGCTATGAAATATAAAACTATATGTGACACACACATAAACTTTAAATGAACACTCGAAGAAGTAAAAATAGGTCTTGGCCTATTTTAAAGGTGCTCAGCATTCACATGCATCTGTATACCTTAGCAGATTAATGAGAACTCATTTTTCATGTGGTGCTATTCACTTGATCAGAATCAAACAGAGGGAATTGCAGCAGCACTAGCCAAAGTGTGTATGTATCTTTATTGGCTTCACTTAAATCTTTCAACATTATTGGCTTTTTCAAACTGGCTGCAATTCTGAAATACAGAAGAGGGAACTTGATAAACAGATAAGGGGCAGAACAGATACACATTGCTGGATCATCCTGACATACAACTGATACGCATTGAAAGAGAACATTTAATAACAGCAATTGTAAAGCAATCAATAGATTATCTCAGCAAGATAACATATTGATTTCTATATGCATCATACTTAACTACTTAGCTACTGGCCATTCATTTGTTAGGGAATTCCAGTATCTGCAGTTCTTCGTCTGTGTACTTATTCTTTCTATCACATTTTCAGAACTGGAGATTGCCAGGTATTAAGACCCAAATATCACTGAAAACCATGGATTCATATTGAGATTAAACAGAATCATAATATTTGATGAAGATCCAAGATCCAAATTACAGAAAGATCAATCATTTCAGGGTTCCATTTATATGGTTAGGGAAGTCCTGAATTCTAATATCATTATAGTTTACAACAAGTAGTATATTTTCCCCAAAACTATAGGAGGCAAAGAATGAAGCACATCCTGGTAGGGCAGCTCGGTGGTTTGTGGCTAAGTCAGTAGCACTGCTATGTTGCAGCATTGGGAGGGGGGTGCTACCTGGGCCTTGCGTTCACAACAGAATCAGAATGTGAGTAACAAGGAAACAGGCCTGAATTTGTGGCAGGCCACAAAGGTCAGAGACTAGGGCAGCAGAATTTTAGGGGCAGCCCAGCCACATTCTAAGGAACACTGGAGATTCCATGTATAGGAGTTGAGCTGACCATCCCCAGTGCTTCTTACAATGCGGCATTTGTGTGTGCACCCTCGGCAGGTGCTCGCAACGGCAGTTAGGTTCTAGGATCCTGTGGCCTAGGGGCACTCAAGTTGAAAATCCGAGCCTGCAAGCAATTAAATATAAATGTCAATTGAATTATATACAGTACGTGATACATGCTAAAACTGGAACCAGTTTGTGTTCTGTATTTTTAAATGTTCTTTAAACTTATTTTAAAAGTCTTCCTGCTATGATATGACAATGTCATAATTATTTTCATTGTAGCTGCACAAGTGGGTTTCAAATTCCCTTGCCCTGATCTAGCTATAAAGATAATTCAGATAAGGTAGACCATATGAGACAATATATGTGCTCCGGTTGAGACCTTAAATCTTAGGGAGTAAGCCCTCGCAAACGGTGAGGAGGAAGGGTGTTATGCAACTGTAACTGTATGCAGGGTGCAATAATTGGGTGCCAGTGGTCCTTATAACCAAGGAACATATTTATTGAATATACAATCCTCAGTGGAGTGTACAATAAGCACAAACAGGATCATACCTCAACAGTGGAGAGACAATACTCACAGCACCTTGGGTCAGTATCTGTCCCCTTGTAGACGAGGACAATGTATGCAGCCTTGAGGAGGTACACCCAGCTTTCAGCCTTTTCCCTAAGTGGAACCTGAGGGGAAACGCTCATCCCTAGGTCTGTACACTTAGTCCCTACTCTGGGCAATTAGTACCAGGGATCATAATCCCACTCACAATCCTCGGAGGAGCCTCAAACTGCTCCTAGAGTGACCTGTTATGAAGTTGAGTAGCCTATCCTTACTAGACCTGACCTGTCTAGGTTCCACTCGAGATCTGCCTGTCTGCTCAGGTTAGAGCCAGCACAAGATGGATGCTTAGCACATGGTTCACAAGGATTTTATAATTGAGCACAGTGCCATCTACTGGTCACTGTGAGAAATAACAAGGGTCATAACTTAAAGCAGGATAACACATTTCCTCTCCTAACTATATTTTAGGACCCAGTTAGGTGTCTATTACACTAGGGGACTGCTTGCTAAATAATACTGGGAAACTAATTTACCAGTCCCCTACACTTCAAATATACAAGTACTGTACTACATACTGCAGTTGGTGAATATAGGATGATGTGCCCTGGTGAATACCTTATTAGTGGCTGATTAACCCTGCTTATGACGACTGCAAAGAGGCAGAATTCTGAGAAGAAAATAACAGAGGCCTGTGGAGAAACATGTGGGTAGTGTTGCAATGGGATTTTTGTTCTAATATTAGTATCATACAATCATAATAAAGGAGCTCCTTGATCTAGTTCAGGAATCTAATATTGGGCTAGAAAATGTGTTATGTCATGCCCACAACATGCTTGAGAAAGATTTAAAGGAAAACTATACCCCCCGGACAATGTAGATCTCTATAAAAAGTTATTACATAAAACAACTCATATGTAAAACCCTGCTTCATGCAAATAAACCGTTTTCATAATAATATATTTTTTAGTAGCATGTGCCATTGGGTAATCATAAATAGAAAATAGCCATTTTAAAAAATAAGGACAGCCTCCTGGGATCGTATGATTCAACAGTGCACACAAACCTACCAAACAAACTATAAAGTTAGGTCACATGAGCCAATTAACAGAAAGAGTTCTGTCTTTTGCTTCCACACTTCTTCCTGTTACAGTTAGAGTTGAAATATTTCTGGTCAGGTGATCTCTGAAGCAGCACACAGACCATCATGAAATGGGGGTTCAAGGCAAGAGATGTAAAAGGGTAATATTTACTTAAATATATATGCCAGTTTGGCAAGATTATTTAATATGCCACTTAATATGATATAAACTACCTGTTGCTCAAGTATTTATTTTGGGGGTATAGTTTTCCTTTAAGCTTTAACATTGAATCTAACAAGAAAGCAATTGTAGGTTCCTAACAACAGAGCAGAACCACTTACAACTAGCACTTGCCTATTAGGTTTTGCCAACAGTGTTACAATGAGTATGATTCATCCTTGTTATGTAGATATGGTTTCAAATATTAACAGTGGGTGTTTTTTTGGGGTTACTTAGTATGTATGTATGTTTTCATTTATATATACACAGCCCTGTACAACAAAACAATAAAATAATAGAATAATAAATACAAATAAATGCAAAATACAGTTGCATAAAAGCCTATGAGAAGTATCATAGAGACAAAAGGAAGGAGGTCCCTGCCCCGTTGAGCTTACAATCTAAGTCTGCTTTAGAGTGCTTTTATTATGGGAGCTGCATATTGTAATGGCAGCTCATAACAGGTGCGTTCTGCTGCCCACACGTGACTTACTTGTAGTCACATTCGATTTCTTAACTTTCGTCTCCATGGTAATGAGATGCAACCCTAGGTTTCCATAGCAACACCCAACTGTTTAAATTCATCACCTGTATACTCAGATGCTCTCTAGCCATCAAGAATCTGAGCAAGGATGTTAATACCCTCAAGTTAAATGCAAAAAGACAGGATGGGGGCGGAAGCAGAGCACTAGAGAACATAGTGAAGAATCCAAAGACATACAGATGTGAACAGGGTCACCACCCATTCCATAGAGCATTTATCGAAGACAATGTCAAGAAGCTTAAGTGCTTCCTGCAGAAAGCTAACATTGGTGCATAACTGCCTCTTTCCAAGGCATTCTCCTTTTAACTCAACATAAATGTTTCTGTTCTATTCTGTTTTGTATGAAAACATGCTGTGATTCCATCAAGAGAAAGAATTTAGTAGGCATAATAAGATGCATTCATGTTTTGTGAATCAATAGCAATTAGTTTCCTTTCCACTATAAATTTAAAAATTATCATTAATATTTATTCATAATTACTAGTTTTATGTATATATACACGTTCCTCCTTTATGGCTGTTTGCCCTTAAAGGATATGTTGAGTTCCATGGCCACTTTGGCTTAAGGTACCTAGGAGAATGTGTAATAAAGCATTTGACTGCATTTGATTTATGTAAACAGTTTTTCAGTCTTAATCAGGGTGTGCAAAATATTAAATAAAAACAAACAATAATAAAAATATTTCCATAAAAGAAAGCGTGGCATTTAATTTATTTGGGGAAAGTAGAGACCATAATATATAACTAATTCTAGGGAACTTTCAATTGTAACTCTTTCTGATGGAAATAATAAGTAACAATAGTAATAAAAAATGTTGAGTTCTGTGTGGCATACATAACTGTGTGATGGCAGTGATAATACATGAGATTAGGGATAAAGAACAAATTGAGGTCATTTATAGGGACAAGTTAATTTTTTTCGCCTTGTTTCACCGCAGAAATGACGCCCATAGGTTTGAATGGTGTCACACGTCAAAAGCATCAAAAAAATTGACATTCATTGACTTTAATGCATTTCGGCGAATTTTCGCTGGCAGTAAATTTTTGGTGTAGCGAAACGGGTCAGATTTCTGATCATATATCAAATGGACAAATTTGCACCTTTGCAGTAGCTCATAGCAATTACCAACAAAAATGTTGCTTTCATTGTTCTACTTGCAAAAAGCTGAAAAGCTGATTAATTGCTATATAATCACATTCACTTTACAGCGCTACGAAATAAGTTGGCGCTATAGAAATACATGTTAATAATTGCTATGGATTACTATCCAGGTGCATATTTGCCCAGTGTTGATAAATGAGCCCTAGAGAGGAGTAACGAGAGAGCACTTAATGGAGAAACTAATGCAAAGCTAACTAGGCAGAAGAGGTGGAAAAATAAAAATGCAAGATAAAAATGAAGGAGAAAATTTTATGGGAAAACAAAGTGGGATGACAGGGGAGAAATGTGTCAGACTAGATGAAGACTAGGGATGGCGCGAACTGTTCGCCGGCGAACTTGTTCGCACGAACATCGGGTGTTCGCGCTCGCCGGAAGTTCGCGAACGTCGCGCGACATTCGCCAATTTGGGTTCGCCTTAGTTGGCGCTTTTATTTTGCCATTTCTCCCCCAGCAGATACATGGCAGCCAATCAGTAAGCTCTCCCTCCTGGACCACCCCCACACCCCCTGGACCACTCCCCTTCCCTATAAAAACTGAAGCCCTGCAGCGTTTTTTTACTCTGCCTGTGTGTGCTGAAGAGATAGTGTAGGGAGAGAGCTGCCTGTTAGTGATTTCAGGGACAGTGGTCAGTGGATAGTAAGTTTGCTGGCTAGTAATCTACTGTACTTCAAACAACTGCCATCTAGCTGTGTGAGCTTGTTCACATTCTGTCTAAATATCCATAACATTACAGTCTCCAGAAAAAGCACCTGAGTGACTTTTTTCAAGCAGCTATAATATATTTTACGTAATCCGTATCCACCGCTGTAGTAGTGTATACGTTGACCTTGTAGCCATTATTTGCTCTGTAGCCATTTTTTGCCCAGTGTGTTCTTCAAACAACTGCCATCTAGCTGTGTGAGCTTGTTCACATTCTGTCTAAATATCAATAATATTACAGTGTCCACAACCACCTGAGTGACTTTTTTCCCTTTACCGCACAAAACGCAGCGCTGTGTCAACAATGGATTTTTCAGATACATTTTTGCCCTTGATCCCCCTATGGCATGCCACTGTCTAGGTCGTTGCACCCTTTAAACAACTTTAAAATCATTTTTCTGGCCAGAAATGTCTTTTTTAGCTGTTAAAGTTTGCCTTCCCATTGAAGTCTATGGGGTTCGCGAACCGTTCGCAAATTTCCGGAAGTTCGCGAACATGTTCGCGAACTTTTTTTCGGCGGTTCGTGCCATCCCTAATGAAGACTAGCCTAGATTAAATCCTCTCTGTCCCTGTCTCCTGTTCCACCATCTTATTTCATCTGGTTCTTCTCATGCTTTGCTTTTTAGTAAATCGCTAAATCCATTTTTGGATGCCAGGGAAGCAAAACACCCCAGATTTGCACATCACTAGTAATAATTGACTTTAAAGGCTATTTACAAGACATCCACAACAATACGATCTAAAATGTATTGAAATACTGTATTCCTTTCTTGACTAAATGGCTAAATATCAGATAATGGCAAAAGAGGGGAAAAACAGTATTAAATTGAAAATCTTGACATGTGGCTTTTTAAAGAGTTTATCTGGAAATGTTATATAATGCTTAGTTAAACCACGACCTATTACCACGTGAAGCAAACAGTTCTGTTCCATGAATATCTTTTCTAAAACTATGATTAAAAAATTGTCATTCCTCTCGCTGAGTATCAACAGAGAAGACATCAGGTGTCTCGCAGAAGAGGGCACTTTCCATTATCTGTGGCTAAGATCTGTGAAGATTAACACAGAATTCCTGCTTTGTTCCAACCCAGTATCACATTGCATAGATACTCCATGTATTGCCTGACAAAAGCAAGACACATGCTGGAATTGATTCTGCATTCTGTTAGTCACGGATATTTGGTGCTTCTTTATAAAGTGTATGTTCTTTCATGCATATGATGAAAATTATACATTAGCTTCTAGATGCAGGCTTGTTTCAGTTTGGTGGGGGCTCTGTAAGTTGGATAATGCCTATCTTTTTTTCTTATTGCAAATTTTTAACTGTTACTTTTCATTATGAATTTGCTTTAGTGTAGAGATGGGCGACTTTTTTTTTCACCCAATGAAATCCGACATTTTCACATGTGGCCAAAAAAGTTCCACAACCTGAGCTAGAATTTTGTTCCTGTTGCACCGGAATATATGCAGACATAATAATTATGTCCCTTTCCTTTCACGTCAACCAATGGAATCAGAAACCTAGCACTCCCTAAGGAGTTGTGCATGTGGAAAAAATTGGTAGCATTGGGGTCTTGGGGTCTTATAAAGAACAGGTGAATTTCTCCAAAAAGATTGGGTAGTGTATAGTACATTCTATTGCAGAGCTACACACATCTTAATTTGGTCATAGATGCAAAGATACCATCATATGAAATGAAGGTTCATACATTTATCGGACAGGGTGTGAAGTGTCACAACATTTTCCGTACCATGGTGATCAGTCGTTCTGTCGAACTGACAGGTTAAAAGATTTATATTTTCTACTGATAATACCTCTGCCTGTAGTGCCAATCTGATGATATCAGTGGGAGATTGTTACTACTATTTGTCGGACATAATTTTCATATAATTGCAATAAAGGCACATTTCAAAACCTTCATTTAGCATACAAGCTATGTTTTCAGGTGCCAATGTTGCATGCTTGTTCAACAACAGTCCTGTATGGCTTGTCTGCTACTTTTGGAACAACAAACCACTAGATCAGAGCAAGGTAGATTCTTTGGGCTCAAGGATGTTCTGAACTCATTTACTTGTTGTAGTTGTACAGTGTTAGATGGATAGCATTGCTTACTTGGGTGCTGTGGATGGAACTTATTTGAATGATCAAGCATATATTCAGGGCCTCTCCGGCCATGAGGCAAAGTGAGAACCTTGCCTCAGGCGGTACGGAGCGGCCAGTTACCAGGGGTTGCAAAAAGCCGCCTCTGGTAACTTTAAGAGCCAAATTTCTGTTTTTTAAAATGGAAATTCGGCTCTTCTAGTGCAGCCCCTCCTCCACCCGCTCCAACGCTACAAATTAAAAGCATGGAGTGGTAGGGGGGGCGGCATCGGGGCTGCAGTCTCAGGCGGCAGCAGCCCCTGAACCGCCCCTGCATATATATTGTTGCTCAATATGTAAACACTATATAAAATATCCTTCCTACCAAAACCTGAGCATAGACCTGAAAAATCTAAAGCTCTTTTCTTATATAAACCCAAAATTAGGAGTGACACAGCTAACAGTGATTGTTGCTAATTCTACACAGTGTTATACCAGCGTCACGCTATCTAGAGGCCAATCTGCATAGGTATGGTACTTACCCATTAGCATGCACATGAAATAGATTTTCACCAGAAAATACATATTTTTTTTATATATATGTTTTTATTTGGTTTTTCATAACAAATAAAATAAAAAAACACAAAGGAAAAATCTGTCCTGTGTGTGCTAATGGCCTAAGCTAGCTTTCTCTTCACAGAAAAAAGCAGATGCAGGGTGTCCAAACTTTTGGCTTCGAGGGCCACGTTGGAAGAAGAAAAATTGTCTGGGGCCACACATGAAATACACAAACACTTTTGATTTGTAAAAGTAAAGAAAACACACACACAAAAAAAAAAGACTACAATACCAGTTGGATAACCAGATGGAGATATACACTGGAATAAGGGACACCTGGGTATTAAATAGACTTATTATATTATTATTACTAACTGGGCAATGGGCAGAGTCCCCCTCCTCCTTTATCCTTTGCAACATGACGTTTTCTCAGGGAATTGAGTGTTTCAAGCTGGGCCACATTCATATCCATTCAGGGCCGCATTTGGCCCTCGGGCTGTAGTTTGGACGGCTCTGCATTAATTATTTTAAATGGTGCCATAGCTGCCCATGACACCCTTTGCTTATCCGGGTGAATAGGGGAATTAAAGTGTTGCAGTATGCATGGCAACATATTCAGTAATGGAATCATTCTGTATAGGAAGTCTCACTTTCTTTGAATCCACTGCTATGCTCAGAGTGAGGAGCAGAGCATTTATGTTTGTGAGCAGAGATATAAAATAAAAAAAAACAGTTTTCAGGTTTTAAGGAGAAAAACCCATTACAGGGTTATAAATTGATAATACAACCATAGGTTTTGTTTCTGTGGATTAACAAACTGTGACAATTATATACACTTTTATCTAAGTAATCAATTTAAATTTGAGATGGTATTTTGAGTCCAAAATAATTTATTAGTGGCCTGACACACACACAAGGAAAACAATATGAATGAGCACCAGTGGAGGGACAAGGGAAAGTTTATCCTATAATACTTGCAATCACATTGATGCCTTTTATAGTCATTGCCCATCAGACCATTATTATTGACAGTTCTATCTCTCAAGTGATATTCAAGTAACCACAGACTTTTTGGGCTCCTGCCAAACATACTGGTCTGCTACTATTCATGATAAGCACATCTGTGCTTCTGAGATTTTGCTGTAAAATGATCATTTACATGCAGTTTGTACATTTTTATGAAAACATTTTGTACTCTGTTTCACTTAAAATAAACATAAGAATTTAGATTTTGAAGAAAACCATTGCTTTTGCATTAGGAATATGTCTCCACTGCATTCTGCAGGATTTGTAAAAATAAAATTAAAAATGAATTTTCTAGTTAATAGAAGAAGGTGGGAGCAGCAGAAATGTTACAAAGGCAGTCTTTTTACAAACCTACCTAAATTCTAATTTTCAAAGCATCATATGTACCGTACTTGGTTACCATACATGTCCTATCTATCACATACATTATGTTTATGCATTTTCCAATAAATGATCCATGACTAGCATCACTGATGATTGCATTCAGAAAGAGTCTTAAAGAAGACTCCAAAACCGTGTTTAGAATAGTGCCCCTTTAAATTTAACACACCTTCAACAACCAGTACATAGGGTGCTCTGTTTCTTGGCCTCCAATTGCATCCAGTATACAACCTACAGAGAATCTATCCCAAAGCATTTGAAATCAGTAAAATATAATAAATAAATAAATAAACAATACAAAGGTAAGAAATCCCAGCTCTCAATAGACCGATTGAATTTGCAACCATAAAGCTTGCAGTTGTCAGGGAAACAATATTTCATTAAATGGCATTAATTCATAAAAGCTCTGGTATATGTTGCTTTTATCTTGTTGTTTCAGGTGCATTGTTACTCTTGCAGATGTGACTACATTGTATACACAAATACTATTGCCCAAAACTCAGTCCAAGCACTTCATGTAATCTACAGATAACACCGTTAGCAATTGCCTTTCATTGATCCTCTGCTGTTAGAACAATGAAAGCAAACATCTGATTGGCTGCTATGGATCACAGAGCAATGACAATCCTTGACTAATTCTAAATGACCAATTATTTTATGAAATGAAATGTATTTTCCTCTCCTCAAACATCCACAATAAGGGAGAAAGAGATAATGGCTGTTTGTGGGTATCTTATAAAATAGATAGGGGTGGAATATGCACGGTACAATAAATTTCTATTGTCCCTTTACAAGAAAAAGATCCCATAATATCAGACGGTCTCCTACAAATACGGTCCCTATAATGTCAGGTTGACACAATTTAGATGGATATGTTGCATTTCATTTTAAAATTGATACAGAGCCAAACATTTAGCACGGCTAACCTAAGAATCACCCAGAATTCCACTTATTTTTTGCATGGGTTCATCCAATACTATCCAAATCTGACAACAATCTCAGACTAACTTGCAGTCCACTAACATCCACTTTGCAGCCCTTCACCCCCGCAACACTAGATAAAGTTAGCAAACTTCTAGCCTGCTCAAAACCCACAATGTGCTCCCTTGTCCCCATACCCTTTCACCTCTTTTATCCAATCTCTGATAAACTCTCTCCTGCACTTACCCACCCATTCAACCTTTCACTCTCTACTGGTACTTTTCCAGCCTTATACAAACCAGCACTAACTACTTGTTTCCTCAAAAAACTTTTCCTTTATCCCAGCTCTCCCACTAACTATCGTCCTGTTTCCCTTTTTCTATTCACTTCCAATTTACTGGAAAAGCTTGTTTACAAACGCCTGATCCAGAATCTTACTCCCAGTGCTACGAAATATGTTGGTGCTATAGAAATACATGTTAATAATAATAATAATAACTCCCTTCTCGCCCCCCTGCAATCTGGACTCTCCAAAGTAAACAATGATCTTCTACTGGCAACGTCACTATTCCATACTTGTCTTTCTAGATCTCTCTGCAGTCTTTGTTGCGGTTCTCTACCCACTCCTCCTTGACATTCTATACTCAGCTGGAATTTGTGACACTGCTCTTTCATGGTTTACATCTTATCTTTCTGACCGTTCCTTTAAAGTTGCCTTCTCTAACTCTACTTCTACTATGTTTCCTCTCTTTGTCGGAGTTCCTCAAAGCTCTGTTCTAGGCCCTTTGCTCTATGCTGATGACACACAACTCTTCTTGTCTACTCCTGACCTCTCTCCTTCTATCCTTTCCCAAGTTACAGACCATCTCTCTGCTGTCTCCTCCTGGATGTCACAGCGCCACCTGAAACTGAACCTTTCAAAAACAGAACTCATTAAATTCCCTCCAAGATCTTCCCCTGTTACTCAGATATCACTCACCGTAAAAGACACTACCTTTCATTCCACCACACAGGCACGCTGCCTGGGAGTTATACTAGACTCACATCTGTCTTTTTTACCACATATTCAAACACTTGCAAAATCTTGTAGTATTCAACTATACAACATTGCCGAGATACAACCATATCTCACTTCAGAATCAACCAAAACCATTATTCAGTCTCTTATCATCTCCTGACTTTATTACTGCAACCTACTCCTTGCAGGAATTCCAACAAGTCGCCTTTCACAACTCCAATCTGTTCTAAATGCATGCCGTTAGACTCATTCATCTATCTCAGCGCTCAGCATCCACTGCTTCCCTATGCATGTCCCTTCACTGGCTCCCAATCTCCTCTAGAATCAATTTCAAATTACTAACACTCACATTCAGGGCCCTCAACAATGAAGCCCCTCCCTATATTTCATCTCTGATCTCCCAATATAATCCTAAACCACAACCTTCGCTCTGCTTCTGATCTACACCTCACTTTTCCTCTCATCACTTCTGCCCATTCTCATCTTGAAAACTTCTGACTCAAGCTGTCAGACTTTCTCCTTCTTTCCAAATTTCAAAAGCTCCTTAAAGACCCAACTGTTTAAAGAAGCTTATTCAATGTACCTTAATCCCTGCGGTATTATAAATCACAAAATTGCGTCTAAAATCTTAATGTCTCAATTGTACCCTAACCTTCAGTTCGTAAAATCTAATTTGTATGGTCCTCTAAACCTATTGTATTCTGTAAACCCTTGATTGTTATCCACTATTTATTCCATTTGTTATAACTAAGGTAAAGCACTGTGTATCTTGTTGGTGCTATATAAATAAATAATGATGATGATGATGATGATGAAATACTGTGTGTTTTATGCAAAGTGACGTTTTTGTAAGGTTGTGGTATAAATTCTGTGCTCTGTTGCAACATTAGTTGATATATGGGTGGAGCAACCACATGCTATCTGGCTAATCTCATAATTACACTAGTACTGTATACATTTTTATATTTATTCTACTGGAAATAACAACATTTAGGGGAAATCTGTAATTTCTGCAATCATTTGTCCATAATCAAATATAAACAAAGGCCTCATGGGTTGTTTTTCCACCAGGTAAGTGTAGGTTCTACTAGAATCCCAATGGTTTCAAGGCCATGAAAAACCTCAAATATTTGCCACTATCCAGATTTCTATAGCAGCAGCAGCAGATAACAGGCTTGTTGTTTCAGTATTTTTGGCTACACTATAACTCTAACTGGCAAATATTGCACTATTCAGTAAATATTGCACTATCCATTATCTTTCACAATTGCATTTCATAACGAGGAAAGTACATATTATTTGAGCAATCAGATTTAGACATAAAATATTCTAATATCTCCCAGTTCTAGAAATTTTAAAGAGTCTGAACACTTTCTGTTTCACTCAGCACAACATGATGACCTAAATATAATAGGAGTGCTATAATGATATGACACAAAAGCCAACATTCAGTTTATATACAAATAGACAATATTTCCCCCCCTCTGGTACCAAAATTGTATGGTTTCTATTAAGTTAAATAAATAAATATATATATATATATATATATATACATTGTAATTCTAAATATATCTGTGTGTTAAAATGTACAGCCTTGTGATAGCTTCTATAAATAGATGGCAGGCATCTCGAATTGGGGACAACAAACAAAGTTTGCTCTGCAGGGAAGAAATACATATCCTGGCAGAGAACAGTCGGTAGAACAAAATACACTAATCTGGGACAAGTAGAACAGCATACAGAGACAAACATTATGAATAGGGTACCATGCCCTGCCATGACATTAGGGTAGAAGAACAGTCTAACAGTGTGCTGTATTGAGAGCAAACATTTCATATGAGCACCAGTTGTTAATAGTAATGGCTAACTGGTATCCTCCTAGGCTCAGGCTATGTTGGCATTACAACAAATCCTTGCCTGTGTGCCGTGGCTTTTGAAAACAGTGCAAACCAAAATGGCAGTTCTTGCTATTCATGATAAACATAAAAAGTGCAATGAAATAATGAAAAGCTAGTGGAAATATATTCAGTTTTAGCTCAAGCATGTGTGCAATACTCACATATTATCCATCAAGTCCAAATGGCAGCCTTCAACCCACCCCCTTCCTTGTTTTATATAGGATATGGCCCTCCAGATTAGTTTTTTTATTTTAAAAATGCATGTCAGAAATGCAGACATCCAGGAAGAAGACACCAAAAGGATTTATTACTATTAGGTGTCAGCCAGAGAAAGCCTACTCTAATTTAAGGTACCACATCCACAAACCAAGTACAACACCCTAAATGCAGACTACATGCACCTTATATGTCAATGTCTAACAATCAACCCTTTTTGGGTAGAGGTATTGCAAAATGTACTACTTAATTTAATGTAAGATAAGAAATTCCTTGGTAGCGTACTTTCACCTCAGGTCTTACTGATAAAAAATATTGATGGAAAGATCGATGATCTGGCTGTTAAAACTCATAATAAATTTTATAACACACCCTCTTGTTATATGCAAGAATATGTATACTTGATTGCTCAGGTTCCTTCCACAGTATCTAAATGGTTGGCCCTGATCAGGGCCCTACAATCTCTTATTGAAAGAGGATGCTGCCAAAAGCATGACAAGGTCTGGAAGGGTTGGATTTAGGCTACCTCTTAGATTAGTTCTATATAACGAATTGTTTCTAAAAATGCAAGGGCCATATTTAGTCTGCCTTTACAGAAAAACTGGTCAAGTATTTGAAGAGCAGAAATCAAATTCAAATACAATACCTGCTCATGGTTCATTACATTTTGCTGCTCCTCTCAAACCTTTGCTATTGGTGTTAAATCATAGTACATAAGAGATATATTAGAATTCATGTGCTGGATGTATGTGCTGGAAAGGCCAAAGCCTGGAAGCACCCTCGGGCATTCTAACCAATACTGCTGGGAGATATTATGCTATTTCCCCTATGTTCACAAATGTATCATTTGACCTTTAATGATAGAATATAATAAATTTAAAGCAATGCATTTAAACCAACTCATTTTCAGAAGCTAGTATCTGCTCAAATATAATTTTCCGGGACAAAATTTTGGCAAGATGCACAATCAGTCATTGCTACAAACAGATGGTATCAATGTCACCAAGTTCTGATAGCAATGTCACCAAGTTCTGACGACTTTCCATGTGCATACACTGTACAGAGTGGTACATACTACTAAGCCTAACAGATCCTGTTTAGTAAAATAAATATAATTGATAAAATAAAAAGGATAAAAGGACGTGAGTGAGGACAGACTTACAGACACTACAATGTAGAAAGACCAACAGAAACTAGTGCTTGAAATTGACAGAGATCGATGAGACAGAGACAAGGAGTCAAAATTTGAAACCTCTGTGCTTCTCTAAGGCCAGTGCTGTACAGCTGACTAAGGTGGCCCATAAAAGCAGCCTTGGACTGGGGTGTGTGAGGCCCACTGGGACTACTACTACAGGCCACCACACTCCCTCTGGGGCCCACTTTCTTGCTCAAACACCCACCTATTCTTCTTCTGCACGGTCTTGTTATAATTACTTTGGCATGATCAGGGGAGAACAGCAGGAAATCAACAATATTGCAGGTAAGCATCGGGACTACATCAGCAAGGCCCACTGGGTTTTAGTTAATCTAGAGAGCAAATCAAGGGTAAGCCTGTGTGACATCAGCCACTAATAAGCCATTGTGCTGAAAAATATACTGACCAGCATCTAGTGCTGTGCAGGACAGACCAATTACCACTACACCATGAAGAAGAAGCTGAATGGCATTTCTGAAGATCAAACTGATGGACACACCCTTGTGGAAGAACAGACCGACAAATGCCAGGAGGAAAGAAACAGAATAAAATGTAACCAAGTACTGAGGGGGTAAAGCTCATTTTATGACAACCCATGTTTTGAGTGCACTGCTGCTAATGGGTAGTCCCTCTGGTGTTGTCTGACAATGTTTAGCTGCGGCTGCTGCTGCATTTGGAGTTGGCACTGCTGCCAGCCTACTGAAAAGGACAATATCCAATTCCCTCTGGATCTCTCATCCAGACTCATTTCTTCAGATCAGTCATTGTGAGACACAGTCAAGTCTGACATCATCAACTACTTTGCAAGTTCTGATTGCCAGCAAATAGAACGCTTCCAACAATTATTAGCAGCCTTAATTTATTAACAATTCTATCCCAAAAGAAAAAACAGGGGGAGGGAAGTCATACTTCTGAAATAATCTACATACTAGATTATTTACTATTTTGGATTCAGCGGAACCCCTGAAACCTTTCCAAAAGGTTTGGCCGAATACCGAACCAAATCCTAATTTGTTCATTGTGTTACAGCAGAACTGTCTGGTTCGGCTGGGCAGAAAGATACGGCTGAATCTGACTCCTGGTGAAGATGGTCAAATCCTGAACCGAATCCTGGATTCAGTGCAGCGCTAGTACTTACAAAACTGCAAATTCTGCATCGAGACATGCGACATGTGCCACAAATGACAGTGCAACTCCTATCCTATCAACTCCTTTGATGTCTAAGAGCATTGCATTTCTCCTGTCCTCTAAATGTCAGTTACAAATGTATTGCACTGAAAACTGGGTCCATGAAATGATAGCCTTCAAACACACAAAGCTATTATAGGGCCCTTACACACGGGTCTTTTTACCAGCACTTGCCTGCGTTCCGTTTTGCTGCGTTCAGCCGCAGGGGAGCGCAGGTATAGACGCACTCAATTACAGTATTTTCAATGGAGCTGTACTCACACGAACGCATGTAGGCGCCAAACGCAGGAAAAATGCAGCATGTTGCTTCTGAAACTTCGTTCGGCGCTTACACGCGTCTCGTGGGTACAACCTCATTGAAAAGAATGAGGTGCGTCTAGACCTGCGCTCCCCTGCGGCTGAACGCAGCCAAACGCAACGCAGGGGAGCGCAGGTCCAAAACACCCGTGTGTAAGGGCCCTTAAAGAGGACAGCAGCAAGAACTGTGCTCATTGTGTGACAGCAGAACAGGTGCAGAGCACAAGCTCCCACATGTAACAGCTTCTATTATGGGATAATTCAGAGCTAATCAGGCTGAGGCCCTTTCCATCCGTAAACTACAATTGCCCTCATCCTCAGAAAACCAAATACAGGTCCAGACCTGGGGTTTTCTGGATAAGGTATCTTTCTGTTGTTTGGATCTACATAATTCTACTTAAAAAAAAAAAAAACAATAGGATTGTTTTGCCTCTAGTAAGGACAGTTTATAATCTTAGTTTGGATCAAGTAAAATTTACTATTTTAATATTATAGAGAAAAGAAATTAATTTAAAACAATGTTTTATTTGATCATAATGGCCTTACTGTATTTCAGAGCTGTATGTTGGTGTTGGGAATTATATTATATACGCAGATTCTCCACACATTTTTTAGGCTTAACTGCACAGGCTCTACACTGCAGATGTGTTATCACACATTCGTGTATCGGTATTGAATCATTTGCTAAACTTGAAATAGTAATAACTATACAATTTGTTTTGGTTGAATGGCCACTTGATAACATAGCTGGCTGAGTAAGAGTAACGTTGACAGTTTCTCCAACTATCAGGAGATATTCACACAAAGACTGTGCTCTCCTATGAGTCTAACAGATTTGTCACAATGGCTTCATAGTGATGGTACTGAATAATTATTCTAAGATATTGCGTTAATCTTTACAAACTGCTACAATCAAATACTCTACACTGCAGTCAGTGCGGCATAAGTACACAAAAGGGGCAAATTACATGATTGCCAACAAGTTCCAGGTTGATCCATTGAAATTAAGGGGCTGCAACTGTTCTCCCATCACCTGCATTCAAGCTGGATTCAAATGCACAGTTCTTCCCATAGAAATAGTGGGCATGATGATGGTCTAACACCAGCTCACCAATTCATATCAGAGTAACATAAAAGCCACCAGTATATGAGATTTATGGAAAAACTGTTTTTTAACAGTAACAAAGTCTGTGGCTACTAATTATTTCTCACAGTGTTTTCATTGATCCTTAAAGCAGGATTCTACACAATGTTATATGTCTCCACTTGAGATTGTTGAAGGCCTACAGGCTGTTATAAAAATTACCGCAGAGTAATAAAATATGTATCTAGAATCAAATGTTCCAATTAAATATAATCCGTAACATATCCAACCCATTTTACTCTGACCAAGTATTTTATTTCTGTGTAAGTGACAAGGTCTGACAATTGAAAGTATATCATTTAAGGGACATAAACTCATAGCTAGTTCTTTAAACGGTCTATGCAGAGACCGTGTGAATAACATAAGATGTACAACTGGACTTCAGCCTATCAGTTGTCTATGTCATTTATTAAGTTTAAGAAGCAAATGCATAACATAACTATAAAGAGAGAATATTAGCAATGTTCTGCATTTCACAAAACCGCTACCACATTTTGTGGTAAAAATTACTGCCCATAGTCCCTAATGTATTTTGTGTGGAAATCATTACCTTGAAAAAATGCATATTGACTCCAATGTATTTTACAGAGAAAAAGTTGCTACAAAAAAAAGTTGCCAAGGAAGAAGTTGCCACAAAAAATAATGGACTTCATCATGTTTTTCCAGCGAAGCAAGACAGATTCTCTTATCACTAGCGAATACACAGTTATGGGATCCATTATCTGAAAACCTATTATCCAGAAAGATCCAACTCCATTTCAATGAAATAATTCAAATTTTTTTTTTTTTAAATGATTGCCTTTAACATATGAACGTACATTAAATGTTACCTATAGGTCATCTTTATCATTTTTTGCTGAGAGGTTTGTTTTTGTATATAATTGTTAGCTGAAGTTCCTAAGCCTGACTCTCTAACACTCTGACTTTGCCAACCTGACTGTGTCATTTCAGCCTGTTAATTACACATTCTCCTGCTACACAAATATGGCAGCCCCCTCATACAGGAACATGGGGCAACAGACAGGTAATGTAAAAGCATCATGCAAATACTTTATGGCAAAGTTAATATTATCATAGATGTAAAAAAGAGTTTAATTTCAAGTGTCAGTATCTCTTTAAGTAATATTTGTATATACATATATTATTTATATAATTTATTTTGTAGACTTCAAAGTGCACTTCTGAATGCAATTGCCATGTTTCCCCCCCCCCCACAGAAAACAGTAGTTTTCTTGCAGTCACCAGGGAAAGTGGTGCCTTTCACAACTGCAGCCAACACATCAGAATTGGCACAATTACACTCACGTTTTATTGCAAATCTGTCACAACCGAATCCAGCTGAAAAAGGCCGAATACTGGATTTGGGGAATCTCTACTGGATATTGAAAAATATCCAGTAGGAGATGCACCAAATCCAGGATTCAGTTCAGGATTCAGCCTTTTTCAGCAGGATTCAGCCAAATGCTTGTGCCTGGCTGAACCAAATCCTTATTTGAATATGCAAATTAGGAGCAGGGAAATCACGTGAATTTTTTCCATCCCACCCCTAATTTGAATATGCAAATTCGGATTTGGATTGGGTTCGTTATTTGGTGGAACATTCACGAAGGTTTCAGGGATTTAGCCTAATCCCAAATAGGGATGGCGCGAACCGCGGAAAAAATGTTCGCGAACATATTCGCGAACTTACGACAAAACGCGCGAACGGTTCGCGAACGTCGCGAACCCCATAGACTTCAATGGGAAGGCGAACTTTAAAAGCTAAAAAAGACATTTCTGGCCAGAAAAATGATTTTAAAGTTGTTTAAAGGGTGCAACGACCTGGACAGTGTGGCATGCCAGAGGGGGATCAAGGGCAAAAATGTATCTGAAAAATCCAATAGTCGCAGCCACTGAAGCACAGAAAAAATATGCCATATAAATGCTGAAAATAGTCGCAGCCACTGAAGCACAGAAAAAATATGCCATATAAATGCTGAAAATAGTAAAATATAAAATCCCTCCAATACAGAGCAGTATCAATCAGATTACTAGCCAGCAAACTTTCAACTGTCCCTGAAATCACTAACAGGCAGCTCTCTCCCTACACTAGCTCTTCAGCACACACAGGCAGAGTGAAAAAAAGCTGCAGTGCTTCAGTTTTTATAGGGAAGGGGAGTGGTCCAGGGGGTGTAGGGGTGGTCCAGGAGGGAGAGCTTCCTGATTGGCTGCCATGTATCTGCTGGTCTGTGAGAAAAAGCGCCAACTATGCGCGAACCCAAAATGGCGAACGTCGCGCGACGTTCGCGAATATTCTGCGAGCGCGAACAGCGGTTGTTCACGCGAACAAGTTCGCGCGCGAACAGTTCGCGCCATCCCTAATCCCAAATAGTGGATTCGGTGCATCACTAATATCCAGTAGATGTAATTTCTGCATTTGGCATGAGAGTGACTATTTGTCAATTCTTTTGCTGCATCTGTACTATGCCTATTGATACAGATCTCAGAGCTACTGCTTTGGCCCAGAGGCTGTGGCAGCTCAACGGTTCCCTTGCATCAATATTCGCTTGATTTGGAAAAGAAGGCCAGAGGAAGTACCATTATTATATGGGAGTTTATGCACAGCTGATGGTGAGGAAATTTGCAGGCCTACCGCAAGTGAATAACCCCTCAGATCATTTTATAACATATATAAGATGTTTGCATTAAATTTCATTGAAATATACTTCACACAGAATCATTTACAGTATTACAGTAAGAGAACTTCAACTGAGCACTGGAGAGTCATTCAGCAAATCTCTGCTTAAAACTTTGCATGAATTAGATGATTTAAATGCAGTGAACATTGATTAGACAGCTTTTACAAGTGTGGAGGTATGCAGCCTATGGTGAATGATAAATATTACTTAAAGGATATACAGTATTTAGGAAGACATTTATTTCATCTTACAACATAATTAACATGTTTTATTATTGGAAAATGAATTTGGCTTCTCCACATCCAGTTCCTTAATCATTACTTTATAAGCACCTAGCGCAATATTCAATGTATTCAATGTATATGCTCTGGAGTTTGCAATGCTATACAGAGTAGCACTTACATACCATTTAGCAAACTAAAAAAGTAACAAAAAGCTTTATATCAAACAGTGCAACTAAAATGTAAAAGGAAATGTATTTGTTACATGGCGAACCTCTTTATCTCAAATTAAAAATAATGGAATTAATTAAGGACAAATATGAGCCAATTACACAAGAGTTAATGCATGGCCCTACTTGAAATGAAATTACACTATTTGATAAATTCAGGCTGTGGGCCAAAGGAGCAGAATGGAAATCAGACGCGCATCCATTCAGTCTTAATGAGGAGCCTATATCAGTCTTAGAAAAAGACAACAGTTGCAATAAAGCCTGTTCTGCATTTGATTAAGGGGAAAGGGTCTGCCATTAATCTGTTACGACTGTAAATCTTGCTGAACAGAGTCGTTAGAATGTATGAAATACTTATTATACGTCTCAACATAAAAACAGCAATTTATGGTGCAACTTCACAGTGAAATGTGATTCACAGGGTTTTAGTCGCCAACAAAAATTACGACCAGAAACAGAATTTCCTCAGGGAATAAAACGAATATATTTCATCATCTACTAAACAAGTAACATATTTCTCAGCACTTTGTCAAGTTCTGGACTCCTGATGCTCATGCACAGTGGGAACACACAGTTCAGTGTATATAGGTGTTGGTTACCTCTTATTCATATCACAGTTCCATTATCAGTTGTAGTTGGAAATTGTGTTAGAGGTGTCAGATTCCAAAGTAAATGATTTATAATTTGCGATTTTTGGGGGAGTTCAATCTCCCAATGGTGGAGGAAGCAGAAGTTTCATCTCCTGCCTCTTTCAACTTGTCAGTTAGTATTTCATTCATTTGAGCATTTTAGCATGTTACCCTCAAATTCATAACCATGCATAAATGCATTCTAATATCATGCCATCAGAAATATGATTTGTATGAACAGCTCAATACGCAAGCATTCTAGATAACAGATCTCATGAATATGAGTAGCTAATTATTACCAGACCCCTTGAAATCTTTACTAAGTGATCCCCCATGTAAGGTTATATCCCGCACTGTAGGTGACAGAAATTGATTATAATGTGAACAGTTTATAGAGTAAGTACAAGAGGAAAATGTGACTTGTCTAATGAGTTTCTGATATAGTTCTTGCTTAAACCTCCTCCACAGTATGCTAAGGGAACAGCGCTCCACTCGCAATCTGGCCCAGATTAACAGATTGCTGACGTTGTGTCATTCACCACAGCATCTGTGCCGTTAAAGAGCAGGTGAGAACATTCAGAAAAAAGCAAAGACAAGTGAGCACCTGCATAGAAACAAAAGCATACAAATCCTCATGAGGACAGTATGTTTCTGCAAAACTTCCTTGCCAGGATAATGAATTCAATTAAATATCAATGTATTTACACAAAAATAAAAACCTAAACCAAATTGATGTAACCCTGTAAAGCACCTGGTCATCATTAGTACAGCTGCATTATGCACTAAACACCCTAGTCACTGCTATTATTAGGGTGCCGTTTGATTTGCTGCTGTGGACTGCTGGTGTGGAAAATGCCTTGATGCAGTAACACATAGCAACCAATCAGCTATTACCTTTTATCAGTCTAACAGATGTAGAATAATCAAAGGGATCTTTTGATTGGTTGTCCTGGGTTGTTGCACTTGGCCAAATCTGTCCAGTTTAGTAAACATGTCACTAAGAATGAGACAAACATATAGGAATGAAGTGTTTAGGGTGGCTCAAATCGCTATCCTGCTTATTTAGTCTTAATTCAGCTTAGCCATGTACTATTATTGAAAGATAACATGTCTATCTCACAGTCGTGAGTAGTTACTGGGTCTGGCTTACATTTTGCAACATTACATTATTATTCTTGTTTTATTGCTACTTTCAGAGAGAGAGAGAGAGAGAGAGATACTGCATATTAAAATTGCTTACTAAGCTCCTACAGTGACACTGACCAAAAAAAAACCTATGCTTTGAAAAATCAAATTGTGACAATATGTCAGAGAAATCTGATCTGATCTAACTCCAAGATACCTCACTACAGAAGCTACAATTAGAAACAAATACAGCAGCTATATCTCACTGGTCCCCAAAAAGCCCCATAATGAAACCTGAATTTCTGGGAAGCCAACATGGGTCCAGGCGTATTGCTGAAGAGGTTTGGAAGGAGCCTGTCTTTATAATTTCTGTCTGATGACTACAAAGTGTTTTGGGTTACATAATGGTGAATGTTTGTAAAACATTCATACTTTATATTTGTGTGGTCTTGGGTTCAGGTGAGTAACTACAGAAGAAGGAGAGGAATAGCCCAGGAGGTATAGGGGGCCAATGAGGCTCTCATTCATATACAGTTTCAATAAATGTTGGTAAAACAAGTCAACATATAAACTGAAAAATTATTTGCTGTGGGGCCCAGTTTCTTGGGTTATTTCTGGCCCCAAACAAGCTAGTTTATCTCACTTAAGGGCTCATTTACATACTCAAGTGCACTCAGCAAAGTGAAATTTCAAGTTCAATCAACATGTTTTTCTCCCACAGTGCCGCATTTTTCCCATAATTCCAGCATCATTGTGGGTGCAAAGAGGCATTGAAACTGATGCAACTGTGCTGGGCCCAGCAAATTGCTATTGATTTGCTAAATTAATGCAATGGCATGTGTGTTTTGTCACAAATAAGGCTCAGTTTTGCGGTAACGTCTGTCTGGTATCATTTGCAGTGTTCAACATCTGAGCAGGGGTGCTCCACCAATGAGGCGAGTTGAGCCCCCTGGTTGCCAGGGGCTGCAAAAATGCCGCTCCTGGTAACTAAGAGCAGAATTTCCGTTTTTCAACCTGGAAATTCGGCTCTTCTAGTGCAGAGAGCGCAACAAGCTCTCTGCACTAGCATCGTGGACATCCCCCGACCCTCTCCAAAGGTGAGTGCCGTCGGGAGGGATGGGGGCGGCAAAAAGAAGAAAACCTCAGGCAGCATATTGAGTGATGTGTGCGCCCCAATCCCCCACCCATTAGGGTGATTGGAGGTAGCTCGAGGGTTCCCCTGGGTCAACAGGCAGAGGCCTCTAATTTGGAACGAGGTAGGAAGGATTAAGCAGTGGTGAGTGCAACTATACAGAAGTGCCAAGAGCACACTTTGAAACAAGTACCTTTAATGAAAGTGATTTTACATGCAACTCAGTACAGGATCACACAGCATACTCCAGCCGATTGGGCAGCAGATAGTGGCTTGGGAGGTGGTTTTCTAAGAACTATAGATGAAGTAGGCCCTGCTGTCTGGACCCTTTTTCCCATTACCTCCCTCCCCCAAGACCACAGGATCAGCTGCCTCTATAGTTATAAGTGATTATATGGGTATAAGGGTGCAATGGGGGCTGCAAGGGGGTTTTAGTTATAGGACAAACGTGGTACACTTTTGGCTTGGAAATCAGTTGAATGGCAAATTGCTGTTATCCAGCACAGTTGTAGAAAACAATCAAGTAAAAAATGAGTAATTTATATGAAATGAACCAAAGCATGTATATAAACATTAATAAGAAACCCTTGCCTACCATATAAATTCAGTAATACAGTCTTTAAAGCACAAAGAAAACATATCTGAAATTCATCATACAGAATGACTTATTTTCTCACTTACACCCACACATGCAACCATATATTCACAAGCAAATTATCTTTCCTTGTAAGAAGAGCAGACTGATAACACAGGTTTGCTTCTTGCTACCTATTGGATCCTTGATTTTTCACAGAAAATGGCAAGGATTCCAAATCTCCTGCCAATCAGCATGCAACCACACCATGCACAGGCAATGGGCTTCTCTCTTCCCTGAGCTGTAAATCTGCCTCTACAGAAATGGACAGATGGGATGTTTGTATTAGTTTCCAACATGTAACATGGTGCATATTATCTAGAATCTAAAAACAATCATTACTATAATGAATAAATTATTTGAGTATTTGCAATTAAAAAGGCCAGCAATTCACATAGAGCTCTTTTAACAAACAGCAGCCACTAACAAGACATCGATGAATCGTCTAATGCTAGCGCTAATTTGCCAGTGTGAAGTCATTTCGCAACTTCGCTGATTTACTAACAGTGTCCCTGGCAAGAATTCACTCGCAAAGTAGAGTTGAAGTCCCGAAAAAAAACGCTGGTGTATTTTACTTTTTTTAGGGTGATCGTCTGAAAAATAGCGTAATTTTTTAGGGGTTAACCTCCTTCCCCCCTACATTTCCTAACATATGGCAACTCAACTATACAGGGGGCAAATGTTTAGGGCAATAGGACAACTTTATTTAATTTATTAAAGGTTTCCTGGGCTTGTGTAGTGTAATGTTGTGGCTGTAACATATACTTCTATTATACTTTAACTTCGCGCCATATGCAAATTAGGCATCGCTAGCGTAAATGCGCTTTGCCTGACAAAGTAACAGTAGTGCAACTTCACTACTGTTTGCATTCTAGTGAATTTGCGTACAGCTGGCGAAGCCAACGCTAGCGCATTTTCGGCGCTTAGTGAATTTACCCCATACTGTAAGGGGCCGATTTATTCAAGTTAATCTTTCCTGAAAACAAATCTGACCAACTCTCTTCCATGATTTTAACTCATTTATCTAATTTTTTTCTCAAAACAATTGGGGTGACAAAACATCCCAATAAATCAAGCGTGTATCTTGCTAAGAAAACAAATTTGTCTATTATCCAGCGCAGATCAGGATGTCAAGAAACAACTTCAGGGACTTCTGCAATTGACTTCTACATGACCTTGACAGGTTTGACATGGCGTATTCTCTGATTCGGATTTTTAGCAGCTTTGGGGATAAAAGTTTGCCCCCTAAATAAATTGACCAGAAAATAAATTGAGGTTTAATAAATGGGCCCCTTAGACTAAGTTCTGACTAGAAGATGGTGTTGCTTTGGAATGAATGAATGAATGCCAATGTTGATGCCAGGGACACCTGAGGTACTGTGGAGGGAGAAAGCGGAGGGGGAAATAGATAGAAAGGGATGAGGATTTTTGATTAACAAGTTTTAGTTCTTCTTTAATTACATAATTTTCTACATTTCTGATTATATTTCATCCAAATATTGCCTATTTGTTTAACTGTACTTAAGGCGGAGACAAACAAACACCATGTCATGAGCAAGATAATGACCCATTCCAGGTCTTTTTGGAGACTTTCCTTCTTATTACCAATTAGTGTGAAGAGGAATTTAGTTTTATAAAATTTAGGACCTCATTATTATCCCCCCTCATAAAAGGAGGTTGGTTGACATGTCTGTTAAAGGGGTGGTTTACCTTTAAGTTAACTTTTAGTATGTTATACTGTATAATGGATAGTTCTAAGTAACTTTTCAATTGGCCTTCATTTATTTTTTATAGTTTTTGAATTATTTTCCTTCTTCTGACTCTTTCCAGCTTTCAAATGGGGGTCACTGACCCCATCTGAAAAACAAATGCTCCATAAAGATATACATGTATTCATATCACTACTTTTTATTAACCATCTTCTATTCCTGCCTTCTCCTATTCATATTCCTGTCTCTTAGTCAAACCAGTGCATGGTTGCTAGGGTAGTTTGGACTCTGAAATTGCAAACTGAACAGCAGCCGAATAAAAAGCTAAATAACTAAAAACCACAAATAATAGAAATGAAAACCAACTGCAAATTTTCTCAGAATATCACTTTCTACAATATACTAAAAGTGAACTCAAAGGTGAACAACCCTTAGTTACTTTGGTAAAATACATCCAAATAAGACACTGTAGACAATGGATTTCCATTTGCCTGGGAGCCTATACAAAACACAGATACAGATTTTACAGGACAACTAAGGCTTAGTCCAGACTGGGAGATTCGGGGGCGATCCGTCGCCTGGCAACTTCTCACCGCGACGGATCGCCCCCGAATCTCCCCGAATAGCTAGGCACCAATGCGCACGGGCATAGCTTAAAAACGCCGGCGCGTGTTCACACGGAGCGGCGCGATTTTCAAAATCGCTCCAAATTGCCTCGCCATTCTGTCACAATAAATACAGCTGGATTAAGCACTAGTCACTATAATTGCTAGGGTCACTGGCTTATGGTTTGTTGCTGTGGATTGCTGGTGTACAAAATGCTGTGATGCAGTTACACATAGCAACCAATCAGCATTTAACATTGATCAGTTGAATAGATGTAAAACAGATGTGAAACAATCAAAGCGATCTTTTTGATTGGTTGTTCTAGTTTGCTGCGAATAAAGCCATATCTGCCCAGTTTAGTAAACATGCTACAAAGAGTGAGACAAATATATAAGAATAACATGGATAGTGTGGCTCAAAAATTGTATTCTGCTCAGGACCCTTATTTGGTCTTAATTCAGCTTTAGCCTTGTACCGGTATTTAAAATAAATGAACATTTATCCATTATAATAATCCTTGGATATGATCACTGCAACCATTCAAATGGTTTCTTTCAAAAAAAGGTAATAAACTATTTCTGCCAGTTGATTTGGTTGTTATACATTACTAGGTCTGGTCTAAACTTTTCAAGTGATTTCACATTATCTTGATTGTTTGTTTGCTGCTTTTAGAGAGGAATACTGGATCTTATAATACAGGTCTAGGGACTTGGTAGAAGATTATAATGACAGGTGAGTGAAAAATATTTACATTAAAAATTTAGTTCTCCTTTAACCTCTTGTTCTTGAGGCCATCTGACCATATTTCATTACTGGTCTTGTCAATTATTTCGGAATGTGTATTACTTTAGTATTTCGTCAGTCAGTCTGTGGGAAAAATAAGTAAAATAAAATCCCTGCTCTCCAAGTTAAGGCACTTATTAATTTTTCCTGTAAATCATACAAAATAATCAAGCTGTGGAGACATTTTTCTACAGTGAGATAAAGCAACTGTTATTATTAATGAAAAAAGTTGTTGTGAGGTACATGCAAAAATATGCAAATGCTATTCAAGCTTGTCTCTCTTCAGCAGCTTAAGTACTTGTGCTTGGACGTTGCCTCCACATCTTCTCTCTGTAACTTAACTCTGTGGAACTTTTCTTTCACCCTATAATCAGGAGCAAGAGTGTTAATTCCAGTGAATGCTACATGCAATGTTTTCCAGCACAGCTAAAAACACCCAGAGAAGTCACATATTTACACCTTCCAGCCGCGAGATACAATATTTAACAGCCTTACTTTGCTGATTACTAATTAAAACAACTTCATCTTTCTGACACCCAGTTTTACATCGGAACTTCTGTCTAAGGCACATTCTGTGCCTCATTGAAATTACCTTTGTTTTTTTAATGATCGATGACCTGGTTTGTGGACGTGCTGGTCTGTGTGAGAAACAGAATGTATACTATGCCTGAGTTTGTTTACCGGTATACTGGAATTTTGAGAAACTTGCTATGAATTACAACTAGATACAGGGTCGGACTGGGCTGGCGGGACACCAGGCCCCACTTCCGGACCCTGAGGGCAACTGCCTCAGGGCATCCCTTCTGGCAACCTCGCTGCCGCTTGTGTGCGCTAGGGATGGCACGAACCACGGAAAAAAAGTTCGCGAACATATTCGCGAACTTGCGACAAAATATGCGAACGGTTCCCGAACGTCGCGAACCCCATAGACTTCAATGGGAAGGGGAACTTTAAAAGCTAAAAAAGACATTTCTGGCCAGAAAAATGATTTTAAAGTTGTTTAAAGGGTGCAACTACTTGGACAGTGGCATGCCAGAGGGGGATCAAGGGCAAAAATGTATCTGAAAAATCCATTGTTGACACAGCGCTGCGTTTTGTGCTGTAAAGGGAAAAAAGTCACTCAGGTGGTGGTTGTGGACACTGTAATATTATTGATATTTAGACAGAATGTGAACAAGCTCACACAGCTAGATGGCAGTTGTTTGAAGAACACACTGGGCAAAAAATGCCTACAGGGCAAATAATGCCTACAAGGTCGACGTATACACTACTACAGCAGTGGATACGGATTACGGAAAATATTATTGCTGCTTGGAAAAAGTCACTCAGGATGGTTTTTCTGGAGACGGTATTATTATTGATATTTAGACAGAATGTGAACAAGCTCACACAGCTAGATGGCAGTTGTTTGAAGAACAGTAGATTACTAGCCAGTAAACTTACTTTCAACTGTCCCTGAAATCACTAACAGCTCTCTCCCTACACTAGCTCTTCCAAGCACACACAGACAGAATGAAAAAACGCTGCAGGGCTTCGGTTTTTATAGGGAAGGGGAGTGGTTCAGGCAGGGGTGTGGGGGTGGTCCAGGAGGGAGATCTTCCTGATTGGCTGCCATGTATCTGCTGGTCTGGGGTGAGAGGGCAAAAAAAAGCGCCAACTATATGCGAACCCAAAATGGCGAACAGTTCGCGCCATCCCTAGTGTGCGCAAGTGCGAATGTGTGTCAGAGCGAGCATGCACAATAGCGCACATAGTTTTTTGCCACATCCACAGTGCGTGCGCTGACGTGTGTGCACAGGTATGCAAACGGAGAGGAGGGTTACCGGATGGAAGGCCCTGAGGCAGCAACCCTCAGTCCGTGGGGGGCCCAGAGACAGAAGCCCCGGTGGGCCCCCCAGTCCGACACTGACTAGATAAGTCAGAGATGCTCTGCATAAAGATAATTAATAGGGCTGCTTTGTTAAGCATTAATTCTAAGTCTAATTTATTGCTAGCAAAAGTACCCATCACAGTGTCGATGTTTTTGCATAGCTCAGCAGTGTGGGCTGATACCTATAGGGTCATTAACTATAGAAACCATCGGGGTCATTTTAGCAATAATGAGTTTTTTACAGCACCCCAACAGGATTTTTAAACCTGCCCCCAATCAATATCTGCCTATACACAGCATGTGCATACACAGCCAGATTCGCTGCTTACATGGTTTAAAGGGGCAAAGTCAGCAGCTTAAATCTGCATGTGTATGGCCAACATTACTTACTGCTATCATAGTGTCAAGATAGCATAGCCTGGCAGTGTGGGCTTGCAAACAATAGGGGTCATCTACTACACATCTGGGGACAAAAATCTCAAGATTGCAGCATCAGGCAGGCTGTAAGGAGATGGGCCCTGTTGAGGCCTGGTAGGGGGTAGAAACTGGAAACATACATTTCTTCTCCCATCCACCCACTGACTTAGAGGTAAAAATGACCCTGTCATGTCCTTTGTATTAGATGCACAGCAAAACCAGAGTCATTATGTAGCAGAGCTATACTTGTGGAGCATAATGAATATTTAGGGAGGCTTAGCTTTTCCGAGCAAAGAACCATGTTCAATTTAAGTTTGCCAATGGAAAACCTCCTGTCTGCAAATCAATGTCTTTATATTCAACTTATGATTAAAACCAACAATGGTAAAAGTCAATCTAGGGCATTAATATGATATGACAATCATAGGGGTTCTATAGGAATAGCGAAGTGTCATTTGCGTCCAAACAGAGACAATTCCAGGCCAGTGATTGTGTTGGTATTTATGAGTAAAATTGCCAACTCCATCCCTGTTGTGGGTGTGGCCACCAAGCACATGTACAGTTTATAAAACTACAGTGTTTGAAATAGATCCTGGGAAATGTAAGGTAGGTAAGCAAATGACTATGTTGTATAGAAAGCAAGCCATATCTAGGGTTGCTAAGGAAACTGCAGATTACCAGTCAGTTCATAAATGGAAATGTATATTCAGTGCTGAAACCGTTATGTTCAAGGATACTTAGAAGAAAATTAGAGATAATTCACGTGAACATCACAGGTTGCAGAATAGTAAAGAACAAAATATGAGACTTCAAAGACAGGATTTGCATCATTTGGATAGATGTTTCACAGGTGTGAATGGGCTACCTATTTTAGCTGACATGAGTCAGTGTCAATGATTTAGCTCTATATAGAAGAAAGTGTACTACAGTCACTAAGTCTGGGATACAGATACTATGTATTGATACATACACATAGTGGGCTGTGTTTACAGAGTGTTGGTGCAAAAAAAGAACTAAATCATCTACCGGTGTTGAAATGTGAGACAGGATCCACATACAGCCTTTCTCGGAGCAGTTGATCCTAACACTGATACAACGGTCCACATACTTTTTAGGATGCAACTCAGATGCATGGGGTTGCAACTAATAATGATCCAAGGGGAATAAAGAACATTATTAGAGTGTATTATGCTACATTCAATTTATTATTTTATAATTCTTAATTTTCCAGATGACTCATCAAAATCAAGAGCAAGCTCATATCTATACTGTATGTGGCCAACAATTGTCAATAGCCTGAAGGTGGCCACAGATGTAGAGATCCGCTTGTTTGGTGATGTTGCCAAACGAGCGGATCGCTCCCCGATATGCCCACATTGAGGTGGGCGATATTGGGCCGATTCGATCGTGGGCCCTAGGGCCCAATGATCGAATCATAATGCATTTGATACGGGCAGTCGTATCTCGGGATCGCATCAATGCAATCAAGGCCTTGTTCCGATGGGAATTTTTAAACCTACCCGATTGAGATCTGGCCGACTTTCAGCCAGATATCAATCGGGGAAGCCTGTCGGATGGCCCCATACATGGGCCAATAAGCTGCCGACTCGGTCTGTCGCAAGCTTTTATCGCCTTTATTCCCAGTGTATTAGCAACACATTTACTGTAAAAACAGGACAGATTTATTGCTAAAGAGCTTGTTCAGCTTTCAGTTAATGTTTAGTAATGTTTTTTTTTTTATTATTTTATTTTTTGTTTAGCAGCTTTTCCAGTTTGGAATTTTAGCATTATCTGGTTGTTGTGGTCCAAATGACCTTAGCAACCAGGGAACAGTTTGATTGAGAGTTATATGAATAGGACAGGACTTAAATAGAAAGATAAGTAATGCAAAGTAATAATAAAATTGTAGCCTCACAGTGCAATAGTTAATTAGCAGTGATACCAGTTTGAAAGCTGCCAATTCAGAAACTATACAGGATTAAAAAAAGTCAATTGAAAAGTTACTTAGAACTGGCCATTCTATACACTAAAAGCTAACTACCCATTTCATTGTAGTTTTCATGAATTGTAAAAAAATAAACATTCTTCTGAAATTAAGTTTGCTAAGTAAGCATTAATCTAAAATAAAGCAACACTTTTTAAGGGACTTACAGCACTGGTAGAGCTCACTACTACTGAAAACAATGTTTTGACTGGTTGCTATAACTAAATGATTTGGTCGTTTTAGCACCTATGTTTGTAAATTAGCCCAATCAAGTCAAATGAGTAATTAAAGAAATAAAAAGGATGGGGCTTTGGATACATCCTGACAAACAGACACTGATAAATAGATATTATTGACTGAACAGGCAGTGATCCAAGAGAGGGAGAGTCCTAATTGAGAAAGAATAATAAACATTTCCTATTGATTGGGACTTTACTGTAACTACATATGGTTAGTCTACAAAGATACAAGAGATGACAACAAGACATAGGGCTCCAGGTACTGAGGGACAGATGTTCGGTGAACAACTGTAAGTAATGTGAAAAGTGGACAGTAATTGTACACAAAAGGTTTTTTTTAAATGAAAAAATTTAACTGCTTCATTAGAGAGGAGAAAAATTATGCAATTTAAATAGGGGTCAAACAAGTGAGCAATAGGATTAAAATCAATAGATCAAGGGGTCAAAAAAGCAAGAAAGAAAAGAGAGACAAGAGTTGTAAAATGTGTTAATCTATAACAAGAACAAAAGAGTCAACACATTTAGGGGAAAAAAGCCTCTAACGTTAGAGACAGCTGGGCTTTGTGGACAGTTCATGGAGGTGAACGAAGCTTTGCAGCTGGATGTGGAAGAGGGGACATGATATTGACCAGATTAAATATGTAGAATTAATAATGTGTGCACTGTAGTGATGTGTGGGTTGACCCAATACCCACAGTAACCCGTGGGTTGAGCACTGGCTCGGTAGCTTTAAATTGAAATTTGGCCAACCGGGTTAGGATTGAGTGAGGATCAACAGGGGAAGTACACTCCACCTTTGATCCTGAAGATTCCCTGTCTTGGAACCAGAAATAATGTACAGATCAAGATGACGTGGGTATGGGGCAGGTGCAGGTCCTACAATGGCAACATTTTGAGGATTATGGTTGGGTGCGGGTCAAGGTTTTGTGGGTTAGTATCGCGAATAGGTTGATTTTTAACTGACCCACACATCAGAAGTGCACTGTACTAAATTGCACTAATTATCCCATTATCCAGCAAGATACTGTATATACAGTAAGCTTTTATAGGTGTCAAGACAAATACTGTACAGTTTATTGAAAGTAAGTACATGTGAAGCATATGTGTTTCTTCACCTACAATGCCACATATAAGTGCAGAACACCTGATTTAAACACAGAAACAATGATAGCAGACCTGCAAATAGATAAGGTTGGCATGGATAGTTCTGATCACCGGACATTTTCATCAAATAAGCAGATCTTTGTCTGATTTTTGCTAGTCATGTGGTGGGCCAAATCTTCTGATACAATTATCTGGCCCAACAAGAGGGTCACATTGAGGGCCTGTTCAGGAGGATCAAATACAAGGTCTTATGCAATTTACTAAATTCACATGAAGGATTCGAAGTTTGATCGAATTTTCAAAAAGATTTGAATTAGAATTTTCAAATGTTTTTGAAGACCACTTTGACCAGTGAATTTAGAAAATTTGATCGAATCGAATGATTCCAATAAATCTATTTGAATATTCAACTATTCGACAGTCTAAGTACTTCCCCTTTAAATTTTTATTCGACTGCCTAGTTCACCAGATCAAAGCTACCAAATTGGGTTTGGTTATTTTCGATCGAATAAAGATATTCGATCTAATTGTTAAAATTGTTCGAATCGTTCAATTTTATATATTTATATATATTTTCTATTTGATCGTTCGACCAATCGAATTGCGGTAAAATCCTTCGAATTCGATATTCCAATTTGAAGGATTTTACTTCCTCAACAATTCCCAACTATTCCAATGGTTGAATTCGAGGTTTTTTTTAACCCTTGAATTCGACCCTTAGTAAATCTGCCCCTTAGTGTTTCATTATTACCAAGTAAAGATATAATACCTGTTTTATTTTTGTTATTAATAGTGATATAAAAAGTAATTACATGTATAGGTGAGTAAAGCTTATTATAATGCATGGTAAACCATACAGCTGGCTGAGGATACTAGGATCTGCATCTAGGCAACAAGGGGAGAGAAGCAGGTTTGTTTTCCTGGTATTTAACAGTTGTTTATGATGAAGGTACATCCAAAAAATGCAGAACTCCTCTGTGATTCAATTAAGAGTTAAGAATGTCTTAGAACATTATATATTTAAAAAAAAAAAAACCATGGAAGTTTTAAATTGAAATGGAATCTGCAACCAATATGTTTCCGTCATGTGTCTTGGCATTGTTGTTTTTTTTTATATAGATTGTCTATACTGTCACAGCTAATACCTTAAAGTGGAAAGCAATTTCCATATCAACAGATGGATACGCCCAACCCCATATGCTGCAAAAAAATTAATGATTACAAGTAAAATGTCACACTTAAAAAAAGCTAATGTGCTAGTAAATAAGCAAGCAATAACCATGAAGGCAACAAGTGATGTTAACCCTGTGTTGGCATAGGATTTTATTTTTTTTAATATTCGCTGCTTTTGCAAAAGTACTAAACTTTTATAGTATACTATACTCATTTTCATCCTATTCACACTAAACATTCTATTCTATTTAACCAGTTTGATGGTAAAAATATTAATGAGGGACCTTATTAATATTTAAAAAGAAGGCAAGATAAGATATCACATATCCCATAGGGACCCTGTACAGATTTATAACTGCCAGGTGCCTGCCACGCTGTGTAGATATCCTAATAAACTGGAATTTAGGCATTCTCCTGTTACTCTTGTAAGAAAGGACAAACTCTCAGAAGCCAGTTGATTAGGACAGAAGTAGTGAAGTAGGAAGGCAACAGAACTTCTGGGGCAGTATCTACTGTATGTTTTCTGCTTTCCTTGGAATAAATATTGTTGTGTTAAAAAGGGAAGTTTGTTTATACATCCACAAACAGCTCATTACACAGATTTGTGTTATTTGTAATTTTATGTCCCTGTGGACTTCTCTGTGTGGATGAACCACATTAGTGTTCAAAACATGCTTATCACAACATTGTTCCACCCACAGAAATGGTAACAATTATCTGTTTCTCAGCATAAAATTGATAGGGGGCACTCAGAGGTGGATTTATATTATATGTGTTGGGACACAGAGGGAGAAAGGAGGTGACCATGACTTGTTTCCTAAAGGGAAGTAGGGATTCATCAGCTGGATTCTTTGGTCACCATGGGTCTCAAAAAATCATAATCTACCTTTTTATTTATAGTGTGTGTTTCCATGTTTTTATTGTTCATTGTATTTCCAGGAAATAATTTCCTGATGCTTTGTAGGGTTTGGAAGGTTAGTAGGCAACCAGTGTACAGTAAACCATTGAGAGTTAACTTGTATGGTGTGTAATGATACCTAAGTTACTTCCTGTGGGTCGTTTATAAACACTGGGCAAATTTGCATCAGTGCTGTATATCCTGGTACTGGTGATTGCTTTCACTGATCAACCTGCAGCTGGCTGAAAAAAAAAAGCTAATCACCATTTGGTTGCTATGCGCTACTGCCCAGGTGAAAGTTAGCTAAAAGTTTAAAAATATAGCCCTTCTATGTAATACCTGTGAAGAAGCTGAAGTCATGTAACTGTACTCATATCCTTTTTGCCCATAGCTTTAGGGCAGAATTACATGGACTATTTGTGTCCGTTTTCGACGGAGTTTCGAGTTGGATGGTGTTGCATCCGTTTTATCGCCCAGCATCGGATCCGCCAAAAAGGAACACAAATCGTCGGTGTAGTTCTGCACTTGTAGTGGTGCCTTTGTGCACTGAAATGCTGCTGCTGTTCTATTTGGAGTATGTGATTATTTTTTTTAATACATTGGTTTGCATTTACCCTTTTGAGTTCTGAACCCCAAAGTGCCTTTACTTATCCACTCACAATGCAAAATGGAA
>CM044437.1:93766118-93793154 GCA_024363595.1 Xenopus borealis
TATATATATGCACGCTGGGCCTGTTTTCTTTTAATGATGGATTAAATAAAAGTGAAATTTTTATTTATACAAAAATCCCAGTGTGCATCCAGATCTTTTATGAACTTTGTATAATAGGCCAAGGATAGCACCTGGGTCACAAAGCAATTTTTAGCATGGGAGTGCTTGATCCTCTCTACTAGTATATATATATTTACACTTTTATAACCACTGCAATTAGCTCCTTGTAATATAACTAATGCCTACCAGATAAGACATTGCATTGAATGATCTTAAGTGAGGCATCTCGAAAACTACAGAGAACATTACACCCTGTAGAAAATAATACCATCACTACTTGCAATGTTAACGAAAAGCGTTGTGTCTGCACCAGGTGCACCTTAATACAAAAGATCCTGAACTGATCCTGTGTTTGCATGGAGGTTTGTCAGTCAGCACTCTATTGACTAACATTGCAAGTGTTGATAGGTGGACTGTTATCTGCTGTACAGCAATAACAAAACAGTAGCCTGTTAACTAGACTGCATGATCCCACATTGGTGGCAAAACAATACAATTGTTTTTTTTAATGTTTAAATGTGTTTTAATTGCCTCAAGGTATGATGACAAAATACGTAAAACACCACTCATCTGGAAAACCCCAAATCCTAAGTATTCTGGATAACAGATATTATACCTGTAAAAATAATTTCCTTAAACCCAGCAATTTCTGTTGATACTTCTAAAGAATCCTTATAAACGTGTTTGACTAGAGCTGAAATGGTGTTATAAAAAGAATGTTGTATTTTTAACTCTTAGCACTACAATAGTTTTGATGCTTAATTATCAGAAGAAGAAATATTAATTGACCCACTACTGAGATTCAGGGCATAATAGATTTCACGCTAACCTTTGATTGCAAGAGTGTAACAGCAGGGGCAGCAGACCCCTTTGATGGCCTCCTTGGGATATTGAGAGACATATGTTAAACATTATTCTTATGTATTTATATCTTCTGAGGTTCTGAAAATATATTTTATGAAGCAAAATATCTGTATGCTGTCTATTCAGGGCTAACACATTCTATATACAGTTTATATTACTTTTCACACATTTACATAAGCACAAACCCCCTCCATAACAATAACAGACAGAATTTTACAGCTGCAAAATGTAATATTGCTTTATGAAAAAAACCCAGCAAGCTACTCTTCCCTGAAATGTGGTGCCAGCCAGAAACTATATATTTTGAGAGCACATTTAATGGAATGCAAGGAAGCTACTTGAAGAAAAAATATTCTGACTGATACTTAAAAGTGCCCACATAGAGCTGCATTATTGGCTGTGAATAGTGCCAAATGATCCCAAATGTACAACAGCCTCACAACACATTCACAATGGTTCCTAGATAATAATTGTTTGTTTGTCTAAACATTAGATTTTTTATTCAGTATATTATGCAATTCTATTAATATTACTTGTTTTGTGGGCATATGTGTGTGTGTGTGTCTACACAAATGTAGGTCATGTCAGTCTTAAAGGAAGGAATTCTACTTTTTCAATGAGATTCCAATACAGACCACAATAAATAGTCAATTCTGATTATGATTCAAGTATTCTGCATTTTATGTGAATGATAAATCATACTTAGCACTCTGCACTTGAAACATGGGATGCATAAAATCCACTATTTAAGAATATATCCAAATCCTGAACCCCAGTACAGAATTTGGAACTGACACTTCACCATTAACAACCCAACACCTGTATCTTAATTACACTTAAATGCTGTAACCTCTGTGCATGGAATTGTGCAGTTTCCTCTGTGAAAGATTTTCCCAAATACCAAACTGAATCCAAACCCTAATTTGCAATTAGAGAAACAAAGGGGAAAGAGAACCCCACACTTCCACTTCCTTCAACACTTCCTTGTTTGTGTGATGAAAAGTCACTATGAGTCGTTTGGCCAAGCACTTGGATTCGGAGAAATTCCGAATCCTGCTTGAAAAGGTCAAATCATGACTGAATCCTGAACTGAATCCTGGAATACGTGCATCCCTAATTGAAACCTTGAAATGTGGTCATAAACTCTGACCTGCTCTGTGTATAAACACAGGGGCATATCTACCAAAGGTGGTGAGCTCCCTGCCCTTGCAGAGGAAACTGCACAATCCCATGCACAGACGTTACAGCAATTAAGTGGAATTAAGCTACAGGTGTTGACCAGGAACACTAATGTTTGGGTTGCAATGATGAAGTGTTCCAAATTGTGTACTGGGGTTTATTTCACAAATACTTTTTTTTACCCTATAAAGGACATATGTCACAAACACTTACAGATCATAAATTACATTTAATTTAATGAATTAAGCATAGAGTTGTAGGCAGCATGTAATACTAAGAAGCCAGCGGAGTCCTTGATCAGTCTTAAAAGACCAAGAGAAGTGAGCCAGTACCCATTTTAGAAAAGGATTGCATTGACCCAGGAAAATAACGAACAGCTGAACCACCAAAGTATCCTATTCTCATGCTTTCCTGGCTTGTGCATTCATGATAGAAGTCAAAGCTGTGAAATCCATCATACATTTAGGCTGGGGACAGACAGGGAGAAGGAAATTCGGGGAGATTGTCGCCTGCTAAAAACGCCAGGCGACAAAATCTCCCCGAATCTCCCTGTAACATCCAAGTCAAGGAATGTTCAGTTTGTTGTCTAGCTAATGACTTTGAACTACAGATACAATCATGATCTAACAGCCAAAGTCAGTTATAGCATAATCTAATCTATTTATTTAACAATCTGGTGCCACTACTACAATTTAAAATGCTTTGATATGTTGCAGGATTTTCTAGAATAAATACATTTCACTTTAAAATGTGTGCCAGTACCAACAATCCAACCCAGCCATCCCCCATTACTTAATGCTGTAACATCATGCCTTACAATTCTGCTGCAGCAACAAAGCTACAAATATGTCACTCTACAACACAGGCAAGTAACAAGGTGGCTGAAATGGCAAGGTTGTCCGCATCCTTTAAAAAAAACAGACATGACTGTACATAGCCATGTACCCCGCAGTCCTCTTTCTGCTGCCTAATTCGATTTCTGAAGATTAGATAGGAATCTAGGGTTTTCGTTTTCCTTTCAAAATATGGCTCAACCCTGAACATCCCATATAAGTCATGTTAGGATCAAATGACCTATACAAATGTATATTCCAACAATTACTTAACTTCAAACACAGACAGTTATTTTTATGAAATATTCTATGCTTTCCTCAAAATGTTATATATACATTTCTATGAAGTTTATGAAGGAGTTGGAGGTTTTATCGTTAGAAGGATATGATAAAGGTATTTTGTCCTTGAACGGGTGGGAAGGCCTAAAGTGTGAGTCCCAGGTGGTTCCAATATTCCATGTGTTACCCAAAGTGCATTATTCTCTCACAAATGTTAAAGGTTGCTCTATTGTGGCTGGAATAGGGTCCTTGGGGAAGTTTTGTCGAGTTATGTGGATAAATTATTGAGGCCCCTAGTAGAGCAACTCCCAGCGTATTTGAGGGATACTACTATGTGCATCAATAAGATACAGAACATGGAGTGATGGTCTACTTATAGATCACAATGGATCTTGTGGCCCTGTACTCATCTATTGATCATAATAATGGCATTAAAGCAGATCGGTTCTGGCTAAATACACAACACATGTTCTGGGAGACACAGTCAATGTTTTTGTTGCTGTACATAGAATTTCTACTTAGATCAAATTATTTTTTGTTTGATGGACTATTACTTACAGAAACGTGGGGCTATGATGGGGGCATCATTTTCCCCCACTTATGCCAACCTGTATATGGGATGGTTTGAGTGGCTCCACATATACTCAGCCTATTTGACCCACATTATCTTGTACCTTATCTTCTTGTCTCTTGCAGATCCCCTTGTAAATGACTTTAACACCTTACACATAGATTGATATTCCTTTTTGTTGGTCATTTGACCTATGAGCTGAATGTTATATATTATATATACCAGAGAACACCACAGCTTCATTGTAATCAGCTTGAAAAAGGAACTAAAATGTTCTGAAAGCTTGCTATGATTATATATATGATATATATTAGTTAGTTAGCCAATAAAGGTATCTTTTTTATACCACTTATTTTTTATTTCAAAGGGGTTGCCCTATAACATTTTTATTGGCTAACATGGTACCGCAACTTCCCCTGCATTTACAATGGAGACACACGGTGTTCAAATTCCATTTTTAGATGTCATGTTTTTGACCAGGTAAGGTAGGATCTGTACAGACATCTACATAAAACCAATCACTCATAAACCTTGTTACATTCCAAGAGTGCACATCCAGCAAACTGACCAGTTGGTCAATTTATGCAACTTTGGGATTGGTTTATAGAGAGGTGCTATGACACGAATGTGGTGAGGTCAGCGTATGAGAAGGCAGTAGCAATGGAATAAAATACAGTCCAAAAAAGACAATATATGGAATAGTACATCTATGGAGGAGAGCTACAGAAGCCCCCCCCCCCATTCTCTTTTGTACAACTTATGGCAAAGAGACGTGGTTTATACAACAGAGTGTGAAGAGATAATGGGATGTGTTTCTGCAAGATCCAATACTGGCCAAGATCCATCCTTTGTGTTCAAAAAGAATAGATGTGTAGCATCATGGGTATCTAGGAGTCTATATAGCTCCAAGAATTCAGAGACTGCTTGTACATGGCTTAGCTACAAAGGCAATTATAAGTGTGGCAGATTGAGATGTAAATCATGCCAATGTCTGAATATTTCGAAAGATTTTACAGCCACCAATACAGGGAAAACATACATGATCAAGAAATGTTTTAATTGTGTATCTAAGGGGGTGGTTTACTTGGTGACATGTTTGTGTGGTTCCCAGTACGTAGGAAAAACAGTGAGAAAAGTGGGGACACGCACTTAGGAACATATTTCAGCTTTAAGAAGGAAAGATTTAAAATCTGCAGTGGCAAGAAATATCCAGGAGAGACACGAGGGAGTCATAAATGTAAAATTTCCAATTATAGATAACCTCATTATGCTAAAAGAAGAGGAGATTTGAATAGAAAATTGATGCTAAGAGAGGCATATTGGATTCATCAGTTGAAAACTATGGAAGTTTATGGAGGCATGAATAAGGAGTGGCCGATATCATGTTTTTATTAAATAAGTTTCTTGGGTTTATTGTGGTTATGCCCCTATTTATGGTACAGTAGGTGGTTTTTTTTTTTGTTAAGTGTTGATTGCATTTGAGGATGATCGCTCTACTTTTAATAATTCAATTTTCTATAGGGGTGTATTAGAGAAGGGTTCTAGTAAGATTCACACCACAGCTGAAGTTTATATGTAACAATGTATTATCAGTAGCAGGAAATGATTTGGTGATAGAGTTAGCAGTTTAAAGGATGCATTAGCTTGTTAACTGCATCAATATCGTCAATATCGTTTTCATCTTTCTATTACGTTTTTATGATGCACGATGTTTACTTGTCCCCTTTCATTGACGTATCATGACATCACTCTGTACCTCCCCACCATTTTTGTATTTATTAGACTCATTTGTGTATTAATTTTCACTTTGATAAAAGCTAGATTGCTAGCTGAAACATTAGTCTTCAACAATAAAACATTTTCTTGTTTAAAAAAACCTGTGAATGTGGACATCTCTTCTCCTTGTAAATATATATATATTTCCAAAAAAGTAACTGCACTCATAGGACTTAAGTGAAAAAAGCTCTTAAATTTATTGCAACGTTTTGGCTTCTATACTAGAGCCGTCATCAGGAAGCGAAACCCCTACAAACAACAATCACTTTTGAACCCAAAAGTGGCGTCAAATCTAGAGTGTAACGTCATGAGTATCAGTACATACATACATACATACAGTGGAAGTGTACTCAGCATGTTAGAGCAACTTGTTTGTGCATGACCTTACTTTTCTCCATTCACCCAGATATTGGTATTTGTAAAAGCACTAGGTAAGAGCAAGTGTAGGCACCAGAATAAAACACCAAGTGTTGTACATAAGTGTATGTGTGCAGACAAAATTCGGAGCATGTAAAGTTATCGTAAGCTTACGGAGTAAAGTTTAAAATCAACCATAGAGTAACATGCACTATGGACCATGTTGTTTACATGGCTTGGTGTCCGTGTGGGCTACAGTACGTAGGAAAGGCTTCCACAAATTACCGTGAGCGAATGAATAACCACCGCTGTGCCCTCAGTGCTTTGGCCACAGGTAAAGCTGACCAGCCTGTACCGAAACATTGGCTTAATATGAAGCACACTCTTCCCCAATTTAGTCATATGATTACTGACCATTTGCCAGCACCTAGAAGACAGGGTACCAGACCTGCTACTCTTACAAAAAGAATCTATGTGGATCTTCAAACTTGATACCCTGACACCCAAAGGTTTAAATGAAACCCTACCCATGTCTCTCTTTTACTAAAATGGGATATTATGGTGTTTTGATATGGACAACACTTAACATTATACATTTTTTTCTTTAATTGTATCTACTTGGACTTGTTACTATGGTTGCTACACTTAGCAACACTTTGTTTGTGTATGACATTGCCTCTGCTACAGTTGGATATGTCTACCATCCATTACATGAGTTTAATGTGTAATAACTATTTATGCCCTTTATAGGAGCAATACGGATTACTTGAGGTAACTGGTGAACAGCATGGAATGACGGCAGGCACATACAGAATGACGGACCAACGAGCCTTGTAACATATTGAAGGTACAGTTTATACAGTTGACTTTAGCGCTGTTATATCCTTAAGGTGGCCATACACGGGCAGATAAAAGCTGCCGACAGACTGTGTCGGCAGCTTATCTGCCCGTGTGGGGGGCCCTCCGACGGGCTTTCCCGATCGATATCTGGCCGAAAGTCGGGCAGATGTCGATCGGGCAGGATTAAAAATCCAGTCGGATCGCGGCCGCATCTGTTCGTTGATGCGGTCCCGCGATCCGACCGCCCATACTGATCCGAACGTTGGGCCCTAGGGCCCACGATCGGATCAGCCCGATATCGCCCACCTCAAGGTGGGCATATAGGGGAGAGATCCGCTCGTTTGGCAACATCGCCAAACGAGCGGATCTCTTCGTGTATGGCCACCTTTACGGTCAGCATGATTCCCTGATGCTCATACCGCACACTCGTTCCCCACTACAGACTAATTATGCTGGAAATGGAGTGAGCACGATGTAGGTGTATCACTTGACCCCGGCGCACACACCATGGCTCTGTGGGGAGTACGGTCCGGTGTAGAATAGCCTCTTAGCAATTTGTTGGCATTGTTATAGGGACTTATAGCCTTCCTGCAAGACAGCAGAGAGGTGGTTTTTGTCCATTGTGGAAATGGAGGCATGGTCTATGGGGCTGTCAGAGTACTGACTGGGATGCAGTATTAGAGAGGGTATAGAGAAGGGCAATTAAGCTGGTAAAAGGTATGGAAAATCTTAGCTATGAGGAAAGACTGGCCAAATTGGGGATTTTGGAGAAGAGGCACTTAAGGGGAGATATGATAACTATGTATAGATATATAAGGGGATCATATAATAATCTCTCTAATGCTTTATTCACCAGTAGGTCTTTCCAGCTGACACAAGGTCACACATTCCGATTAGAAGAAAAGAGGTCCCACCTAAATATTTGGAAGGCATTTTTTACAGTGAGAGCTGTGAAGATGTGGAATTCTCTCCCTGAATCAGTTGTACCGGCTGATACATTAGATAGCTTTAAGAAGGGGTTGGATGGCTTTTTAGCAAGTGAGGGAATACAGGGTTATGGAAGATAGCTCATTATACAAGTTGATCCAGGGACTAGTCCGATTGCAGGCAGGTTAAAAAAAGTTAAAAGGTTGAACTTGATGGACATCCTTTTTCAACCTAACTTACTATGTTACTATTATGCAGTAGGGCTCAGACAGAGGCTACGCACTAACAGACCAAGGTTACGAACATCAAGTTGCTACATTGGCACTCCAAGTTGTTCCGTCTACTATGACATGGGCGATATTGAGGAATCAATATTCCTGCTGCTGTGATCCCTCCCTGTGGGTAAGCTTATGGTAACTGACTATCTGCACACATACCCACACTTGTACATCTCTTGGGGGCATATTTACTATTGGTTGTATTTTGAATTGAAAAAAATTCTAAATTCGACCATGTGAATAGTTAAGGAATAAAAATCCTTCAAATTCGAATTCGAAGGATTTTTACCGCAAGACGATTGGTCGAATGATCGAATATAAAAATTCAGTCAAACGATTTTAAGCATTCGATCAAATTTTTTTTTATGCGATGAAACTTTTCGAATCCCAATTCGGTAGGTTGAAACTGGCAAACTAGGCAGTCGAATAGAAATTTAAAGGGGAAGTAATTCGACAGTGGAATAGTAGAATATTCTAATAGATTTTTATTTGGATCATTCGATTCGATCAAATTTACAAAATTCACTGGTCGAATTTACAAATATCAATATCTGGGCGCATGGAGCTAAGTATATTCACGCACACACACAAGTGGCTCTAACATGCTCAGTACACTTCCACTGTATATACTGATACTCATGACTTCACATGACTGCCAGTTTTAGGTTCAAAAAGGATTGTTGTTTATAGGGGTTTCACTTCCTGATGACGGCTCTAGTATAGAAGCCTAAACGTTGCAATAAATTTAAGAGCTTTTTTCAGTAAAGTCCTATGAGTGCAGTTACTTTTTTGGAATGTGTATATTTGGACATAACCAGCTCCCAGGCAATTTGTTGGTGCACCAGCTTAGACTGTGTGTATATATATATATATATATATATATATATATATATATATATATATATATATATACATATACATATACACATACACATACACATACACACACACAGGGGCAGATTTACTATTGGTTGAATTTCGAATTAAAAAAAATTCAAATTCGACCATGGGAATAGTGGGTGAAGTAAAATCCTTCGAATTCGAATATCGAATTAGAAGGATTTTACCGCAATTTGATCGATCGAACAGGAAAAAATGTTTTTATTCGATTTAAAATAATGATTCCCAATTCGTTACCTTGGTTCTGGCAAAGTAGGTGGTCCAATAAAAAATTTAAAGGGGAAGTAATTCGACCATAAAATAATCGAATATTCAAATAAAATTTTATTGGAATATTCGAATTATTCGAATTCGACTATTTGATGCCTAATTTGCATATTCAAAGATTCGAATTTAATTAAAATTCAATTGAATTTAATTAAAATTCTTCATGTGAATTTTGTAAATCTGCCCCACAGTGTCTGCTACACAGTCACAGTCATACAAACACCTGAGTTATCACACCAATTGTTACAGTGAGTTAAATCAAGTTATTTTGTTAGCTTCTCCAAGAAAGAACGGTAACAAATGTAGATGATGTCATTATCTGCATTATCTTGGGATATTCACAGAGGAAAATGGAATAAATCTGGATTCATCTGTTTCTATGCACACACATAAACCTCAGTAACACACAATTGCTGGCCTTCATGTGCAGACCCATCTCCCCTGTGGGTGAGTGCAGGCATTTTCATCAAAAGCACATGATATTAAATTTTATATATATATATATATATATATATATATATATATACACACATACATATATATATATATACATAAGCTGCTGGTGTCCGCACTCAGTTACTGCGAAATCGAGGTGCACAATCAAAATTTTTGTGATATAAAGATGTGAAGGATCAGCACTGTCTTTTTGCTCCTTCACATCTTTTTATATATATATATATATATATATATATATATATATATATATAATATATATATATATATATATTATAGTATATATTTTATATATAGTTTCATTTTAGAACTAAGCAAACAGCATAACACATAAAAATGGCACAACGAAAACAACAGCATGAAATGTGTACACCATCTGTCAGAAATACCATGTGACTTACAGTCAGCGTATAATAAAGATGTGAGTCCAAGAATGTTACAGTTTTCTACTCTGGGAAAGTGCTAATAAATATAGTTAGGTAGGTTTCTAAGCTGCTTCTCTATGTGATTATTAATAACATTAATGGATTGCTGTACTGAGCAAAGGGCAACACGTTTCTGGAGTAGGAATGAAAGAAAAATAAAGAAATGGCAATGGCTTTAGCTGGAATTTTGTGACAACAGCAGATATGATAGTGTAAAACAATATCTGGTTAGTGAGTGCCACCTTCTCAGTCCCCTGGGTTGACTTCTGATAAATTGCAGCGCATCGGCTGTGCCAGTGCAGTGCTTACAGAATGTCGCCCAGTAGGAGCTGTCTGTGGTGCTGAAACTGAAAGTGGGGGTGTTTTCCATACATGAACACAATATACTCCATATTCCTAATTACACAAATGCTATTCTTCCTTCATCTTTCTACATTTTACATAGAAATGATTCTCTTTGTGCCATTCTGTGTAAGTCTGTGTCTCAAGCATGATTCCATCCAAAACCAGGCTCACTTGACATCACTGCACAAAGAAGTGTATTATATGGGAAGGGGAAAGGCTACATGTGCTCATCATGCCTTTAATAATAAATCAGTGCGATAAGAAGAAGGGGGGTCTCTCTCAGCTCCAGTGCAGTAAGGAAGAGCAGCACTATGCTCGGGTAAAGTTGAGCAACAGAGGCAGGGAATTTTGGAGGCTGTTGGCGCCTGACTTAGCCAGTTTATTTTCAGAGATGCTTATACCTCCTACCTGGGTTTAAACAAACTGGACTCAAGATCCCTTTGGAGTCCTCAGCGAGGAAAAATATATGTACATTTTATAATACCATTTGTAGCAACTATAAAAAAATGACTGAATTATTGGAATAGCCAAAAAGAATATATTAGGTATTGCAACATTACAAGCATATGGTGAGTGTTTGGAAATATGATTTAATTCCTGCTCATCAACACTGCTCATACTAACTAAGCAAAATCTTACCTTGCGCTAGAAGCTTGAAGTCACACTAATGGCAGGGGTTATTATGAGGGCACTAACCTGTGCCATAGATATGGGTGCACATCCCATGGAATAGCAGAGCTTCCCAGCAAGTTAAAAAAAGGATATGGCCAATCAATGAGCTTCTTGGCATATTTCCTGATAATATTATCTTCTCCGAAAATGAAGAGAGACCTGTTTACGGTGAAGCAGTTCTGTCTGACAGGGATGGGGTTGTATAAAGCCATGGTCCTTGCCCTCTGGGCTTTGGATTGCTTGAAAGCTGCTTGCGTCCCAACAGGTGCAGCAGGGGAACCTTGTAGGGTCTTGCTCCTCTCTGAGCCCCCATCGGCTGAACTCAACCTGCCAGTCACAGCCTCTCCGAATCGAGCCATCCTGCAAGTTAACAAGAGAAAGACAAGGTGTAAAAGCGCAACCCCAGGTGTGGGGGGAGTCGGTGGGACTACAAAGCAATGCCACTGCAAGCACTTTCCCTTTAATACCCACTCAGAACAATGATCTCAGCGCTTAAAGGAATGCAGAATAAATACAGAATGATGAATAGCCACAAATGCCATGCTGCAAAGATGAAAAACACAATCCAGCCTCATTAATTAATTGGAAATCTGCAGCGAGAAAAATGTCTGAGATCATAGAAACTGCATCTAAGAGAAAAGCGCAGACAATGGGAGTGCGCAATGGAATACAATTTGGGAACACCACGTTCCCATCAATTTGGGAGATACAACCCCGCACCCCTTCCCACCACCCCATGGGGAGGAAGACAAGAAAAGAAAACCACATGCAATATGTAAGCAACAATAAATCAATCACTTAAAAGCTTCCCACATTCCCTCCCCTAGATAAGGAGAACCGATAATGGATAGGCAGCCTGGGAGGAACAGGTAGGACTGCAGCTGCCCGTAAGTGAACTTCCTGGCATTGATATTCCCAAAAGCACAAAAGCGCAAGCAACACACGGGGATCAGACGCACGAGGTAAAGGCAAATTGTCTGATGTTACCCAGTGCTTAACCCTCGCTGTCGCTACCCAGTGCATCTGAGCCTTGGGGAATGAAATCAGACATCATCATTTAATCATTTGGGGTAAGGCAAAACAGTGATAGCAAAAGACACAAAGAAACAGCGGCAGGAGTGCCTACATACATGTTGTAGCCGACCTGATGCTCCCTCCCTGCTCCGATCTGCTCCTTTGCTCCCGCCAGTGCTAACATGCAGCTATAGTGGTGCCAAAATGTGCTTCACTCCCTCCTGGAGACTAGTAGAGTGCATGAGCCCAGCCCTCCCCTTTCTCTTTCATCTCGCTAACTGAAGGGACTCACACTCACATAATCTAATGTTCTCCCATCCTCCCTCCTGCTTTCCCCTCATTACCTCCCCAGGAGAAGAATCTGGCAGATCACAGGGAGGGGGTGCAGGAATCAGAGGGTGTAGGGCTAGGCATATTATTAACAGTTGCACTCATTTGTATGTTCAACATGTTTTGACACTCAGACCTGGAAAGCCATACATTTAATTACAAGGCATGTATCTGAGAGTCGTGAATCTTAGCTTTTATTTTGATGTATCATGGCTCCTTACAGATATTTTTCAGTGCCAAATGGATATGAGCAACAATGTGTTAAATATGGCATAGATTTTAGCTGTGGGTTTGATGCAACATCATATGTTCCTTTGCAAGCATATTACACTCACTAAATGAATCATAATTATTTGTTCATCTTGAGAAAATACTTTTTTTTTCCAATTCAGTTCTATGATTTCTGTAGGGTGGTGCTACATCTTTGTAGTAGGGTACTGAGAACCCATTGGGCCCTGGTTCTTTACAGACATGGACACCGGGCATTTTCATACAATCTTAACTAAAATTGCCCTGAAGGGTTTCCATCACCTCCTTAGAATGGTAGTCTAATCTGAAAAAAAGTGTTGGTGACCTAATCTGAATCTTTTTATGTTCAGAAAGACAGCTATGAATTTGAAGATGTTTTATTTATACAACAGTGAGATGAACTCTTGAGGAGCTTGCTGCTACTGTATGTTTTATGTTTAACAGCCCCATCTATGTTTTGGCAGTTAAAGGCTAGAGCTGTGCTGTCCAACTGATGGCCCATGGGCCAACCCGCTTTGTGTGGACCCCCACATGAAAGTCTTCCTGCTGTGACTGCTTACCTTGTGTAAGATTTAAAAGGTATCAGTACTGAGATTAACTGGCCCCTGCACTATTTACACCTCAAATTCAGAAAGTAAAATCCTGTATTGTTCACACCTGTAATCCCCCCTGCATTGTTCCTACATGTAAAACCTCTATTGTTCACACCCCTTGTGTAAGCACCATACTCTGCCTGTCCTATGCTCCGTGTGTGCCATACTCTGCTTGCCCTATGCCAACTGTGAGATGTGAGTCTGTTAGGGTCAGGGGCAATCCTGTTCATTTTGTTACCTGATGCGACTTTCCTTTTGTCACGTCGCACTTGAGGGGTCAGGGGTGGTCCACGTTGTTAGTGCAGAGAGCACAATTGCACTAGAAGAGCCTATTTCCAGGTTGAAAAGTGGAAATTTGGCTTTTAGTTACCGAAAGTGCCCGGGGGCTGGAGCACTTTTCCTGGGTAGACAGCATGGCTTTCACCCCCTAGTGATTAGCTGGCGCATTTAACTGGTAGTCCACCTGGGGGTGCCACTTCCATGACTCCCCCGGGGGGCATGGTGCCAAAGGTGCCCGGCGTTGGGTGCACTGTTCCTGCGGAGGCAGTGTGGCTTCCCCCCCCCTGGTGATTAGCCAGCGGATCTAAGTGGTAGTCCACCAGAAGGCCCCACTTCCGTGACTCCCCCAGGGGACATGGTGCCGAAGGGTTCACTGTTCCTTGGTAGGCAGCGCCAGGCTGGCCTCTTGGGCCCCCTGCATGGTGCTTCAATGCTACGTTTTTCAGGCAGGAAGGTAGGGATAGGCCAACTATCAGAGCAAACGTAGCAGAAATGAGAACCGGAGGCGAGAGCACACTGCTGGCCTGGAAGACTCCGCTGTCAAGTCTTAATTAATCTGACTGATCTGGCACTGTGCTCTTGGTGGGGAGATCCCCTTGCCTGGCTGACCTCTGGGTGGGGCTGCTGTAAATGGGCATAGTGGCTTCTTCTGACACACCCTACAGCACTTCTGTACCCTGCCATGTCTTGGGTCTGGTACACTGCTCCTGTGGGAAGAGAGCACTCCGCCTGGTTACCCCCTGTGATAGGGTGGAGTGGAATCTCCTGAATCACTCCTGCAGTGCTACTGGTCCCTGCCATGTCTGGGGATAGGTCCTGGACTCCCTCTCCTTTTCTACGGGAAGTGGGTTTCTGTATTCAATGTGTGAGTTTGCCCGTGCTGTCTCTTCCCGAGAAGGTGTCTGATAGGAGTAAGGCCTGTAGTCGCTTCTCTCGCTTGTTTGGCCCTACTTGGCACACTATCTACAGCTGCTCTGTCCTTTAACCTCTGCCTGGGAATGGATGTGGGCCCCCTCCTGTGCTACCCTCCTAGCGAGCTGGTGTGGGGCCCTTTGCTGACCAATTGTGTTCTCGCCATATCTCCTGAGGAATGGGGCTGCCACTATCAGCTTAAGGCCAAATCATGAAACTTGGCTATTTAGGTAGAAGTACTGCATCTAAAGGTGCATCTGCCTGAATGACCTGAGTTCAAACCCACATTTGGTGGTGGGGCTGGCTGGGCTGAGGATGGAAGGTCCCTGGGCCCTCTGTCCCAGTCCAGATATGCCTGCTGCAGGATGACACAGGTACCTAGCCAGGTGGAGGTGCTGGTGAGGGGTGGCCTGACTGTCCCATGCCTGCATCCTGCAGGTTTGAAGACTCTGCCTGCTGGATTGAAGCCAGAGGTGGGAGGGAAGGAGGTGGTGAGTCCAGCTGGCTGACACTTAGCCTAACCAGCCCCCAACCCACCTGCTGGTGGTGCAGAGCGTCAGGGCATCATGGGATATGCCTGTCTCAGGGTCGCTCTGGCATGGTAGTGGTGAGTGTCACAGGGAAGGGCTGATACAGGCTATTGATAAGGGGCCTCACTTTATGCCCCCTGTCATAACCAGGCTTTTGGGGGGGGGGGGCAGCTGTGGCATTACTGTTGAAGTGAAGAAACCACAGTAAAATTTGGTAACGGTTTCGGGCCATGACGGCCGAGAAGAGAGGGATGGTAAGTACTGTTGTGGTGACCCAGTAGTATACTATGGTGTTGGCTTGCTAAGGTGAGAACCTTTTCATTTCATGGATATTTGTGAGACGCTACCACTGAGCTCTAGAATATTCGCTTAAGGTATTTTGGGCAATATACTGCTCAGCATATAAAGTGGTGTAGGGGAACTACAATCCCAACATCTGCAGCAGTGAAGGCTTAGTTCACAACATCTGGGTGGCTTTACAGATGTAAAACCTACAAGTCTACGGCAGTCTCCAGGGGTAAGCTAACAAGGAGTACCCTGTTGATCTCTAACCCCAATTAGATATCAGTAGATCGCCCCCCACCCCGCAAGACAAATCCTTTGTTAGTGATAAATGATTCACCCAAAATTCCTTAACTCCTCAGCTCTCAGAGTGAATTAAATTATATTTTAGTGTGACTGTAGGATCTTTTAGAAGATAGGGAATTTGTGAAGCTCTCACATGCAAATCTGTCAATTAAAGCTCTCATTTGGCAATGAAGGGAAGACAGTCATTTATCATATAGTCATTTCTGCCTCATGTGCTAAACATAGTTCGCATTTATCAAGAGCAGGGATGGCGACATTGTTAAAATTGACACCACAGGGGTCTGAGCTGCAATGCAGAGCTGCCCATTACAGACCTTACTGGTGCATATATAGGTTAACTAACGCAGGATGCTAAATGAAGTGCAGCTACACAATATTAGACAATAGATTTCTCTTGTAGTGTTGAAAATATCCATAGTGATGCATTAGTCCAATAAGTATTTTGCATAATGAATAGCAAATGCTAGGCTACCTGACTAACATTGTTCATTTGGCACAGTCTCTCCAACAAGTCCTGTAAAATAGGAATAAATGAAATGTTGGCTAAGCAACATGGTCTATTTGCAGTCTAACTTGATTCAGTTTTCTTTTTTTAAAGGCAGAATTTAAATTACAAAACTGTCTAATTGGAATGTATCTCGATTCCGTTCAAGTTCATGAAGTTCGACTAGATTTGTAGCTTACAATCATGACCTCACTTACAGGGAAAATGGGAAATTGTTGCCATCAACAAAATCAGATTGAGTTGCGGTTATATAGAAGGTTACTTTCTTGGATGAATTATCAGACTGATCTGCCACTCCGATCCTCATAGTTATTAGAGCTAAGCACTTGATTTCTCATCACTGGGGCGATATGGTTGAGTCTAATTTCTCTGCCTATAATGCTACATTGTTATTTACTGCATATCACTTACAGATTGAGCAAGCTCTGTTGGCACCAGTGCAGAGGTTACTCCATCTGTTTCACTATTACATTTTCCTTCCAAATTAAGCAGAGAACACATTCATTTAGTTAGATACCAATATAAATTGACACTGGCCAAAACAGAATGGCTTAAACATTGGAGGGCGTTCCTTTGGAAAACAGTTCAATTAATTGGTCCATTTAATAGTTCATTTAGCTTTCTATTGATCGGGGTTTAATGCCCTTTATGTAATACAACTGTTTTTCTGCTTCCCACTTAAGCATACTGGAAAGCTGACAAATCCATTACAGCCATTTACTTATACTTTTGAATTTTTGGGTCACTAACCGTAATTACACAGTAAGTATAATTTGCAAAAGCTATACTATTATTTGTCTGAGCTCCATTGTCCCTGTAATCACTATCATTTATAGTAAGAGCCATGGTGTGTTAAAAGTAATAACCCTTTTGTTTCTAATTTGAGAAAATCAATGAGAGGGGAATACTGTATTTTGGTTGCTAGTTGCTTAGGTCCCTAATATTCCATTTGTTGAAGCTGTAAAACAACAATCAAACAGTATATGGAGTTGCAGCTGCACAATGCAGCTGTGTACTGTGCATAGATCCCTAGGTGAATGGAACAATAGATCTCCATTTGTACACAATCACCATACATTTTTGGGGTTTGCATTGGATTCTCTTATTTATCAGGTCTCTGCTGAAGCTTTGTTTAACACAAACTCATCTACTTTACTTTAAACATGTGTTGTAGAATAATCTGAAGGTATGGTTTGAAACGCCATTGAACACCTAATACCAGTGATCCCCAACCAGTAGCTCGTGAGCAACATGTTGCTCTCCAACCCCTTGAATGTTGCTCCCAGTTGCCTCAAAGCAGGTGCTTATTTTTGAATTACTGGCTTAGAGGCAAGTTTTGGTTGCATAAAAAACACGTCCTGCCAAACATTCTCTCCTGTAGGCTGCCAGTCCATATAGGGGCTACCAAAAAGCCAATCAGAGCTCTTATTTGACATCACCATGGACTTTTTCATGCTTGTGTTGCTCTCCAACTCTTTTTTAAATTTAAATGTGGCTCACGAGCAAAAAAGGTTGGGGACCCCTGCCTAATACCATGCTTAGTCTGCTAGTGTTAAACATTCAGCATAGACTATGACCAAAGTTGGCATTATGTCTCTGCTTATCTTTGTTAACCGTTTGTCATTTGTATTACTTTTGCTCCTGGTTTTACCTCCAGTCATGACAAGGCCCCAGTCAGAAAACTAAACCTCAAACTACAGTAGTTTGTTGTGAGATTAAAGGAATACAGGTATGTAACCTGTTATCCAGAATGCTCAGGGTTTTCTGAATAAGGAATCTTTCCATAAGTTGGATTTCCATACCTTAAGCCTACTAAAAATAATTTAAATATGATATAAACCCAATAGGACTGTTTTGCCTCCAATAAGGATTCATTGTATTTTAGTTGGGATACAGTACAAGGAATAGTTGTCTCATTACAGAGAGTAAGTAAATAATTTTTAAAAATTGGCTTACTTTGGAGTCTATGGAAGATGACCTTCCCATAATTTCTGGAAAACAGATTTTAAGATAATGGATATATTAATTTTTTTTTTCACACATATACAATAGTTAGAAAGTGATTGCATTTCATATTTTATTGCAGATTCTTGAAGGCTGAAAACTTTTCAAGTAAAGTAATTTATTGTACATTTCTTGCAGAGAAGGGCTGTTCAACTAACTGCCTATGTGCCACAGCAGGTTAGAGTGCTTTTACTAGAGATCACACACTGGCAATAGCAAAGGAACAACACAGGGGAATGGAAAAGGTTGTGACTACTGTGAAATTAGCCAACGCTTCCTTGCTTTTGCGCTCAAGCAGCTTCCTTGCTGTTGCCTGTAAGTGATCTTTGTCAAAACATTATCAAGGCTGCAGAGCAGCAGAGATTTGCTAGCTTAAGGGAACAGTATGATTTCTGCTGGAAAAAAAGAGAAACAAATGGAAAACAGAAGGGTGATGGGATTCGAAGAAAATAACGGGGTAGGAAGTCTGAGAGGAAATTGAGACAAGGCAAAAGGGACAGAAAGAGGGAAATGTGGGATGAAACAAAAAGGAACGTGGAAAGAAAACAGTAGCTGGGTTAAAATGATGAAGCAGAATGTAAAGTAAACAAAGAGAAAGAAGACAGGTAGGTAACTAATTTTAAAATGTAGAGCATCCATTATATGTGTATAGCATATGTTTATAGAAAATCCCCCTTTAACCAGAAGCTGCCATGTGTTTGGTACTTTGCACCTTGCCCCGCCTTACGTGACCACAGGCAAGGGTCCTTTTACACCTGAATGTCACACAAGGATTTGTGCTTTCAGGATGAATAAAGTGCTGCCTGCACTTGTCAGTTCTGTATTTATGTGAGGTAGGTTAGGTGTCCATTATCTCTATCCCTACCTGACCAATAACTTGAGAATCAGTCATACGTGCAAGTTAGGGAGCGCCAATGGGAGCCCTGTCCTAATTTTCTGTTCTATGGCAAGTAAGTGCAGGCCTACCTTGTGCCCATCCACACTGCATTTTTTGCCAAATTCTTCATTGTAGAAAAGTGCAGCTATGCTCCAAATACAAGTGCTTTGTGAAGTAACTCTTAACGGGCATGACTGAGCGCTTGCACTTGTCTCTTGGGTAGTAGTAATATATATTGATTGTAAATCAATAGTAAATTGCTAATCATACAACTGACTCACATTTCTCTTAGGTGCACCTTCCTGCTTTTATTTAAAAAAAAAAAAAAAATATTAATAAAAATATGATATACCGGATATGCCTAAAGCTTCAGGTGAATATTTTGGTAGAAAGGTATAAATGGCACAATAATCTTTTATAGTGGTTGTTTGGTTGGTCTGAAAAATAAGAACTGAACTGCTACTCGGATAATAAAAATTATAGTAATAGAAACTTATTTGCCAGGTTTTGTTTGTTGCTGTGTTTAGAAATGTAGCATGTTTTGTTTGTGAGTGCTCTCAAGCTAACTAGTTCTCCTGCTGAAAACAAAACGTCTCATGCTGTGAGTCCCAGACAGATAGCAGAAACAATTGGTGGTACCAGCAGATAATTTGTAGGTTAAGAGAGTAGATGGCATTTTCTCTTTGTCTAATTCACAGTCAAGCATAAGTCAGTAATCTGGAACAACTAACTGCCAAACAGCATGTGTGAGCTGCCTGCAGCAGGGATTCAATGTTAGTGTGAGAGAATGCATTAAGAAATTTAAAGTATGAGGGAAAGGTAATAAACAGCAGTATCATAGAAAAAGTATACACAGAATGTATGGATCCCAAACATAGACCCAGGTTCAGACAAGCCATCTCACATAGATTTTTTGGAGTAATCACCCGCTTACCAAGTCACTCACAGTAACAGTCCAGTCATCCTGCCCTGTAATGACCTCCCGAATTAAAACTAAGAACTGTTACCCTAGGACAGCAGCCATGGCCCACCAGTCCGACCCTGCCCAGGTTTACCATCTTTTACCAGACCCACAGTGTATGGAGGAGAACAGTGGAGCAAGTAACAATGGGGCTGTGCTCTTAAACCAGGAACAATGTCTATTCATCAACAGAGCAACATAAGGGAGTACAGAAAGCAGCAGGGGTGTGCTCTATCTACTAGATTCCACAGGCAATTGCTTTATTTTTTTGCACATTGCCCACTTTTCAGTTTTGTGCCTATCTATTTTCTACATTCCCACCATTATGACCTTAAAGGGATAGTTCAAATTTATGTTAGCTTTTAGTATGTTATAGAATGGCATACTCTTAGTAACTCTTTAATTGGTTTTCTTTTTTTTTTTTATTATTATTTGCCTTCTTCAACCTCTTTGCAGAATTCCGATGGGGGTCATTGATCCCTGGCAGCCGTAAGCTTATTACTCCTCTCCTGTTCATATTCTAGTCTCACACCATTACCTTGTAGCTATGGTAAAGTGGACCCTAGCAACTAGACAGCTGATAAAATTCCAATAAAAGAGAGCTGCTGAACAAAAAGCTAAATAATTACAAACCACAAAAAAATAATATTTAGACGGTATGAAAATGGTCTCAAAATATCATCAAGGTCTACATAATACTAATAGTTAAAGGGGGACTACCCCTGAAAATAAATCCTGTGTGTGCAGCGATTTACAGAACTAAGCATCTATTTTATCTGCTGACATGCCTCTTTTACCATAGTTGATGGGAGATGTCTCCTATATATTATCTACAAGAAAGCATTCTGTTACATTGATAAGCTCAGGCAGCCTATAAAAAAACAACTCTAATCAGAAGTGATTGCGCTATTAAATTACTATATTGGGCCATCATAATCAAGATGACACACACAGCTAAATTTCCACCATCTTTCACATAGATAACATGTATATTCAGTAGTTATGACTGTGCAAATTAGAAGCAATGTCCTTCAGTGTTTATTACCATGGTTAAATACAAAGTGATTTCTCACTGGGCGTTCAGTTAAAATAGATTTTGCTGCTTATTCTGTGTGTTAAATCCTGGGTAAAATACACACAGTCTTGTCATATGTAGTGATGGGCGAAACGGGCGCGTTTCGCTTCGCCGAAAAATTTGCGAATTTCCAGAGAAATTCGCAATTTTTTGCCGATTTGAGAAATGAGTCGCGCGTCGTTTTTGACGCGCGTCGCGTAGTTTCCGTTTGACGCGACGCGCGACTCGTTTTTGCGCAGCGAATTTTTTTTTGCGAATTTTTTTGCCAGTTTCGCGAATTTATTCGCCAGCGGCGAATCGCGGGAATCCTCAGCGAATTCGCCCCTGGCGAATAAATTCGGCCATCACTAGTCATATGCTTTGCTTACTAACCTGTCCTGATGCTGTCACACTGGAAAGGCAGAAATGATGCATTTTCCAGGTCTTTGCTAGACAGTAGCCTAATTGCTTTAGCAGGGACCTCAAAACTGCAAGAATCACTTTTTTGCACTCAAGTAAGAAGTGCAGGCGTGTAATCAGTGGTTTGCATGGAATGAGATGTGGTGGGTACATTTTATTAGGGGGGCACCCATTTTATTGTGATCCCCTTGACTGCTCTGTAAAACTGAGAAAGAGGACATTTAACATTCAAACTGTCAGTTGTGAGACTACCTAAACAGCGAAAAATTCGCGAAACGAGTCGCGTCATTTTCGGCGCGCGTCGCATCGTTTTCGTCGCGTCAAAAACGACGCGTGACTCGTTTTTTTGGTGATTCGCAAATTTATTCGCCAGCGCCGAATCGCGGGAATTCGCCGCGAATTTGGCCCTGGCAAATAAATTCGCCCATCACTAATAGGCACCTATCTGCACTGCTGTTATATAGGCTTGGGTATAAGATGTGTTCATAACAGATTCCTGTGCATTGCTACTGCAGAATGCCATAGGGTAGATTAGTGGAGCTTAGAAGGAAATTTATTGAATTGCATAATAGAATATACTGCACTAAATGAATAAAGTCCCAAGTAGTTCAGCACTCCAAAAACTGCAACAAAATATATAAAAAAGTTACCTTGGTGCTATCCAGTACAGCTGTATTCAGAAAAAATCCCCAAAGGAAGGATGCACACTAGGATTTTTCAGAACAATTAAAAAATCATATTTTTATTTGAATGATATTATAAAGCAGGTCAACTATATATATATATATATATATATATATATATATATATATATAATGGCATTGAAAGATAATGGGGCTATGTTATAAAGGGCACTAAGTTTGACCAAGAGCAGTAACTCCTAGCAACCAATCATCAGGTAGCCTTTACTGATCACCTGTTTAAAAGCAAACATTTTATTGGTTGTTATATGTTATGGTAAACAGTGTCTTTTATTACATATGGGGGTTTGTGCCTTAAACTACTAAAACATGCCTTACCCTTTCAGCAAAACAGGGATTGTTTGTCCATATACTGCAATATATTCAAGCTGGCCAACTACCTCAAAGTCATCCCTGGTATGGCAAATCCTACACTCAACATTCATCTGATTCTTTAAGAATTCAGTTGCTTCATTATTTGAAACAGGTTTTACCTGGCCATAGATGTAACAATTAAGATCTTTCCTGGAAGAGATCTTTCCAGGAAAGATTGTTTGTTTCAACACACACGCATAGAGCTGAATCGTCAGATATACAGGTAGAGACAATAGAAACAATTGAATTGACGATTCAATACTAACAATGGCAAATATTCAGGTGCCTTCAAAGATACCCGACTGATATCCAAGTCTTCTGCCAATATCAGTCGCTTGTCTCTTACCATACACATGGCCATACACAATAAGATCCACTACAAGCGGATCTTAAAGAGATACTGACACCAAAAATTAAGCCTTTTTTTCATCTATCATAATATTGTCTTTGCATGCTATCTATAGGGCGATATCTGGTTAATCGGATCGTTTGGCCCTAGGGCTAATAGACTGGATTACCACAAAGGAAATGGGCACTGCCAGGACAAGAAGCTCATCAACTAGCCAATGCAGTCCTCGATTGCAAAAAAAATGAAACCTGCCCAATCAATATCTGGCTGATTTTTTTTACCTTATAGCGATCGGGGAGAACATTTGGAAAGTCTACTACACTGCCAGATAAGCTGCCAAATTGCCAGAATTGGTCTAAAGGACTGATATCGGCAGCTTTAATCTGCCTGTGTATGGCCACCTTTACTTGCTGTTTTCAAAATTAAAACTCCCAAACACGGTTGCACTTTTATTGGCTGCCAGTGGGATAACCTGGCTATAGCTGGAAAGGGTGGGAGCTACAACATTGAGCTGGCCACTGCTCATGTATAAACTATAACAAACACAGGAAAGTTGTGCTCTCCACTAATTTTAATTTGGGAGTTTCAACTTTGAAAGCATCAAGTAAGTAGCAGGTAAAACTTAGCCCCTGTGTAAAATGTATAATGACGCAATAGAATTCCTAAAGAATCAGATGAAAGTTGATTGTAGGACTAGCCATATACATGTAGTTGGCCAGCTTAAATATATTGCAATATATGGACAAACAATCCCTGTTTTGTTAAAAGGGCAAGGCATTTTTAGTAGCTTAAGGCACAGGATGTTTCCTTATGTGTCCTTATTAGATTGAGTACAGAGGACCTCTTGTATTTGTCTATATGGATTTAGTTGTCACAGCCTCATTGGACTTCCACTTAAAGGGATCCTGTCATGGGAAAAAAATTCATCAGTTAATAGTGCTGTTCCAGAAGAATTCTGCATTGAAATCCATTTCTCAAAAGAACAAACAGATTTTTTGATATTTCATTTTGAAATCTGACATGGGGCTAGACATATTGTCAATTTCCCAGCTGCCCCAAGTTATGTGACTTGTGCTCTGATAAACTTCAATCACTCTTTACTGCTGTACTGCAAGTTGGAGTGATATCACCCCCTCCCTTTCCCCCACCCAGCAGCCTAACTACAGAACAATGGGAAAGTAACCAGATAACAGCTCCCTAACACAAGATAACAGCTGCCTGGTAGATCTAAGAACAGCACTCAATAGTAAAAACCATGTCCCACTGTGTACTATTCAGTTACACTGAGAAGGAAAAACAACAGCCTGCCAGAAAGCAGTTCCCTCCTAAAGTGCTGGCACAAGTCACATGACCAAGGGCAGCTGGGAAATATAAAAAATATCTGTTTTCTCTTTTGAGAAATGGATTTCAGTTCAGAAGTCTACTGGAGCAGCACCCTTAACTGATGCATTTTAAAACAAAAAATGTTTTCCCATGACTGTTTCCCTTTAAAGTTTTAACAATTAGTGGTGAGCACAACACACACACATAGTGGGTATAGATATATATTTATATAAGTGTGTGCAGGAAGCTTTGTCTTTTTTTAAACCAAACTATATATATTTTTATCTATACATTATACAGGATATAACTATCTATCTAGCTATCTATCTATATATCTATACACATACAATATAAATATAAATACAAATAAAAGTATAAATGTTTTTAATATATGGACGGGTGGGATTTTCCTTACCCAAGATACAAATGTACTTGTCCTGTGAATGCTTTCCAGTGTAATACATTAAATTAAGTAACTGTATATTTTACTTTTGTAGTCTTAACATTAATGCCATGCATTGCTACATTGGAAAGGATCCATAACAAAGAGCTAATCACAGTTTTTATCAAGGTTTGCCTTTACTTTTACACCCAACTAAAGCTGAAAACGACGCTATTACTATAGGTTTTATGCAACTTTATTAAAGTTAACTCCCCTTTGCCATACAGCATTATTATAAGCATGATTTTACTAAGCATAATGTGACTTAAAGTGTCTATGTTTGGTCTATTTCAGTGCCTTTTTACACTCCTTTATAAATATGCCCTTAAATTATAAATGCAGATACTGCACAGTGCAATATTCTCAATGCACGCACAGAGTGCCATCTGCTGGTCTGCCAAAAACCTGCACTCTCCTCATGTTCAGTCAAACTGTACAATGCTCAGTGCCATTATAGAAAAGGTAATAAATAGTATAATATTTTATTGACTATTCTTATAGCAAAGAATAATGAATAACCTTTGTGCTCCATGAAATCATGCAGTGATTGCAGGGATACTATCATCAATAATCTAAAATAGCACAATATAATATTGCAGATAAGTATATGAAGCATGAAAAGCAAGTCAACACATATAAAGCATTAACAACACCTTTGCCCATGAGTATTAGCAGGATTAGGGGTGTGATTGGCAACTATGTATTCAAATGTATAAAATCATTAATAATAGCCTTTTGGTAACAATAATATTTTTCGTAGTAATAATATTCATTTAAACTTGAGCCTTGAACTCATCAGGCTTGTGTCTGCACTTTAGAATGGAACTACTTTCTGGCAGGCTGTTACTTCTCCTACTTAATGTAACTGAATCAGTCTCAGTAGGACTTGGCTTTTACTATTGAGTGTTGCTCTTAGATCTACCAGGGAGATGTTATCTTGTGTTAGGGAATTTTTGAAGACAAAAATTTACTTCTCTATACAGTAACAGTTACCGTGCTTTGTACTTTCCCAGTGATTTCTCACATCACATGAAACTTAAATACCAATCAATTATGCAAGAATTAGGAGCATCTACACCTCTGACTTTCTGGGGGTTTAAGGGATTTGCCCTGAACATCTTCCCCTTCCCCACTGTATCTCTTCACTTGGAAACTTCCATCTACTTCCAGGAAAATTATTTATCTTTCCTATTTCTCTTGAGGGGACTCTCTTCTCTGTCTTTCTGGCTTTCCTCCCCTGCCTCCTCTTCCTCACTATCTCCTTCGCTCGCTTCTCCTGCTTCTGCATCATTACCTGATTACATTGGCTCCTCTGCCCTTCCCTGCTCCATTTCAGGCTCCTCTATTGGCTGAGAGTTCCTCCTCTACCCGTGGGCAAGCCTTGGTGATATTATGCCAGGCATCTGGGCATAATACATTGGATCTTGCTGCACTCTTTACTGACGTGGCCAGATGGAGTCTGGAGCCACACCTGAAGCACTGGCGAGCTTGCCTGGGGTAGAAACAGGAGCCTCTCTCCTTGTCTATGAAGAAGGAGTTGGGGAGATGTTTAGGGACATTATTCTGCACCTCCAACGTGACTTGTGCCCTGTACCCCGCCACCCAGAACTGATCCTCATGGTAAATACGAGTGAGTGGGGACAGCACCCTGCACTGCCTCCTCAGCCAGACCATAATATCCTCCAGGGGGATTGATTAATTCTTAAACAGGATAGTCACCACCTTTGTCTCTGGCCTGGTTATTGGAATGGCTCTAAACCCCTCCCATTCCTGCACCCCTTCTTCTCCTCATACAGTGCCCAGAATTTCTCCAGCCCCTGAGAGAGCTTTAAACTGACATCATATTCTACATCACAGGCAGTTACAAAGGCATAAATGTCATCTGGGGTGAAGCCCATGAACTGTTTAATTAAATTGCGGAAAATAAATCTTGTCCCAGGAAACTTCTCCTTCTCCCCATCCCACCTGATTCTTACAATAGTCTGCCTTTTGAAAGCTTGCCCCTGATCTGTGAAGAGCCTGCTGTCCCCCAATATAAGGCTGCATTACTGGATTCCCCCCATTCACCACGTGCTCACCCACCAGCCTACACTCACTCTGTGCCTCCTTCCCCCCAATCTCATCCATTCCACTGGCACCCTCCACTCGTGCCCCTCCCCCACTACCACTCACCACACAGCTTACACTCACAATCTCAGCAGTGTCAATGCTGGAAACATGGGGTTCAAGCTCAGTGAGCTCAAGGTTCAAGTCCAGGATCATTTGTTTAACAGTCTGAGAAGTGACTTGTGTCCCTCCGCTCATTGTCCCAAAGTGGCCTTTATTCTGGTAGAAGTCTTCCCAGGGCTTGATAATGTCCATAATCCCAGCAATGTCCCATTCCAGCTCCTCCAGCTCTTAATTTAACTGGACCATTGTCCTTATGCCCTGGATCCCCACTAGCAAGGCCAGTGCTTTCTGTGTGCCTCATTAAGGTGCCATTCAGTTCCACCTTCCTCTTCTGCAGACTTTCCATAGCTTTAATG
>CM044437.1:93796063-93809950 GCA_024363595.1 Xenopus borealis
GGGAGGGGTGATATCACTCCAACTTGCAGTACAGCAGTAAAGAGTGACTGAAGTTTATATTTCTAGCCCCATGTCAGATTTCAAAATTGAATATAAACAAATCTGTTTGCTCGTTATTCTGCAGAATGATTTACCATACCTGAGTAAATAGCTCTAGAGGCTCTGTCTGTTTGTTTAGGATAACAGCTGCCATATTAGCTTGCTGTGACATGACTTCCTGCTTGAGACTATAACTGCTCACTCATAGTTCTGGGCTCAGATTACAGCAGGGAGAGGGGGAAAAGGAGCATGTTCACCCCCTAGCCCTGGAGGTTTAAACTGAAAGAAGGATGTCTGATACAGTAGTCCATATGTACACAATAGAAGGAAAGAAAAGCTGTTTCTTTTGACAGAAGACTCAGAGCATCATTACTTTAAGGGATTACTGGTGTATTTATATAGACCTTTCTGATAAAGCTTACTTAAAGGGAATTTTAAAACGCATCGGATCTACAAGTAGACCTTTAGCTGGTGATCAGTAGTGCAGGGAGAATTGATTCGCCAGGGCCAAATTCGCATCAAATCTCCTCATTTCACCAGCGGCAAATAAATATGCGAATCACCCGCAAAAAGTCGCCAGTGATGATGCTTTTCATTCAGATATTTATTACACTAAAGTTACAAGTTAAAGAAATACATGTTTCTTAAATATAGCAATATACATTTTCTCATAAATCAATATTATAAAGAATATTTTCCATGAAACAGAAGGCTAACAATGCTTTTATGGATGTAGATCATAATAGGGCAACACCACTAAAAGTAGATCTCGCATTAGTAAAGTATGGGCACTCATGGGCTAGAGAAAGTACAGAGATGTGCAACTAGATTCTTAAAAGGGATGGAAGAATTGAATCAGGAAAACTATCAAGTGTGTATCTGATATAAGTAATTCTTGCTGAGTAATTATTGAAGACGTTTCACTTCCCCATTCGAGCAGCTTCTTCAGTTCAACTGACTGGTATGGGAAGGTCTTGGCATATAAACTCTTCCACTAATCCAATTACAATGGCACTTTGTAACTCTTCAAAGAGGTGACATCTGAATTTGATTCTGTGTAGTTTCTGTGTTGGGATTACCAATGTGTCATGCAACTGCTAGAATTACTTAAATCAGATATACCATGATCTGGATGAATGAAAATCTTCATAGTCATATCAAGTGTGTAGTTGTTTTCTTATATTAGAGAACGTTGGAGACCGATATTGAGGACTCTATTCTCTCATAGAAAGATCACTGAACAAGAGGCCACCCCTTTAGACTGAACTGTGTATATAAAGCAGCATAGGTGGTTCTGCAAGATGAGGACAGTGAGATTGTGGAACACCCTGCCAAGGGGTGTTATCACAGATTCTAGTAATTCCTTTCAGAGAGACTTGGATGACATCTTGAACCAGCATAATATAGAAGGCAAGATCTACAGAAGCATACTTTGGATATCGATATATACATAGTATATATATATATATATATATATATATATATATATATATATATATATAGTTGTACAATGAGAGGATAATTTGTTTAGTTCAGTATATGATATAAGCCACACACCCATGCACCAGACTGATTTTAATTGCAACATATGGATGAGCTGCATTTTTTGTTTTTGTATATATATATATATATATTTTTTTTTTCAATTCGAGTGTATTAATATATGTGCTGGGTTTTGATTGGAGTTGTTGGCCTTTGTTGAACCTAAATTAACTATGTAACTATATATTATATTTTACTGTCATATTTTTCAGTCACTAGATGTCAGTGTGGATTATGCAATTGCCTTAGTGTGCCATGTTTTAGTAGGATATCCTTGGTGTCAATCAAGAGAAGAGGGTGAGTAGTGATGCATGAGTTGACAAACAACCAACCTGCACTGACTCCATCTATAAATGCCCACTGCTGATATCACCAGAGGGGCAAGGCCCAGTGTGTGAATGAAAGCTAACAAAGAGAGTGTGGGGGGGGGGTGTAGTGAATTTGCTATGAAATTTTTTCCCATAAAACTTAATTTATAAGGAAGGGAAGTGTTGACCCAGGTCTCAATGACCGATATTTGCAAAAAAATTTATGAAGTCAGGGGCCTGTCAATATCAACCTCAGAAAAGCGCCTAAGGTGAGAGCCAATTCCATCTTCACCAGCTAGTGTTCAGTGAAGCTTAACTGGTGAGTGATTAATGTAGGAAAGCTACCTCAGAAATTTGAGGGGTTAGTACCCCAACTGCAAGTTGCAAGTGATGTCCACATTGTCAGTCATGAATAGTTAGGTCCCCTGTGTTGGCAGGATAACTTTGTGTGTATTTTATCCTTGGCCAGACACTTGTAGACCAAGAGAGCCCCTTATAAAAGGAACGTTTTAGGAGAGTGAGCTGCAGGAATCCATTGAATACTGTGAAAGAAGAATTATCAAACCAGTGTTTAACAAAGTATATTTGTTGTAATGGTGTTGTTGGTAAGATAACTGCAATAACACAAGTGTTCTCACGTGTCTTGGGGTAGCTTTGATTTAAATATAAGACTAGCTGGCAAAGTCAACCAGTGATTTTGCCTTTATTACAATAATTTAGCTAAAAGGATCACAGATTAATTGGAGCACATAGTTGCCAGAATGCAGTGTTCTTAGAAAAGAACAAATCCAATCTTGTTAATCCAGAATGTAATACTGCATTATCTGGCCTTTTAGCACTCCAAAACAACGATGGTAGTTGCACATTTTAGTTATACTTACATATGCTTGTGGGGTTCAAAGTGTCATTTTGCTGGGGTTTGTGTCATTATTTCATGGGATCACCCATGCTTAACAAAGATACAAAAGTATACTTTGAAATTGGTACTTCTGGGACAATCTTTGTTTACAGCAGTGTCCTGTAGCAGTATGTCAGTTCCACAAGTATATGTAATTTCTTTCAGCAGTATGTCAGAACCTTAAGTACAGAGATATATTGCCTTCAGCAGTCTATGTGCCTGTGCCACTGGGGTTGTGCTACTGCTACCAGCAGAATGCTAGTTCTATTAATAGACTTTTACTTTCAATTTCAATATGTTTCTCTAGCTACACCAATAGCCTTTTTCATCTAAAATAAAAACCAGTCCCTGCTTATTAACAGGATTTATTTACCACTTTGAGGGATATAAAACTCAAGCAAGTGAGACCTTATCCCCCTGTTTTGCAAGGGCCTCTCTGCCTCAGTAACAAGCTGACATATAATAAAAGAAGATGTGCACCAAGAAGATTCTGGTATATGAACAATTGAGTCTGCCAATTTTACAGCAATTAAACAGCAGTCAGCAGCTAGAAAGCAGTCAGTAGCTAGGCTGACCTGATAGGGAACCAAAGCATTTCTTTGCTTGTGTGACTGCAGGGCTGTGATTGACTGTCCACCTCCTACTGTTCTTTTGGCAGGAACTGTTAGGACACGCAAATCCCACATTTGAAATATGGAAAGGGACCTTTGTAGATCTATAGGGAGCTCCAAAAAAGGGCCTTTTTTTAAAGAGAATATTTTTTTTTTGTCAAAAGCAAAACCAGCACCATATAGTGTACATTATTACAAAATTAGGGGGTTCATTTATCCTATATGTCTCATTTAATATCAGTAACGTAACTGCCATTCCCCTTTTCTGTTATGGCATTTGTCTTGTGCCATAGGCCAATAGCTGTTCACAGTGACAAATATTACTTCTAAGACCCTCATTAAATGCTTGTATAACCAATCAATGCCACTGCTATAGCATGCCTAAACAAAATGAATTGAGAAACTCTGATGTGGCATATACATCATCTGAATGGTTCTATAATTCAGCTGATGCATTTGTTTCTTTTCTAGATGGCATGAGCTTTTCAAATATAGTTTTAATTTGGGTGAGTGTTGGAATCTGAGCCTTAGAGCAATGACCCATTGCCCTGGGGTTAGATTTGTTCCTGGAAATATCAGCAAGTGTGCTGCTTGGAATTCTAAATCATTTGAAGAACAAAATATCTTTAATGTAATATTGATGTATTTTACACTCTAAAGCAAATGAAACATCTGAGACTGAAGGCGGTTTGCATTAGTTCTGCCTCCATATTTATTTACCACATGGTTAAAGGGACAGAACGTGTTTTATTTACAATTTGTTCTATTGTTATAGCACAGGATAAGTTAATATTAGAAATGCAATTTTGTATGATACAGTCATGGATATTTGGAGAAAATAAATATTAACCTTGGTCTAGTTTGGGGCAATGGCGCACATTTGCCCTAACAGGAGAGGAAATGTCTAAAAAAAAAAGGGACAAAAATCATTTTAAAATAGCAGGGGAGAGAGTAGCCATTTTTTAATTATTCAGAGGGGTATATTTTTAACATTGGAGACAAACATTGATGTTGCCAATAGCAATTCATCAGTTAGATGTGAACAGGCAAACAACAAAAACAAAGATGGGATTGGTTGCTACGGGCAACATCACCAGTGATGTTTTTCTCCAATGTTAACAAATAAAGTGTTGTCAGTTAATGAATAATACACAACAAAAACAGAAAAAATGTAGTGCAAACTATCCTCAATACTAAAAAACACTTGTTGCGGTAAGAGTAAAAATAAGTAAAAAGAGGATGGTGTGTGATAGATGACTTGTGCTTTTTGGGAACAACCCATTATCATAGTCTTTAATGAGGTGGTTAAATCTCTTTAGTCCCATGGTTTCTTCTTTTGAGGATAGTGCGATCTACATTTTTTTCTGGATGAGTTTGAGGAGTTCTGCCCGAATGCATGCACACTGAATCCTCTATAGTCCCTCTGAGATACTCAACAAGTGGAGCAGGGGTGAATCTGAATATTTTTTTAAGCTATAACAAACTAGATGTTAATAAATAATCCTGAATTTTGGTTAAGACCTTTTTAAATGAAAAGAAACAGTAACACCAGAAAATAAAAATATGTTATTTATATTCAAATATATCTGTCTGTCCACAATCTGTATACAAAATATGGATTTGTAGCAAGAGTTTAGTTTTCAAACATGTGTAGACTGTAGAGAAAGAAATTATATTTAACTCCTGTTTCAACCGTTGCTTACCACCAATAACTTCTGATACTATTGAGTTCTGCATAGTTCTGGTTTGCAAGCAAGGGCCCTGCAGCTGTAATGGAACTTAAATGGCAAAACATATGGTAAAATATTAGCTAATTTATCTAACCTATATTGTAGCATCAGAAGCAAAAACGTAATTACCGTAGGAGAAATGTATATCGTATATAAGTAGGCAAGCATGAAGCATCGAGGAAGCACTGAATAAGAAGGAAATTTTGTAGCATGGTAGAGTGGGCGTTAGTGCTTTTATTCTATACATTTTCTGACATATTCCATCAATATTGTGTCCTTGAGATTTTAAAATTAAGATTTGTCAATGGTCTGTTCGTACAAACAGACCAATACTTAATTATCAGTCAATAGATGTTCACCTTCTATATTTTTACTGTCAATGTGCAACATAGTTGCAGAGCCATAACACATAATAAAAGCGGACTTATATGCCTTTGCTGCTCCAAACCTATATCATAATACACATTTTGAAATACATACACAATAGTGTACGTATCTGTATTGCTTAGAGTATTTGAGGTCAGTACATTTCTACTGGCAACATTTCCTTCTTCAGGTCAGAAAGACTCTCTAGTTCAGAATAAAGTCTTGCAGCAAAGAAATCTTCCCATTCATGATGGCATATAACTAAATGTACAATTAATATAAGAGCATTTTGAATTAATTCTATTAATAAATACTAGCTTGTTGTAGAAGTGCTGTACTAGTAGAAATGCTGCACTGACTTTGTTTAAAGATGGCCATACACTGGTCAATAAAAACAGTTGACTCCTCCATGACAAATCCCCAGCTTATAGGCCCCTGTATGGAGCCCCTGACCGAATTCAGTCATCAAGACAGGCTTGAAAATCCCATTAATCAATAGTTGTATCTGCACATTGATGTGGTCCTTGTATGACCACCAATGTATGTTAACATACTTGGCAGATACCTAGTAAATTTACAATTTCTATTTAATATGGTTCTACTATGAACAAAATAGCACTTTGCATCATTGTGTGGGTTGTGACAGCTACATTGTTCTCAATCTTTTTCTTTACTCATAGATAACTACATGAGTATTTGCATTACTTGGTACCCACTGGAATGCTGAGCTCTCTGAAGCTATAAAAAGAAAATTGTACAGTCCCATATGTAATTTTCTTCAATTCCATAAAATAATGCATTGGAAAAAGAAAAGAAACATCCTTTCATGTTTGTTAATCCAATTCTATTCAAACAGCTAATGTTTTAGAAAACTGCTTATCCATCAGCAAGAAATAAGTAGAGCTATTCTGCAGAGGAGTGTTGGGTTAAATGCAAGGGGCTGATCTACTGTGCACTTAACAGCACAAAACGCAACCTCCCTCTCTCCTAGAAGAGCACATTAGTCTCCATAATCTCTTCCTGCACTGGAAGATTTGTGTTTGTGGAAATCACAGGGACCCAAACGACAAACCACATCACCACATTCTAATGGGGTCTCTACTCGATATCTGCTCGGTTATATGTATATATAAATTTATATATGTGTATCTGTTGACATGTTCTTGTATCCAGAAATATCACATGGGGATATATGAAGAACGAGCGAAACATAACACCCAAAATGCACATATATGCATTGACCACCATCAGTGACCTAATTATATCCAAACAGACAAAATACTAAATTCAGCATGCAAACATACATAATTTGGAATTTTTACCATGGCTGACCCCCCAGATAATTTTTGCTTCAACAGTCAAATGATTTGCTTATTCGTTTACCCTTCAATACCAATGGGTAACTGCAGTATTCTTTAAGCTCCTTCTACCAATGTAAACTGTTTCGATATATGCTATGGCGGTTCAGGTGATAACTAGGTAATAAACTAAATCAGAGAAGGGCAGAAGTTAAGTAACAACTACTAGTTAATATGGACTTTGTTGTGTTTGGTAGCCGAGGATGATGAGATTATAACAATGCTTTATTAGCAGGTTCATGCAGCCATTACATAACAGCAGTAAGTCTTACTTTCACTTTCAAGTTGTACAGAAAGTCCTATGTATGCACAGTGCCACCTGCAGGCCATTTGTATAAACACCACAGACTTGGTGACCCATAGATCACAACAGCTATTGTTGTACAACTGTTGTTGATTTTTATTATTTATCTTTTTATTAAGGACCTGCCTTTTAATCTTCCAGTCTGTTTATCAAGATCACTGTCTGGTTTTTAGATTTATTGGAACCCTTACAATAATATTGACAGAATCAATAAATAAATCAAAAGTCACATAAAAAGGAATTCATTGTTCACTTACTTAAAGATAAAGGACAAAAAAGTTAAAGGACAATGAAAGCTAAAGTCACTGGAGGTGCCAGTTTGCCTCCCCCTTTAATCTCCTACCCACTACCTGGCATCCCTTCTGTTCAAACTAACCTGCTTTTGTTTCCCTTTGGATGGACATTCATTATTATTTTCTTTATTATTCCCAGATATACCTTGTACCATGTCAGACTTTGCACTTTGTGTGCACTCCTAAATGGTTCCAAAAAATAATTTAGAGTAATTGGCTGGACTGTCTGTCATGGTGAAAAACATAGAAAAACGTGAATTACAGTCTATTCATATCTGTTTTTATCTATAGAAAACTATAATAGTGACAGTAGTCTACAGCAATGGATATGGGAATAGACAAATCCTATCACAGTTATGTGATATATGAATACACATTTTGGCATGATATTCTCCCACAAATCCCTTGTAATAATTAGTATGGCAATTTTAGTCATGAAGCTAAGCATTATAAATTATATTGAAGGTACTAAAATTAATAATAGGTTATTCCTTATTATTCTTATAGAGCAGTGATGCTGCCATAGCTACAGATTGCTGACTGATGAAAATAGAAATATAAATCCTTTATGAAAAATATATTTTTTGACGTAAGTAGGAATCAAGCAGTGAAGAATTACTTCTATCCCCATTACTCCAAGCAGTGAACACAGATCAGTGTAACAGTTGGATAAAATTTATCCCACCATAAAAATATCTTGTAACTACATCTCGCATTAACAGAAGTCTCTTTGATTAGTTGTACTTTTGTATATGCAGGTTATAGAGTGAAGAAAGTACCCCCTGTTGTAAAATATAAGGATATTATAAGTTACCGAGGAGTTCCATGACCGTATCAAAACACGAGGCTGAAGGTCATGGATCTCCAAAATGACGGCTAATATCCTCATATTTTGCAATGGGGGTACTTTATTTATTATAATACACAAGTTTCAGTGAGTCATGTGACAGAAATGACATCACTAAGCTCTGTTTCAAACCAGTGATATGACCAAGCACCATTTATTTATGGTTTTATGATATTTATGGCTTTTGTGTATTATATAACTATGATAATAGTTGCCCATACTAGTTTCTGCGTTTATCTTTGCTCTTATAGAAAAGCAGGACAGGCCTGTAACAACATTTTCATTGTCCACTCACTTTTAGTTTCCTTGTTATGCCCTTTGCAACTTTAAATCTTTTTAGCTTCTTCATCTCAGTATGAAGGTAGAGGGTGAATACAAACCCTACCATATTTATTCTGACCATCTCACAATCTTTCAGGGGGATGAAAACACAAATTGCACAACTTTTCACCTGAAAGCTTGTTCATTGGACACTGTGTACAGATTGTAACCAACTTGCACTTGAATACGAGGTGCTCTCATACTCCTTTCTGTTACAGTTTAAGCTTGTTCCCTGTGCTTGCTCTCAGTTAAATCTGTATACCATGGCCAAAAAGGATTAAATACTCCATTAAAACATTACAAGTAATATTATGTAAACTATACTAACAAGGGAAAGATTAAAGAATACACAGCCCTTCATTTTTATCAGTGCAATACCTTGGCCATGTCTCCATTTTTATTATTATGAATATTAGCAATGGTAAGTTACAGAGCCAGTAGCATTTAAGTAGCTTACCTTCATATGTGAAGTTATAACAGTTCTAAGTAAGTACAGGTATGGGACCTTTTATCCAGAATGCTTGGCACCTGGGGTTTTCTGGATAACAGATTTTTCTGTAATGTGGATTTTCATACCTTAAGCCTACTAGAAAATTATGTAAACATCAAACAAACCTATTAGGCTGGTTTTGCCTCCAATAAGGACTAATTATATCTTTATTTGGATCAAGTACAAGGTTCTGTTATATTATTACAGAGAAAAATTTGGATTATTTGGATAAAACTGAGTCTATTGGGGATGGCCTTTCTGTAATTCAGGATTTTCTGGATAACAGGTTTCATGATAACAGAAACTGAATTATTGTATTCTAAAAAGGGCATTCCACAACCTTACTGCAATCACCGTGAAGAATCAATTTTTTTACATAGTTTAACTCTTACATTCCTATTACCATGTCTCTGCACTCTCTCCAGCTCATTCATACCTTCTTAAAGGGATACTGTCATGGGAAAAAATGTTTTTTTCAAAATACATCAGTAAATAGTGCTGCTCCAGCAGAATTCTGCACTGAAATTCAGTTCTCAAAAGAGCAAACTTTTTTATATTTCATTTTGAAATCTGGCATGGGGCTAAACATATTGTCAATTTCCCACCTGTCCGAAGTCATGTGACCTGTGCTCTCATAAACTTCAGTCACTCTTTACTGCTGTACTGCAAGTTGGAGTGATATCACCCCCTTCCTTTTCTCCCCACCAGCAGCCTAACAACAGAAAAATGGGAAGGTAACCAGATAACAGCATCCTAACACAACAGCTGTCTGGTAGGTCTAAGAACAGAACTCAATAGTAAAAACCCATGTCCCACTGAGACTACTTCAGTTACATTGAGAAGGAAAAACAACAGCCTGCCAGAAAGCAGTTTCATCCTAAAGTGCTGGCACTTTCTCAGGGGCAGCTGAAAAATTTACAAAATGTCTAGCCTCATGTCAAATTTCTAAATTTAATATAAAAAAATCTGTTTGCTCTTTTGAGAAATGGATTTCAGTGCAGAAGTATGCTGGAGCAGCACTAATAACTGATGCGTTTTGAAAAAAACATGTTTTCCCATGACAGTATCCCTTTAAGGACTAGGGCCCAAAACTGCACTGCATATTCATGGAAATCCTTACCAGAGACCTATAAAGAGGCAATTTAGTTTTCATTCCTGAAGTTAATGCTCTTTTTTTATGCAAGATAGTACTTTATTTGCTTAAGTAGCTGCTAAAAGAATCTGGCTGGAGTTTACACGGTTTTTATTTTGCAAAATCCCCAATCATTCTCAATTTAGCATGCCCCAACGCACTGCTGTTTAGCGTATTTGAATCTATGTTATTTCTACTAAATTGCATAACCTTGAATGTATTAACATTAAACCTTATATGCTATTGTCCTGCCTAGATCTCCAATTTAGCCAAAGGGTAGTCACCCTCAAGGAATTCATCTTGCACAATTTAGTATCATCAGCAAAAAAAGAGAGACAGTACTTACAATTCTGAGCTTAAGAGCATTAATAAGCAAAGGACCAAGGACAACCCCTCCGGTCCACCACTAATAACACTGGTGAAAGAAATAGAAAATTTTCCATCTACCACCACAATATGTATTTACAAGTAGAAATATTGGGTTTCAGCCCAATGCTTTAGCAAAATCAAAATAGATCACATCCACTGCCATCCCGATGTCAAGGTTTCTGCTCACCTTCTGCTCCTCATAGAAGGCATTAGAATTGTCTGGCAAGATTTATTACTCATAAAACCATGCTAGCACAAACTTCTAGTATTGTGTATAAAATATCTTATTTCCCCCTCCAAAAGCTTTCTTGCGCCTGATGTCAAACTAACAGGCCTACAATTTTTTTTTTTTTAAAGTAGCACTACATTAGCAATTCACCAATCTCTTGGTATCATGCTAGATCTCAAAAAATCCTGGTAATTTTAGTAAAGAGGTTTGGCAATCACACATATGGTCCTGGTTCTTTGTTTACCTTTACATGTTCTAGTCTCCTTTAAAGTTTGAGATTCTTCTTGAGTCACCCATTCATCAATAGTCATATTTTTAGAATTGGGTCTATAAAAAAGGAAGCTTTCATTAAAGGGGTGGTTCACCTTTACGATAACTTTTATTATGTTATAGAATGGCCAATTCTAAGCAACTTTTCAATTGATTTTTATTATTTATTTGTTATAGTTTTATAGTTATTTGTCTTTTCGTCTGATTCTTTGCAACTTTCAAATGGGCGTCTCCGTCCCCTTCTAAAAAAACAAATGCTCTGTAAGGCTACAAATGTATTGTTATTGCTACTTTTTATTACTGATCTTTCTATTCAGACTCTCTCCTATTCACATTCCAGTCTCTTATTCTAATCAATGCATGGTTGCTAGGGTAATTTGGGCCCTAGTTACAAGACTGCTTAAAATGCAAATTGAAGAGCTGCTGAATAAAAAGCGAAAAAACCTTAACTAAAAATGAAAAAAAATTGCAAATTATCTCAGAATGTCACTCTCTACATCATACTAAAAGTTATCTCAAAGGTGAACAACTCCTTTAACTGGTTCCTTAGATGAAAAATAGTTGAGAATCTCAGCTTTTTCCCCTGCTATCATCAATCAGCTGACCTCCTTAAGGGGCCCACATTATAGATATGCAGTACTCTCTGAAACAATGCCCCACTAATCAAAGCAAAATGAGTATTCTTAAAGGCTCATTAACATTGTATTTGCTATTTTTCTGCATTAATGCAAAAAATTATTTCAATAGATTCAGTATGAAAATAAAACAATTTTTTATACAATATGTAGCACCACCTATCAATGACCAAATATGGTATGGAAACAAAAAGAGGAAAAAGGAACACTAAGGCAAAATCCCTGAAAGAAGGAATAAACAAAGTATAATGTAACTCCCATCATTTCTCTGTAAGCCAAAGGATATATAAAACAGAAATAACATTGAAGTCACTTTCATGCCAATATGCCATCCTTAGATCTTAAATATCCAATCATAGCACTAAGAAAGCTTTTGCAGAACACTGACAGCAGCATGGCTCGTGTCTTCCTGGTTAAATAGTTCTGGAATGTTACATGCAGCCATCTAGATGCCGGAAAAAAGCGGAGATACTTGTCGGCAAATCTTTTCTATTGTACTAACAGATATGGTATCATATTTATAGTATTATATAGAATTATATATAAGAACACTAATCTAACCGTACAAAAAGATTTACTCATTTAGTAAGGTCACCAGATGAGCAGATATTTGTCTGACTTGGCCTTACTTATAATCAATTCTATACTGATAGTTTTGTTTTTGCAGGATTGAAAAGGATCTAAGCATCACTGAAACCAGGCCCAGACTGGCTACAGTAGAATGCCAAAGGGGCTGCTGTAAGATGCCATATACAGTCACCATTTGTTGGGCCTACAGGAGCTGTTTGGGTCTTTGTCTACTTGAAATGCCAAGGCCTATTTTGAATCTCAGGCCAATCCTGCCCTAGACCATTATGAAAGATGGCAACAAAATATGTCCCCCTAACTCTCTGCATATATTCACACAGCTGTCTATTATTCTAGCCCTTCCCAAAATCATTAAACTAAAGTAAACTACATTTTATACAAATTTACATCAACCCCTGCTGTCTCCCCTGTTGAATAAAGTCTGCATAGTATATTGATATTTGCCACAAAATATTTTTACTCTCCTTTAGGTTAATCCCAAAACAGTTTGTCTGCACATAGACCTAGGGCAGGATTATCCCTATGTAAGGACAGCTAGGCTACTTCCTAGGCCCATCCTTATATTAAGCAAACAAAATAAAGCTTTTTAAGCAGAATAACTGTATTTATATTGTGAAATAAATATTTGACAATATATTGTGTTATAAATAGCTATCTTTAAAATAGTTTAGTTTATATACTTAATCCTATATTTATATATATATATATATATATATGTATATATATATATATATATATGTCCAAGGGATGCCAGCACTCTCGATAAAGTTGCTTGAATTTGCCTGGGTGCAGTACCAGTGAATTATCCATTACTCCTACAAAAAGGTCCGCACTCTCAGGACTTATAAAAATCATAATATTTATTATAATTGACTAACATTTCGGCTAGGGCCCTAGCCTTTCTCAAAGTAACAAACTGAACATTAAACCGCCTTAAATATACACAGTGGTGGGAACAAACAGCTGGTAAAAGTCACATGGTCAGTAATTCAATTGCTATTAGTACATTCGCTTTAAATAATCTAAAATCCACATAGAATCCAAAACTAGACCATTTATATCCCCTAGTTCATTACAATTACAGTTAAAACCAAGATATATGTAACCACTGATGCTTAGCTATTTAGTTATTTTAACATGAAACAAATTAAAAAATAAGGTTACAATAATGTCCAAAACTATATATATATATATATATATATATATATATATATATATATATATATATATATATATGTATATTTGGCACTATGCCTCAATCTACCAAACTATCGTGGGCTAATGCATCCATAGTTAATATAATCCTATTATAAAAGTTCTATTTCACCATTCTTTGGGAACTCTATATAATAAGGTGTCAGTGGTTAAACTTTTACAAATCCTTGCTTTAACACACCTGTTCCTAATTTTGCTCTCTGGAGAAATGAAACGAATCTGTTAGTTAGTGGGTCTAAGGGCCCTTACACACGGGCGTTTTGGACCTGCGCTCCCCTGCGCTTCGTTTGGCTGCGCTCAGCCGCAGGGGAGCGCAGGTCTAGACGCACCTCATTTTGTTCA
>CM044437.1:93812162-93849270 GCA_024363595.1 Xenopus borealis
CTGACACCATCTAAAAAACAAATGCTCTGTAAGGCTACAAATGTATTGTTATTGCCACTTATTAGTGATTGGCGTATTTATTCGCCAGTCGCGAATTTGCAGCGATTCGCCGCCGGCGAAACACCAACGAAAGTTCGCCTGCTGAACATTCGCTGGCATAAAAAAAATGAGTCGCACAACACACGTTGTAAACGGCGCAACACGTCAAAAACGGCGCAACGTGTCAAAAACGGCGTGCTGCGACTCGTTTCGTGAATTTTTCGCCAATTCCAGAATTTCGCTGGAAATTCGAGAATTTTCGGCGAAACAGGATAGATTCACCCATCACTACTTATCATTCTATTCAGTCCATCCCCTATTCATATTCCAGTCTCTTATTCAAATCAATGCAGGGTTGCTAGGGTCATTTGTACCCTAGAAACCAAATTGCTGACAATGCAGAATAGAGAGCAGCTGAATAAAAAGCTAAATATCTATAAAACCATAAACAATAAAAAATGAAATCCAATTGCAAATTGTCTCAGAATATCACTCTCTACATTATACTAAAAGTTAACTCAAAGGTGAACAACCCCTTTAAATGTACTTTACCATCAGATAGCATCTCATCTCAAACTGAATACTGTATATACAAAATACTGTAGATAACATTTTTTACTACATTTTCTTATTCTGTAGCTAGAATTCTGGTTCCTCTCTAGTACAAGTCCATGGAAAAATTTATATTTATTTGTGGTGAATGAAAAACAGTATTTAGGTTTAAATTAGCTAACCTTACTTACTGTTTATAGAGGCTAATGTGTCTAGTGCACAATTTCTAGTAATACTGTATCTATTAGTAGTAAATTCTGTAGATGAAATATAACAGGTAATGGGTTTGCAGCCTACACAATATTTAACTGAGTTGCACATGATAAATATATTAATTTCCTTTTTGTAGATAATGAGTGGGGGAGGAGTGGCAATGTTTGAAAAGATTTGAAAAAGTCTATTATATAGAGTGCTAATGGGATTATGAAGGAGCACCAGAAAGGGCATAACAACAAGCATGTTCTGCAGCCAGTTTATATAGTATAATAGGAAGAAATGAGGATATCAAAATAAAAGGATCGATAGTAATTGAACACTAAGCACACTTTTAAAGAACACAAACTAAATACATTGGAAAATTTAATTTTTTTGCAATGTTAATATTTTCCTGTTTTTTTAATTAAGCCCTACTTGTGCAGCCTGGAACTCAGCTGGGGTCATTGATAAAGTTCCTGCATCGCATATTTATTTGCAAATGGTAGTTTGGCTCATGCTTTTTCCTGAATGCTAAAATATTGTTCTGGGTTTTGTGAGTTTTTATTGTGAATAAATTGCCGCAAACAGCTTGCCAATGTGATGGGTTTTGCGTACAGGCACTGTGCGAGGTTGTTGTGCTCAAAAATTCCATTGACAGTAAGTTAAATTCACAGCGAATATTTTCTACGCCACCAAAGTCATGGCATAATTCAAATTTATGTGCACATAAATAATATGCAATTTGCTATTTTTGTCATATTTAAAAGGCTCTTATAGACATTTGGAGTGTGAAAACCAAATTTGCCAATCTGTTTGCTTACTCTTATTCAGCTTTATAAACGTAACCAGGCGCAGGGCAAATATATTCACGAACCAATCTACCCTGCGCAAAGTTTATAAATGAGCCCCATCATCTTCTGAGTGGTGCAAGAGGAAATTAGTTGTAGTTGAGCAAGAACTCTTATTGGGCTTCTGGTAATAGAGCATTATCACTGTATGTAATAAAATGCACTTAATTTGTCCAGGAGCAGTAACAAATGAGATCTTTGCTTCTAAACATGTGACCAGTAAATGCTACCTGCTGATTGGTTGCTATGAGTTACTGTTTATGGGCAATCTTTGTACCTTTTATTACATAATCCCCATTAATAGGTATGTCAGAGGGGACAATATAAAAGTCAGGGGCAGGTTTATTAAAGTTACTAATACCTCCCTGACAATCAGCTGGCCCAGCTATTAAAGTATTTTTGTTAGAAATGGTTCAGCAGTTTAACACAGTCCAATTTTAGTTCTCTCTCTTTGTGGTAAACAAAAAGCTTGGCTAATTAAGAAAAAACATTGGCTAATTCTAGGGCAATGCAAATCTTTGGGGTAAATTTATAAAAGAGTGAAGTTCCGCCACTAGAGTGAAATTCTGCAGCTCTCAATACATTTCTATGGGATTTTGAAAGGCGTATTTATCAATGGGTGAAGTAAAGTTCCTCTAGTGGCGGAACTTCACTCTTAACTTCACTCTTTGATAAATATACCCCTATGGGTGAATTTGCCATTCACTGAACTTCTTTTCCATATTAAATCCATTAAAATCTGAGAAAAAGAAGTTTGTAAATCTATCTATCGCTTTATTTTTATCACTTTCAACAACATTGACCTTTATATAAATACAATGCACTTTTTGGGGTATGAATCTCTTGCCCATCTTCGTCATTAGTCTACTAACTGTATAATTAGACTCTCAGTATTGCCATGTATTGAATTAATGGATGCATTTGCCTTAAAGCTTAAAAAAAACCCTACTCGTTCATCAGAAGCCTTCAAGGGCACCAATCACCACCAAAATCAAACAACCTGACTAGTACAACCTAAACATGTTTACTCAAACCACATACTGTACAGCATTTTGGGAAAAAAAAACCACATACTGTACAGCATTTTGGAAAAAAAAACATCAGTTTTTAAAAAATCCCATACTTTGTCAAATGTGTTCTCTCCATACTGTGACTACAACATGCAAATGAGCTCACGAGCATGCTCAGATTGTAGCACTGCCCTGAGTATTCTACCCAGAATGCCAAGCTTTAGTAACTCTAGAAGTATCATTAGATTTCCCTATCTTATCCCCTGCTGGTGATGTCACTATGCAACCAGAAGGTGGCAGCCCTAGCACAGAAGTTTGGCAGATTTGAAAATAGCTTAGAAGGTGTAAACCCTTTTTGGCTGTATTAGACCAAACCAACTAGCAATGATAGAGCATGGGCTACATGCGACCCTCTTTCACCAGGTAGGGCTTTCGCTAAGGGGAAAATACACGTGTTGCGGTAGTTGAACTATAACTCAATACTGCAAGAAATGTGAAATAACAGTTGTTGGACGCCAGGGGTTCTTTGCAAACAGGTAGAACAGGCTTTATTTACATACAAAGTGCCACAGGGTAAATCATACTCACACGTGAGGTAGAAATATCTTATGCCAGGTACATTGGTACATTCAGAGGTGTAGCAGATACAGCAAGGAAAGACACCCAGGTAGAAATAGCAAGTAGGAGTTGATAGGATCACCATCCAGGATATCAGTACCTCATGTGGACCGGATCCCTTACAGCAGACGTGGATCAGGGGTAAGAACACTGCCTGAAGTCCCTTGTCAGTACTGTGGTCCCTTCACTACAGGCAAAGTAGAGCCTGGGGGAGAGCTACTCCCTTCTATCCTCCTTGGTGGAGCTTGAGCTGCTCTTGCTAGCTTTCCTCTCTGACTCACTTCCACTAGAAAGTGCTATAAAGAGGTATAACCTATACACTGGCTTTATCTCGTTCACAGGGTCCCTGTATCCCCGACTTCTCTAAAGGTGGATGTCCCTTTAGGGCCGAACACTTCTGGGGCCTTGTTGACTCCAGACTCAGTGGAACATCTGCCCAGATCAACTGCTGCAGGCCAAAGAGGAAGTGCCCCTCCCTGCAAGCACTTTTGTTACAGCACTGCAGGGAGTGGTCACAACCTATAGCCAATAAATTGTTACAAGATTGTTACATGGGATTTAACCCAGCACAAGGGAAAGGAAGGTACTGGTAAGGGAATGAAGCAAGCCATAAGGGCCATGCTACTTATGGGTCCCTACAAAGGTTTATTAGGCAACCAAGAAATTTCAACTGAGCATGTGCGAGATTTCAGAGCTGCAGTTGGCTGTGAAGATATAGGTAGGAGGAGTCAGTGAAAGCCAAGATGCCTGCCTCAGCTAGAACTGCAGTGGAGATAGGGGAGCTTTTGCAGAAGGTATAGTGAGCTGATGATTTACATTATACAAACAATTCTAACTAAAAAAATCAGATTTCTTGAACAGTGCATTTACGTAAATTATTTTAGTTATGATTGGTGCCCTTTAAGAAGGAAATTACAAACATTTTAAGATTGATAACTTGTTGTATTGTTGGGTAGAGTAGCACAGAGTTTGAGTAATCTCGACAGACATAATAAGTGACAATTGATATGTGGCATATTTTCCAAATATTCATATTACTTCTGTAGTGTCCTAGGGTAGTGCATGCTCTAAATACATCTTTTTTTATCAGTGCTTTTCATACAGTATAATGGGGAATGGACAGTTTAGTGGAGGGTTATAGCACATAGGCATTTTTTATCTATGCGATAGCCTCAGCAATTAAAACACTTTGCAGACTCTCATAAGATGCAATTATTGAATTAAATTAAGATTGACTTCAGATATTTTCAAGTATATTGGTTACTTATAACACTATATTGGTTCATAATTGTTGACCAGAATTTCTAATGGCTATTCATTTTAATATTTTCATTAGTGACTCCTTTACTGAATCCAGTAAAATACATTTGGTTCAAGTTGCACAAGCCAATTTACTTACAAATTCTTAATATCTAAACACTGTATAAACCTTACTTAGTTTGATACTACATTGGAGATGTTTTCTCTGTGACTTTAATACTTTGCATGCATCTTATTAAGTAATACTATACAGTAATTTCAAAACCACAGTGAGTTAAATTTTGTGATAAAATTTTTAGTATGTGTGCATTTTACAGCAAATAGAGGGGAATGTAATTAAAAACACAAGCAATGTTGCATCTTTGTGAATGTTTAGGGCTGCTTGCATTGTAAAGTCATTTGCTGGAGAATATTATATCATTATGGTTAGCCCATGCTCTGGAGTTTTATTAAATATTTTGGCAAAAACAAACTATATAATTGCACCATTTTACCAATACACTGCATTTTTCAGAACCTTTACAAAGAAGTATTTGACATCTTAAATTGGTCAAAAAGGATACAAACAATTAATATTTTGATTGCTAACGTTTGCAATAGTTCTGTTTATTCATTAAAGGGGAACTATCATGAAAATTAAATATAAGCTTTATCACACTGAAATAAGAAACTTACTCAATACAAACAATTACAAATTCTGCATGGTTTCTGAAATAATCAAGTTTATGTTCCCAAGTAGGGTCGGACTGGCCCCAGCCCCCCTTCTACGTTGGCATGTGTGTCACTTTAGTGCGCATGTGTGCTGTGTCACATCAGGGCTCATGTGTGCGTCATCGCGGTTCATGCGATTTTCTTGGTTGCAACCTCAAAGGGGGTCGCGTCCTCAAGAAGATGATGTGGGTGCGGACCTAGGCCAGTTGGGCCCACAAGAGTCAGGGGCCCACCGGGGGAGAGGGGGGTGCAACAGGGCCAGGGAAGGAGGTCTCCTGTAGATGCTCAGTCAAATAACAGTACTGACAAAATCTAACAAAATAACTGCCTTTTGCACAAATTCTGCATGTAGAGAGACATGGTGTCTGGTGAATTTAATAGAGTGCGCTCTAATACATATTCTAGGAAAAAGGAGCCCCCCTATAAAATATATCTATCTCAATGAATATAGGGTTGCCACCTTTTCCACAGGCTGAACCCAGACATGGGGGCGGGCCCAGGACATCGGTGGGCGGGCCCAGGACGTTGGTGGGCGGGCCCAGGACGTCGGTGGGCGGGCCCGTGACATTATGGGGCGGGACTATGACGCCACGATCGCCGATTGGCCGATCGCTGCGTAAATCAAGCGCATTGACCCAGGCAGCCCTTCAAAATACCGGGCTGTCTGGGTCAAAACCGGACAGGTGGCAACCCTAGATGAATATCAGACACCCAACTCCTGCATGAAGAGAGAATGAAGAGGAACAGATGCTGAGAAAGAGATAGTGAAGATAAACTTGATTATTTCAGAAAAACGATATCATTTTTAATTGAAAGTTTCTTATTTCATTATGCCGAAGCTTATACTAAATTTTCATTTTCGAGATTACTCCCCTTTAACTTGGAGATGTGTTTCAGAAACCTTAATTTGAGTATATTCATGAAACCACTTAAACATATATTTAGAAATACAACAGTTTTGCTTTCAACAGAAGAAATGGAAGTGGCATTTAGTATTAGTCATTGCATTACATTAAAGTCTTTATTCTTCATTTTACAGATATCCTAAAGTAGCACAGAGAGGTTAGAAGATATATGAACCCTGGCATTAAAGATCAATGACTGACAGAGATACTGTATATAGCAAAATGGAAACTGCAAAAAAGATACAGTTGTCTGTTCCAGAAAAATTATTCTGAATGTTTTAAACAGACCATTTACATAACTGGGTAAAGTCAGATTATTACTGTGGGATGCTTATCTATTCCGGTGGTACAGTGAAATTAATTTGACAATAATCAAAAGTTTTCTCAGTCACACTTTCCAAATGTGCCAGTCCCTTTCCCCTTTATTACCATTAGTTACTTCTTGGAAAACTAATTGGATGGAAAGCAGGGAAGATGCCAAAAAATAATTTTTAATTTGAGGTCCACATGACATGTCTACTGATAGAGAAATGCACTAATGAAAAATTAATATGAAGTGTCTTTAAGAAATTTACTGTTTACCAAATGAATTTGCCAAGTTTAGTTAAAGGGTATATAAACCCCAAAAATGAATAGATATGTATGGAGAAATGCTTCCCTGAGTATTGAACAATATACATTATTTTTCTGTTTCTAGCTGTTTCGGAGATATTTGCAATGTTAGACTCCTAATAGAAAGCTTTTGGTGAACTTAAGGTCAGCATTCCAAGGCTTAACAGGATCCAAGAAATGTAGAAAGTGCACAGACAGAGGCTCATTTAGCAAAAATCAAATTTGTTAATTTTATGGTTTTATTTTTAAACTCAAATTTGATTTTAGGGGGAATACTAAAATAAATCTCATAGCTGCTAAAAATCCTAATCTGAAAATACTCGGAAATCTGTCGAGGTCATTGTCCCTGAAATAGTTTCTTGACATTGTGATCTGTACTGGATAATCCAAAAAGTTTTTGCAGAGTTTTATCACTTTTTTACGAGTGTCAATTGTAAAATACCAATTGACACTCGATTTCGTCGCTCCACTTTTTAGAGAAAAGTTATTGATAAATGAGTTCAATTTGTGGAAGTGGTTTTGGTCGACTTTGTTTTCAGAAATAATTGAGATTAATTTGAGTTTTAGTAAGTCAGCCCCTTATGAAAAAACTTGACCATAAAAACTCGGCTGAATAAAAACCACTACTCTACTCATCATTTTCAATGTGTCTACTAACTCTTAAAAAAACTAAAATTGAGAAAATCACTTACATTTTGCCTAAGACAACTCCCATTGACTTACCAATGAACTTGGCAGCTGAAATTTTTGAAACTCTAATTTGAATTTTTCACAAGGAAACTCAAATCAAGGTAACAATTAGAATAAAAATTTTGCTAGATCAGTCACTAAGAGGCACATTTACTATGGGTCGAATTTCGGGGTTAAAAACCCCTCGAACTTAGTTAGATCAATAAAATCGTTTGAATCGAACTATTGTAAACAATCGATCAAATTTTTTTATGCGATCAAAAGCAGCAGAAATTCTGCATAGCCAAGGACTTGTATAACAGAATAATTAAAGAGGAACAGACATGGCAACTAGTAAGAAGAGTCAAGTCCATCAACCAGCAAAAGACAGAGAAATAACAGCAAACACAGCTCCCACACACCAGAGATATTCTAAATAGCACACACATAACACCAACCACCTGTTACCAAGACGGAGGAGTTGCAAAAACTTCAGCACCCACACAACAAAAAAGAAGCATAAAATATGCACACACACAGATGAGGAGGGAAAACACACAAGGGTAAAACAAAACAAACAGTAACACAGACAGAGCTCAGTGCTAAACAGATGCTACATACAGCTTATGCAAATTCCACATGTAAAAACCTATGTTTAATAGAAATGGTATTTCTGATATTACAGAGATTATAAAAGCAATGATAGAAAATACAAGCATGCCTTTGCTCACAGATCTATTTATAATGTAATCTAAAACCTAATAAATCAATAGGGCTAAGCAGGGGAAGCTTGAGTTTCAATTTCCAGTCACTGGTAAGACCTCATCTTTAACATTGGGGGGTACCTGTTTACATAGAGATAGTACTGAAATAGAAACTGCCGGCAAGATGATTCATGATCTAAACAACTAAGAACAGCACAGGCTTCAAGACCTTTATGTATACAACACAGAATGGAGAAGGAAGAGAGGAGGTAGCCTGGACACATTCCAATATTTCAGGAGAGTTAAACTTTGGCAGTTTCAAAAAGCAGAGTATACAACACAAGGAACACTTGTTCAGAGATAGAGTGGTAAATACTTGGAACAGCTTTCCTGCATATGTGGTGGAGAATAATCCAATCAAGTTTAGGGGTCTTGCACATGGGTGTTTTTTATGCCTGTACAATGGAATGCTAAGCACCAAAAATTCTAGTAGTGATGGGTGAATCTGTCCCATTTAACTATGTCAAAAAATTTGTGAAACTTCTCTGTTGTGCATATTTTGTTACACGTAATTTTTGTAGCAAACTACATTAGAGTCTATGGGTGTTTTTTGTGGCACCTTGTTTCTGCTTTGAGAGGACAAAACATTTTCACTCAGTATACTGCTACACACATGCTCTACTTTGTTAGAGGGCCTCCTATTTACTATGCTACAGCTGCTTTTTCAATAGGAAAAAGGCTTCCATGTTCCAAAATCAAAATGAATAAACTATATACTTGTGTGTATGTGCTTATATAGGCAGAGGGACACCTCAGACCCCTTTGGTTAATGTAGAAGAAGAGAGGAACGACAAAATGATGTATGCATTTGTCGTGCATCTTTTTTGTTGCGCTTTTTTTTGTCACAAATCAATTTGTTTTCTCGCACAAAGAGAAACAAGCCACAGGGCAATTTTTTATGCTGTTTTGAGAAAATATTAGCTGCTGGCAAAAAGGTGGACGCTCGCGGCTGTACATGGCAAAATTTTTCACTCAAGTTCAAGAAAATGCAACATGTTGCATCAGAAAAAAGTTACGAAATGCTAATGGAGTAAATACAACAAGGCAGAATATAAATGGAATCAATAAGCTAATGCATTTAGGTGCACTCCAACCCGCATCTCAAACTCTCATCAGACTCACAGAAGCAATTTTAAGTAAGCCTCCTACTGCTCCCTGGCAAAGGATACTTTACAAAGAGCTCTCATTCTCAACAGTACAGAAGACTAAAAGTTTTCAAGCTGATATACTTGCACACTTTGCAGCTATTCACTATAACTCGGGTGCTTTTTAGGAACAGTAACAGGAAGCAACTTCAAGAAAACTGATATTTTATTTACTACACAAAGATGGTTCAATAAATTGCATGCTCATTCTATCAGGACCCATAATCTGACAGCCTGGCAGGGTGTAAAAAACAGGTTCAAGCTACCATGATTTTTCACTTTGCACACTACGCCCAGGGGCGTAACTATAGAGGAAGCAAACCCTGCTCCTGCAGGGGGGCCCAGGAGCTATAGGGGCCCCATGAGGCCCTAATTCATATACAATTACAATAAATATTGGTAAAACAGGTCAACCACTGGACATTTTGGGGGCCTGAAAAATAATTTGCTGTGGGGCCCAGTAAGATCTAGTTATGCCACTAACTACGCCATTGCCAACACCTGTGGATACAGGTCCTTGCACAAGGCAGTGCTGTATTCAAAAGGGGTGGGTGGGTTTAGTAAAATAAGATATCCCCTCACTTGCCTCCTAAATGTTTGCTACTGTGCATCATTCACCTACAAGTTAATGTCTGCTCAAAGGAAAGTGGAAAGGACAGTGTTGACCTGCACCAGCTACGTACTCTCTGCACACCACTGTTTTACATTGTTTTTACAGAACTCCTCAATAAAAAAAACATTCCATTGTGTTTTTGTGAACAATTTCAACATTGGCAATAGCACAACTCCATAAAAGGCAAATATAGTTCAGACAATCAGAATATACATCAGAATATTATTGCTGCAAAGAATATCTAATGAGACAAACTTGTAGAATAACAATTTACATTCATTCCAATGAAAAGTGGAGGATTTACTAAGCTGCAGAAACATTATTTTGTGCTTACAGACCATATGCCTAGGATGTTCCTGTCAGAAAAATATGGGAAAAAAATTTATGTAGTCACTTTCCCATTAATGAATATAGATATAAAATATAGTCTGGAGTCAAAAATATGTCCACAAACTTTTCATATACACTTTCTAAATTTTAGGATGGCCCCGCAGGACCAGAATGGCTTCAAAGAACAAGTAACCAAACACTGACAGGAGTGTGCATAAGCAGAGGGTGATTTTTGTATTTGGGCAAGGTAAATGAAAGGCATTTTCTACACAGATTTCTTTATAATATTCCAGGTCACATTTCACGCATAATACCCCAGAATACATGGCAGGGTAAATACAAGGTCAGTTCCAAGTATGATGCTCCCAGCTCACGTCAGGAAAAATACATTGATGATTCCATCCATTAGAACCCCAGAACAGAATAAATCCAGTGGAACATTTACCTCCCAGAGAAAATGGCAGGAAGTGCTGATTCCATACATAATATCTCCATCTTGTGTGTTTTAGGAAATTTGTTGGCTTTGGTTTCAGAAGCTTTAGCTTCTCCAAACTTCCCCAAAATCCTCAAATAGGTGTGTGCCACAATGGGATTGTCATTTTGGGAAAAGCAGAAAAAGCAGGTGGTTGGTCAGTGGTTAGTACTCTCTTGGGCTTCTCAATGTTAAGAGAGAATTGTTATTGTACTGTTGAAGTTTAAGATCAATTGATAGGATAAGGTGATCTAATTTTAGACAAAACTATAAGGATTTGTCAGTCAGCAAAAATTCCAAAAATAAAAAAAGCTGAAAGTATTTACCATAAGTTAAAATAATGCTATTCACATGATCAGAATGAATAGCAATTCTGAGACCCAAAATGCTGATGCAAACCTTAAAGAAGGATAAAAAGGCAGACACTGTGGAAGATACAATCACTTTGCTAAACAGCAGAACTCAACTGAATGCATTGCTGAACAGAAGCCACAAGGGCAGCCATGAGGAGATTTATGGTGGTTATATAAGTAGGAAGAATCTTAGAGAGAAAAGGTGTAATGTAAATATTAACACAGTGGTTTCCTCATTAAACATAAAGTGGATACCAGAGTACAGACTAATAATATAACTACAGAAAAGATATTGAGAAACAAACATGAAACCAAAACCCCAGAGTAAAACATCTGTTCCTTAAGAGGCAACTTCGGAAAAACGAATGTGTATGTATTCCCACTGGTGATTTACACTATTGCCAATGGAAAAGCATTTGCAGGAGCTTAGTCGTCCACTGTAGAGGAGATTTATTGTGGGTGACTAATCTCCTAGTGTGCCATCAGCACATGCTACATACAAGTCAGAATCATAATTACATTACTGACCAATTCTGCCCTTTCTATTTAATCTGCTTCTTATCTCTGAGGTGAGTTATACATGGAGGTACCTGCCCCTAGCTTGCCTTAACCAAGGACAGTGTATATTGTGTGGCCCTGGGGTTAGGAGTCCTTGCCACAGGTTTCAGTCATAGATGATGATCAAGCCAAAAGACTCTACCTCCCTCTCTTATATAGCATACAGTACACCTCCCCCATTATAGAAATTTTCAGAGGATTAGGTTGCAACCTTTTGTCCTGGTCAATACCATTGAGAGGACACAACGGTTATATAAAGGGGTGAAGCTGTGATGTAGAGGAACAGAATAGTGATGTGGAGTGGGCAGAGCAGGCAAAGATTTGGCGAATAGGAAGGATTACAGTGGAAGTGATAATGGGGGAGGTGAAACAGGGCTTTTTTAAAGGTACCAGTGGGCCCAGGGCAGAAATACAAAATTGGACAAAATGGGCTCACCAGGGCCTCTGTATTATTATTATTATTAATAATAATAATAATATGTATTTATATAGTGCCAACATATTTGACAGCTCTGTAAAGTAAATGTATACAATGTAGTCACATGAATTACATACGTAGAACACATGGAGTTACAAATATCACAACCAATAATGGCACAAAAGGTAAGGAAGGCCATGTGCAAAAAGAGCTTACAATCATAAAGGAAGGGAATAAGACAAAAGGTGTGGGAGTGGGCAAGATCAGAATTAAGTGGGTGATGTAGTACTGTATGTCATATTGCATTTGGTAGTTGAGCAGAGTGAGGGTAGGCTTCTCTAAATAAGTGCATTTTAAGAGATATTTTGAAGGCAGAAAGGTTGGGATAAAGTCAGACAGACTGTGGGAGAGAATTCTAGAGGAGGGGTGCAGCCCTTGCAAAGTCTTGAATGCGAGCATGTGAGGAGGTAATGAGAGAAGAGTTGAGTAGCAGGTCAGTGAATGCATCTTTGGGGAAGACAGCACCACCACCCCCCCCCCCCCATGAATGAGGCATGAAACAGCAAGGAATCAGCACTCAAGGCAGATGACGTTATAAAATGAGGGATCTGGCCCCTTGCATCTCCCAGGGCAGATATTGCATTAATGGGCCCTCTAAACCAAAGATTTGTGTTTAGAGAATTACTCTAAAGCTTTTGTGTTAAATAAACAAAAGTCTATGTGAACCGTTCTGACCTAGAGTTATCTTTGGTTTGTTTTATTACCATGCATATATATGTGTGTATATAATCTATGGTACATATTTGCACACAAAAAATGCAAATAATCCCCAGATATAAGAAATTTTGTGTATGGTTCAAGGAGCAAGTTGCAAGGAACATATATAACGCACAAGTAGGTGTACCTTGCAAATAATATATCAGTTAACACAGGGAGGTTAATTGGCTACTGATACATTAGACGTGGGTGACGTTTAAAACATAAACTACCTTGGATAACCATTTAAAAGCAATGATAATGGATTTGCATTTGCCAGTCCTAGGAAGTAACTGCCCAAATCATTGTGTCCTGATTGATTTGAGGGAATTGTATGGAATGGAGAATACCTTAAATTCCTTTTATTTCTTAACAACAGGCAAGCATTTGTTAGTGGTGAGGAAAGTCCTGTGGAGCATAATTAATATCATTCTTTATTTATATATCAACAACATATTCCCTAGCACTTAGCATAGATTGTTCATCATTTAAATCAATCCCTTTCCCAGTAGAGCTTATAATGCATGCTGCCAATATTACCAATATATCAATTAACCTGATTGTATTGGAGTGTAGGAGGAAACCGGATTACCCAGAGGTAGCCCACGTAGGCACAGAGAGAAGATACAGACTCTTGTGTTTGTCTTTTGTCTACATAGCTTTAAGAATTCTACAGCATATATGCAATATCTAAAGACAACATTGAGACACATTATTGACATTATTGGACATTGTCTGGTAAATTTTATTTCTCTGACTATGACTGATTATGTTTTGACCTTGATACATTATTCTGTACTACATTATGGGCAGGTGTAATCATTGCGGCAAAGTCAAGACCAACATAATGTACAAATCATAACAAATAACCTGTTTAATATGCTTAACTAATTATAAAGGAAATGGAAATATGAGTAATGCATCTTATCAAACCACCCTACCAAGGTATGAAACATACATGAAATTTCCCTACTTGAATGACCTAGTTGTCTACATATGTGTCGACATTTCATTATGCCAGTTAATTTTTCATGCCAGTTAATTTTTTATGCCAGAAAAGACAATATATAATAGCATATACAGTATGTCAAAATAACCAACATTTTTAAAGAGGTAATCATAAATAGTAGTGAAAGAAATGAAAGGGTGTGGTTTTTATATAAATGGCCTATAGGTGTCACTGTGCACAAGAGTTATACTGTGATTACACAATACTTTCTATACTGCTTAAAAGGGTTAGAGTTGAAGTTACTGTTGAAGTGTGATGGCTGCATGAGCCTGCTAATAAAGCACTGTTATACTCTATTCATCCTTGGCTATGAAAACATAACAAATTGGTGATGAGATGTCTCTTCTACCTCTGCAGCAACCTGCAGCTTCTCTCTCAAACCCTGGTGAGCCTACTATAGCTTTTACTGCTTGGATCCATATGTTTGAAAATTACATTATTGCTGCTGACCAAGGGAAGAGTTCTGCAGCTAAGCTTTACTTATTCACTGCTTGAGAGCAGAGGGACAGCGTATATTCTATACATTAACATTACCTGATGAGACTTTTGAAACTGCTCTTACTGCTATAAATAAATTTTTCATGCAAAGAGTAAATGAGGTGGCCAGCAATGGATGCCAATGTGGCAAATGTGATTAATTCTTGTGTTACTTGTCTACAGTCTTCAGCAGAGAAGGAAATCCAAAGGAGTATCAGACAACGGACCACAGTTTGTCTCAAATGAGTTTGAATCCTTTCTGAGAGAGAGGAATATTGTGCATAGGAAATCTTCAGTGTATTACCCACAAGCAAATGGAGAAATCCAAAGATTCAACAGAAGTCTGAAAGAAGCACTACAGACAGCAAATCTTACTGGGAAATCTTGGAAAGTATTTACAACAGAGTTCCTGCATAACTACAGAGCAATGTGTCATGCAACAACCCAAGCATCCCTAACTGAATTATTACATGGCAAAAAGATGTGCACTAAGTTGCATGTTGCAGACATCAACATTGTTCCTACAAAATCATCTGGTCCAATTAATTTTTCACATATTCTAGGGTTTGAAGCAGTGGCATTTTGTGCTAATAGAGTTCTTGCTGCTGTCAAATACAGGGCCAGAACTAGGGGCAGACAGAGTAGGCACATGCCTAGGGCGCAAAGTAGGGGGGCGCCAGGCATACACCTTCTGTACCTTTCCTACCCTCTAGTCCGGTCCCCGCTCTGGCCAGCGTGTGCAGTCTGTCCCTTTTGCGCCACTCTCGTGTTTTTTCGCACATGCACGCATGTATATTGGACATTTCAACTGGCCAGGCTGCCTAGGGTGCCTGGCCGTATTGGTCGGGCACTTTGTCAATATATTAAGTGCTAATTGCTGTAATTGAGGATGATTATTGGGGCCTACTTTTATGTTTAAGAGAGCTTGGGATCTGGTAGAACTTTACAGATAATGGACCACTTATTCAGAATGCTCTGGTCTGGGACCTGGGATTTTCTGGTTAATGGATCTTTCCATAATTTGGATCTTCATGCCGTAAGTCTACTAGAAACTAATTTAATCACTGAATAAGCCCAATAGTTTGGCTTTGTCTCCAATAAGGATTAATTAGTTTGGATCAAGCACAAGACACTGTTTTATTATTACAGAGAAAAAGTATATTATTTTAAAAGATTTTAATTTTTTGCATAAAATTGAGTCTTTGGGAGACAGCTTTTCTTAATTCAGAGCTTTCTGGATAATCAGTCTATGTATAACAGATCCCATACCTGTACATGAAAAACTTGTGAAACATATCTGCAATTATGTCCCAGTATCGTAAAAAAACTATGGACACAACCACCACATATGAAAGAATTAACCCTCCTCTCCACGGTTTCTGTAACAGAGAGGAAAAGTCAGGAAAGACATATACCACGTGAACACTACTTTGTATGTACTTTCTATTATGTTAGAATAAATTGAAGCCTCCCCAGTTAAATTAGACCAGTTTTTAAAAATGCAAGAACTACATTATAATGTTGGTTAAATATTTGCTCTTTCATGTTCGAAATATATATATATATCCCAGCTGTGAAAATAAACTGCAAGCATACTTCTGAAAAGCAATGCAAATAAGGCAATTACAAGACAGGAGCGAGGTTTGTAAATTCTTCATTTTCTGAAAACACCACTTAAACCTATTTAGTTGGTAAGAACACTTAAGAAGAAAATAGCAAGGTGCTAACCAGAAATATGTATTGCTGCTTAACATGAGGTGCTAAGCTGCTAAAGCAGAGCTTAACCAAGAGGAAGTGCTAGCTCATGAGTAAGAACGAGTAAGATTTTTTCACCCAGCACAGTTTCCTGGTGAAATCTGTTTTTTTTTTTGTGAATCCACACTAGAATTTCACGTTGGTCTGCTACACCAAGAAAAAAAACATAATCTGTTTCTCTGGAAAAAAAACCCACAGACAATATTATCCATCTCTTGAATTTCACATCAGCCAGTAATATCCATGCCTGATATGGAGAATTTCAAATTGTTTTAGAATATCATTCTATACATCATTCTAAACATCTCAGAGGTGAACAACCCTTTACAGGTAGATGACACAGCAACCACCATCGGAAAACTGAATGATATCCATGTTGCCATAAACTTTTGTTCTCTTTATATTTTTGTAAAATGCATACATTGAGGCATTCATCATTAAATAACATTGTTTTCCAACTTGAAAACTCTAAAACATTCTTTACAGAAAAGCTCCTCTCTGCTCAATCAAATGGCTTAACAACAGAAAACCGCTTCTGGACCTGTTGCATATTAAAGTGTCAGTGATTTACATTTGCAATGAATTTGGCTAGACTGATTCTCTACTGCATTTGGAATTTCTTGTGCTCAAGGAAATAGTCTGTTTTCATCTGGAATTTGTTATGAAAGAATCTTAGTTATTGATAAGGAATAGAAATAGGGTGCTAGATGAAATTGATTTTTCATAATCAATTTTATTTTGTATAGGAAAACATATGAGTCCATACTAAAAGGAATAACAATGTTTAGCAAAGGAAAATAAGGGTATTTAGTAAGCATTTTGTGATTCCAAAGTAGTTAACGTGATCCAAAAAGCAGCACTAGTGATGGGCGAATTTATTCGCCAGGGGCGAATTCGCAAAACGCCAGCGAAATTTCGCCTGGCGAAAATTCACCGAAAAAAACGTTGCTACGAGCGCCAAAAACGACACAACACTCGTCAAAAGCGTGCCGCAACTCGTTTCGCGAATTTTTCGCCAATTCAGCAAAGCGAAAATGGGGAGATTCGCCCATCACTGAGCAGCACTGCTCCATCTACTCAAGGACAAAGGCCGATCTTACTATTAAATTCATGTTATCTGGCTAAAATTGTAGGTAGGTGTCTATCAGGATTTGAATCGCCATAAAAAAATTTATTCTAAAAGGATACCTTTAGTGTCCCAATTGTTACTGTGGGCAGTAACAATAGAGGAAGGCCTAGGAGGTATAGGAGGCCCAAAGGGGCTTCGACTGATAAGCAAGAGTTCTCGAACATTAAACTGTTTGCATAATAAAAAAAATATATAAGCAGCTTTAAAATATACATTCACTACACAGTGTCATTGTTTTTAAAGCTATTTGTAAAGGTAATTACTATTTAATGTTTAAATTCTCTGCACTGTTTGTTCTGACTCTTACAACTACGTTGCAAGCCAGCTGATTAAGAGAAAAAGGGATTCCTGTTACAGACGAGAACAAGAGAAGATATGGGGGTAAACAGATACTACTCACAGGAATCAAAATTACAAGTCAGCCATGCATAAAGCATTTCTCATTAATATGCATATTTGTAATATAAAGCAGGGGTCCCCAAGCTTTTTTGCTTCAAGGACTGGAGTAGAGACAAACATTTTTTCAAGGACTGGTGGGGGCTTGGGGGGTGGGAGTCCAATTTGGCGAGCCGGCTTCCATTTTGTCACATCGTGTAAAATGGTTCTGGGCCACGGCCCCATGGTTGGGGACTCCTGATAAATAGGGAATGTAATGTAGTTAAAGAAGATGCTTAGTATGTAGGTTTGTCAAATTATTAATGAAGATAAAGGGCTCCGAAAGATTATGCAATGAGCAAAGGAAAGGGCAATATCAAATACATGTACTGTAAATGCTATTCAAAAGTTCTCTCTCAACTGTTCTTTGGGATAAATCTGCTAAAAAAAGTTTCATAAAAGATACTCATACTCCACTAAAAGGGACTATTTGACAAATATGCAATATGGTTGTCCAGCCATGCAATGATATTATACCTGATCCACTGATACCATGACTTTATCCTCTCCATTCCAACCCTTATTACACTATACAGATCAAAGAACATTTTTTTTTTCAGTTTTTGCCTATTGCAAAATTCAATTAACATCCTTAAAAAAAACTTTTTTCAGACAATCATTCCTACACCTCCTTCTTCTGTCCACAGGAAATCTATGTCATTCTACTGCTGCAAATAGTGCTCAGCAATGGGATTCAGTAGAACTGTATATTCAACATACAACTGTGTATACGTTTAATTAGCATTGCATTCTTTTTGGATGTTTCCAAATGACTTGTGGGATGAATGGGAACAGCTAGCCAGATATCCTGAAGTACACATATCACTGCCCAATGGGCTACACTGAAGACAATATTATTTGAGGCTGAATGAGAATATATACAGTATTTCCAATTGTGTTGAAATCACCATACATGCCACACATTCATATTTGTCCAAAAGCAACCATTCATATAAATGACTTGAATATGGTCCTCTGTATGTTTATTGATCACACAAAAGAACCACACACCATAAAAAAAAAAAAAAATATATATATATATATATATATATATATATATATATATATATATGTATACAGTATATCAAGAAAAATCAGTAGAGCATGCACATCATACCTACATTAGTTAGATTAGCTGCACTTATGTTTTAAACTGCTTCCACTAATAATTCTGTCTTGTCTTCATGCTGATGCTATAACATTCTTTGGTATCATTATTTCCAGAGATCAAAATTAAATCATTTTGATTGGTCAAAACTCTGAAAGGAATGCAGTGCCTTTTGTTGTTGAAATACAAGTAGTATGAAAAAATAGAAGCATTTCACTTTGCACCTGACAGATGCTGAAAGCTAGGATGCACCCAGTGGGTGTAGAAAAATTGAGTATAATAGATAACCTTTCTTGGAAACGCTTCAGCTTTCCCATACATGCATTTTCATTGTTTTACCTGTGTTACCTTTTCTAGCAGCTTGTAGTGGAGCTGTGGAGAAGGCAGGGTCCAACATAGGAGCCTAACATTATACGTTTGTTCTTCCTACCAAACGACCCGAACAAGCTCTCGCTGTTCTCTCCATGACTGTACTGCGCACCGTCACACAGCCAATATTGTTTACACACAGAAGAAGGATTGCCCATCATAGCACAATAGGCCATGGTTACTAACTTTGTGGTGCAAGCTTTTTCCATTCATTTCAATTTGTGTATACTAAGTCCCTGATTTATGAAAGAGCTATGCTGGGATACATAAATACTTATTATACCACGCTACAAAATAGATTTACTACATTGTAGAGAAAAAGTTCAATGATTGGGACTTAAAAAGGTCTTCAAGCTGAAATTTCAGTTTAGGTCAAATGCAATTATTATGGGCATGCAGCCATAGTGACACATTTAGGGATCCTATTTATTAAACCTCAAATTTATCTGGTCGAGGTTTGAAAGGGGAAATCATTAATCTTTAAGTCATAAAAGTCACCGTGGAGTTCCCTGATCTATATAAAATCACACAGCCTTATAGGATCAAATACACAAAAGGAATCCTGGGAATGAATTCCAAATAAGCTCCAAGAGAATCCCATTTATATGGGTTTATCCTATAGGCTAAAGCTCACCCATTGGGTTTTCAAGCAAAAACAAGGATAACAGCTGATCAGATTCCCAACTACAGACCGGTTTCACCTTTCTTGAGGCTCATCAATGTAGTGCAGGGATGTCTGATCAGGTTAGGTCCCAGGATTCCTTTTGTTTACTTAAGTCTGTATGAGGCAGTCTCCTCAACCTTTGTTACTAGTTTGGAAAACCGTATAGGATCACTAACCCTTTGGTGACTTGAAATAGTCCTATATTTTACAGTAGGGCATACAGTAGGGCATACATTATTCACTATATTAACTGAGAAAATTTACTTTTTAGTTGAAGATGGTATCTTTTAACTTTGAATAACATCATTTGAACATATTATCTAACAAGATGCTTAGACTAACTTCCTGTCCAAGTACCAAGAAGTATGAGAGTTTGCCAAACCACTACCAACAGTTACAATAAATGTGGCACACACACAAAGAGGGTGATGTAATACAATGGCAACATCCCACAGTTTAGAGGCTTGCCTTTAAACAGCAGAATATTAAATGCCACCCGGTGGTCGTTTGCTGCGGGTTACTAGACATATATGAAATACTGTACCTTTTATTACTTGCCACCCAAAGGGCAATAGCACTTGAGCATTTAGTTTGACTGCTGGCTACTAACAATAAATACCAATGACAATACCTGGACCCACACAGCACGTTTGCAGTTCAGACAATTACTATTTAAGACATGGAAATCAGAGTTTGACAGAAACCCTAAATTCTTTGTTGATAAAAGCCCAAAATAGCTGTTTGCATCATTGACTGACATGGCAAAAATTACTTTTAGTACACTGCAATGTTAAGATTTTTATTCAGCCTATCTGAACAATAAAACACAGTCATACTTTAATAATATGACTAACTTTTTAATGGACCAATAATACATGACAGAACCCCTTTAATTGGATTAAATGTGTCAAGAGAGAAATAACAGCTGTATGCAACCATTCTTGCAAATCATACAGTAGCATAGAATTTAACCTAGAAGCAGCCTGGTAAGTTGTAACAAATTCAGCAGAAAGAGGCTGAAACAGGCAGATTTAGATGCAGGTGTGCAGGTGCTTTAGATACATTGCCATAAAATTATTTTATTGGGGGAATGTAATAAAAGTCCCAAAGAGAAAAACAATTCACACCAATAAGAATAAAAATTCACAAAAAAAGTACTGGCCCTTTAAAATCCTTCGAATGTTACACTTTTCCACCTTAAACTGCCAAATTGCCATTGTAGCCTATGGGGGACCTCCTAGAACCTGTCCTGAAATTTTTTCTAGGTCCTTGGCATTCGAATGATTTTGCGCCAAATCGCCCGAATCCTCAATTCAAATGATGAGCTTGAACGATTCAAACGATTTTTATTCATTTGAAAACGGACCTATTCGATCAAAATAGGTCCATTTTCGATCAAAAAAGCCCTTTAAAAAAAATTTGATGGTCGAATTTTATAGTTTTTTTTTACTTTGAAATTAGTAAGTGTCCCTTAGTATGTTATTGAATGCCCAATTCAAAGCAACTTTTCAAATGACCTTCATTTTTTCTTTTTAACAGTTTTTGAATGATTTCCCTTCTTCTTCTGACTCTTTCCAGCTTTCAAATGGGGGTCACTGACTGCATCTAAAAAACAATTCTCTGTAAGGCTACAAATGTATTGGTATTGCTACTTTGTATCACTCATCTTTCTATTCAGGTACTCTCCCATTCATATTCCAGTCTCTTATTCAAATCAATGCATGGTTGCTAGGGTAATTTAGACCCTAGCAACCACATTGCTCTAAATTGCAAACTGGAGAGCTGTAGATTAAAAGGCCAAAAACTCAAAAACCATAAATAAAAAAATGAAAACCAGTTGGTTCCGGTATGCTAACATAGGACTTTGTCAGGTTTAATTTGACGAAGTATTGAAGTCAAAGTTTTTTTAAAGAGGCAGTACTTCGATTATCGAATGGTTGAATTTTTGAACGATTTTACTTCGAATCAAAGTCATATAAACCTATTCGATGGTCGAAGCATCCATAGTAGCATCCATAGTAACATACATAGTAACATAGTAAGTTAGGCTGAAAAAAGACTCACGTTCATCAAGTTCAACCTTTTTAACTTTTTTTTTTAATTTTAACTGCCTAACTGCTAGTTGATCCAGAGGAAGGCAAAAAAAAACCCATCCGAAGCCTCTACAATTTGCCTCAGAGGGGGAAAAAACTCCTTCCTGACTCCAAAAGGGCAACCAGACTAGTCCCTGGATCAACTTGTATAATGAACTATCTTCCATAACCCTGTATTCCCTCACTTGCTAAAAAGCCATCCAACTCCTTCTTAAAGCTATCTAATGTATCAGTCTGTACAACAGTTTCAGGGAGAGAATTCCACATCTTCACAGCTCTCACTGTAAAAAACCCTTTCCGAATATTTAGGCGGAACCTCTTTTCTTCTAAACGGAATGTGTGACGTTGTGTCAGCTGGAAAGACCTACTGGTGAATAAAGCATTAGAGAGATTATTATATGATCCCCTTATATATTTATACATAGTTATCATATCACCCCTTAAGCACCTCTTCTCCAGCGTGAACATCCCCAATTTGGCCAGTCTTTCCTCATAGCTAAGATTTTCCATACCTTTTACCAGCTTAGTTGCCCTTCTCTGTACCCTCTCTAATACAATAACGTTCTGTTTGAGTGATGGAGACCAAAACTGTACGGTATATTCTAGATGTGGCCTTACAAGTGCTCTATAAAGTGGAAGAATTACCCCCTCCTCCCGTGACTCTATACCCCTTTTAATACAGCTCAAGACCTTATTGCCCCTTGATGCTGCTGATTGGCATTGCTTGCTACAGCCAAGTTTATCATCTACAATGACTCCAAGGTCTTTGCCTAGTGCAGTCCCATGAAGGGTATAAGTGGCTTGGATGTTTTTACATCCCAGGTGCATGACTTTACATTTATCAACATTGAATCTCATTTGCCACTTAGCTGCCCAGATTGCCTTCAAGATCCTGTTGCAAGGATTCCACATCCTGGATGGAATTAATTGGGCTGGATAGTTTTGTATCATCTGCAAACACTGATACATTACTTACAACACCCTTCCCTAAGTCATTAATGAACAAGTTAAATAAAAGTGGACCCAACACCGAGCCCTGAGGGACCCAACTAAGAACCTTACTCCTAGTAGAGAACGTACCATTAACAACCACCCTCTGTACCCGATCCTGTAGCCAGTTTCCTATTCATGTGCAAACGACTTCATTAGGACCAACAGACCTTAGTTTAGAAAGCAGATCACATCTACTGCCCCCCCACTGTCCAGCATCTTACTTACCTCATCATAAAAAGCAATCAAATTAGTCTGACATGACCTATCCTTCATAAAGCCATGCTGATTGCTGCTCATAATGCCATTCACTAGGACAAAATTTTGAGCCTTCAAATACATTGCCCACCACAGATGTCAAACTTACTGGCCTATAATTGCCAGGCTGAGATCGTAATCCCTTTTTAAATATGGGGATGACATTAGCTTTCCTCCAATCCATAGGCACCATACCAGATGAAAGTGAATCTGAGAAAATCAGAAATAGGGGATGGTCTAAAACTGAACTAAGCTCTCTTAGAACCCGTGGGTGTATACCAAAATTATTTCCAATTTCGATTTTTTTTTTTTTTCGAAAATTCACTCGATTTCAGTTTGACCTTTAGTAAATCTACCTCTAAAAATTTAAATTCAAGCATTTTGAATTTCACAGTAATTTTGGGCTACTTTGACAAATGGGCCAAAATTTGATTCAAATAAAATAAATTACTGGCCCTTTAAAATTCTTCGAATTCAACACTTCGCCACCTTAAGGCTGCAGAATTGCCATTGTAGTCTATGGGGGACTTCCTAGAACCTGAACTGAAAGTCCTAGGAATTCAAAGGATTTTGCATAAAATGGTTCGAATCATTAATTTTGAATGATACTTTAGAACGTTTCGAACGATTTTTATTTGTTCCAAAACAGACCTATTTGATCGAAATAGGTCCATTTTCGATGGAAAGAAGCACTTTAAAAAAGCTTTGATGGTCAAATTTCACAGTTTTTTCACTTCGAAAATTCTACCCTTAGTAAATCTGCCCCCCAAATGTTGGGTTTCGGGTCTAAGCCCCAACCATCAGCAGAGGGGAATGGAATATTATAAAGACATGTTGGAGCTTATAATTAAGTGCCATGAAGGCACAAAATGAGCAAGGCTGTCTATTCTACACGTTATTTAATTAATAAATTACGTTTGGGGCCATACTGTAATATATGATGTCATGTAATCCAAAGAGGTCAGTGTAGAGCTTAAGAAGTCTGAGATGTATGTGACTGTGAATATATTGTATGTACAGAATGTATTTATGCGAATACATGCCTATCCATACACATATAGAAATTCTGGGTTTTTACAACACTTTTATATTAGAAGGAATATGCTACTCTGATTCTTCCATGCAACCAGATGATCCTCACAAGAAAAGAAAGCTGTCATGAAACACCCAGAGGGCATGGGGAGTTGACCTGCTTCACAGTAGTCAGCCACAAAGGTGAAGAGAAAGCCAAATTAATTATCCCTGCAACAAAGTAATAATTGTGTTAAATATACAATGACATTTAACAGCTGTCAAGTGGGAGAGAATACTTTTACCTTCCCCGCTAACACCATGCTCACAAACTGATTTGCCAGTGACTATTAAAGCTAAATATATTCTTACAAAATTGCATTGAATAACTTTTTTTTTTTTTTTGCTTTCTTCCTCCTACTTTAAAATCATCTTTTTGTTTTCACTTCAAGTTCCTTTTACTGGCTCTTAAGTAAGGAACATGGGTAAGTACAAGATATTTATTGTGCCGCTAATAAAGTTTCTTTAAAGCAATAAAAGGGGTAGCGTTCTGTCAAAACTCATTATCGCAGGACTGGAATGCAGTGTTCAAATGGTGTTCAAATCATGAAGACTACAAGATACAAAGACGTGATGAATTATTCTAAAAGCATTGTACTGGAGTTTGAATAAATATAGGCAAATTATTTTATATATCGTTGTTTATTGAATACATTTATATATATATTAGATATAATAAAATAATGTTCCTTTTGCAGTGTTTTTAAACCAGCTCTTACCTTTGCTTCTATTGTCACATATTTATATGGTGCCAGCAGCTTTATGGCAATTTATGACAATCAAGGGTCTTATAAAAATTCAATAAACTCCATGTTGAAGCCCTAAAAATAAAGTGCTACCTAATCTATGTCAGGCACAACCAGCTTCCCATAGAATTCACTCAATTACTAGAATAGTTTTGCCCCAGAGATGTACAGGAGAATAACTACAGGGTTTACACTGCATCTAGGCTCTAGTAGTTCATTGCCCAGATTAAATGGATCAGACAAAATAAACTCACTGCATTATTCTGTAAGAGTCTTGGTAGACAGCAAGGGTTTTAAATAGCATTTGTTAATAAGATAGAAGTAGAAAGAAGCTTGAGTTTGAGTCTATTCTTCTTTCTATAGTTATGTATAATACATTTGTCCTCTTAAATATACGAGATTGCATCAGTCACTAATTACAGTATGTGTATTCAACTGTTTTTACATAATGTTTAATGGCATTCACTAAAGTAACCTTTGTTATTGGGAGATTGTGAGTATACCCCACCTCTAAAATAAGGGTTCAAGCAAACCACACCCCATTTACATTAAACTTACAGTAGGATGCATGCCTGAGATTCCTCTATTCAATTCAACAATACAATGTATTTTCAAGGACACTGTTCCTCAATCTCACATCATTGCTCTAAGTGGCACTCCCCTTATTCAAAGTCCTTGACGAAGAGTAGAGTACCACTTCAAACATCGTTGAGCTTCCACCATAAGGAAATAAAGGTTTTGTAATCCAAATTGAGGAGTGCTGTACTGGAAAATTCCCCTCTATCAAGGCCTTGCTGGAGCAGAAACGAATGTTAACAATGTGTTTAATTGAGGCTAGTGTTGGAAAAAGAAGTCTATTCACTAAGGGGCAGATTTACGAAATTCACGTGAATAGATCGAATTCCGATCGTATGATTTTATCGGATATTACAATATGCAAATTTGGCCACTTCGATCATTCGATCATCGAATACTGAAAATTCGATAGATCGAATGATTGGATATTCGATCATTCGGCCATTCAATGATCGAAGTACTTTAACTTTAAAATTTTATTTGACTGTCTACTTCGCCAGATTGAACCTACTGAATTGCAATAGAAGCCTATGGGAAGCCCCATAGGCTTTTTTTTCTATCACCTGCTTGAATACCATTCGTACGATCGAACTCCTCGATCGTTCGAATCGTACGATTTTTTCGTGAAATCGAACGATCGGTATTCGATCGTACGATTTTATCGAGGAATCGAAATATTGAGGTAAAAATAGCCTAAAACTAGTGATGGGTGAATTTATTCGCCAGGGGCGAATTCGCGGCGAATTCCCGCGATTCGCGAAACAGCCCAAAAAATTAGCCCAAAAAAATTCGCCGCTCAAAAACGAGTCGCGCGTTATGTGGTGAAGATAATTATCTTCCCTTCATCTCAAGGGGGTAAATATATATTTTACTGGTCATACAACAAACATCTGGCAAATAGAATTGAATGACTGATGTTGGCCATGTACCACAGCTATTTTATACTGTTTCATCCATACATTCTGCAAATGAAGGTGTTTCTCAATATGTATATTCTAGGCAGACTTGTACCTCAGTAAAACTCCCCAACTGAGACTTACTGAAAAATCATAACAGTTTGGGTGAATGATGAAAATATCTACAATATCTAAAATTAGTGTCTGGCACAGTTCTCTTGGCTCAGTTTGAAACTGAGAGAGAGGATAACATCAGTCATTTCTTTCCTGATGGGCCTGCCCAGTCCCCTATATTGATCTAATTGTTGCCCAGTGTATGCACCATTGGATCAGCCTTGATGAAAGCCCAAGATCTGCTGATTTGAAAAAGTCAACAAAGGGTGGATCTTTAGCTTTAAGCTGGCCATAGATGCAAAGATACGCTCGTTTTTCGACATGGATCGACGAGCGGATCTTTCCCTGATATGCCACTAACACAGCAGGGGTATATCGGGTAATCCGAATGTTTGGCCATATGGTCGAACGATCGGATTGCGATGACGCCAATGGGCTCCAACAGGTCAGTCAGAAGAATATCAAACCTTCCCGATCGATATCGTTTCGACACGTCGGAAGCCCCAATACATGGGCAGATAAGCTGTCAAACTGGTCTAAACAACCGATATTGGCAGCTTTGTCTGCCCATGTAAAGCCACCTTAAGGTTCATCAGACAGAATGGTGAGTGTTTGTGTGGTGGGTGAAATCTACATGTTACTGACTTAGTTAAATATGAATATGCAATTCAGTAAAAAAAACAAACAAACTAATGCTTAGCCTGGCATGACCTAAAGGATAGTTATTAGCTTTCTAAATCAAAGCTATAATTATATCAACACTATGGCCTATTTCACTTTGCAGTGTATGTAGTTTATGTTGTGTATGAAATGAAGGTTTATAAAGAATCTAAACAGCCAGACTGTACTGCCGCAGGGAGACGGATGCCATAACAGGGAGTTACTTCATCTCTCCCAACCCATATGCTTCAGTCACTGCATATGGAAGTTTTTTTGACCTCATTATACTGTAGTTGTTATATAGTTGTTGCAATAACAATCACACCAAAATCCTTTGGTTGTAATTGGTTATAATGGTTACTAAACAAGCCCCACTTAATTTGAGCCTATTGTGCATTGTATTGTGGCAATGAATTAAGCTGAGAAGTGTTGGAAGATGCTTCCTACATCAGTCAGTAACTTAATCTTCTGCCCACTTTTATAATAGTAGGGGTGCCCCAGTTTCATATCATATGTAAAACTTCTGCTGGGTTATGAAATGAAAGGCACTTAGTTCGCCTAGATGCAGTAACCCATAGCAACCAATCATCAGGTAGCATGTAATGGTCACCTGTTTAAAGGACCAGTAACATCAACTTTTTTATTAAAAACATTCTTTAGTGTAGGACAAAAAAACACAGAGACATATGATAATTTTAAATTGCCAAGTCTTTATTAAGAGATAGCTTACCGAAACTCAGCTTGCGCACCTTTTCAGAAAAGGGGACACAGCGACAATCCCTCATGCAGTGCTTGATTTCTTCTCCCTGTCTATCTCCTATAAGCAAAGCAGGGAGGAGAAATTGAGCACCGCACGATGGATCGCCAGATCACCTTTTCTGAAGAGGCGTTTTGGTAAGTTATTTCTTAATAAAGACGCGATTTAAAAGTTTAATATGTCTCTGTGGTTTTTTTTCATTCTACACTAACACATTTTTTAATTAAAAAAAATGATTTTACTGATCCTTTAAAAGAAAACATTTTTTTGGTTGGTGTGGGTTACTGTTCCTGGATATATTTATTGGGTGTAATTTATGAACACTGGGCAACTTTGCAACTGGGCAGTAACCCATGGCAACCAGTCAGATGATTGCTTTCACTATTCTACATGCAGGTGGCTGAAGAAAAGCTAATCACTACCCAGGTGCAAATGTGCACCGAGTTTATAAATGAGCTCCAGTGCCTTTTATTATATATGGGTGTTAATATATACAAAATTATGCAATTTGCTAAAAAGTTTTAATAGAGAAATGTCATTAGCCTCAATGGCCTCTCTCGTATGTATTATCCAATTGAAAATAAAATATTTAATAAACGACTGATTAATATAAAATAACTTAAAATTCTTTTTTCTACCGGTAAAATATTCAATTGGCTTGATACATTTCTTTTCATACTGCTTCCTTTGTTTTGTCTTTCGTGTGTATTTTCACTATTGAGCTAAATTCAGCATTTATGAAAAATGGCAGCCTACTCCAGCCTACGAAAGGGAAATATGTACTTGAGAACCGCTTATTTCCTAAGTGAGCTTTGCCTCCATCACACCTGTAGCGATTATGTGTGCCGTAATTTTATATTGTAAAAGAACGTGGATAATTATGTTGTTTGCCGCGCTGCATGTTTGTGATTACTTTAACATTTTGATTTCTTTATAAATGCTAGAAATGCATGTGTTTATCTTTATGCATTTGATTTTTTGAGATTTTTTAAATTTTGTTTTTTAAAGTAATAATGATAATCAGGCCTGCTGAATTATGTTAATGATTACAGAAATCTGATTAAATATAATTTAACAACAAAGGTAGTAACAACAAACAATAGTTTGGATGATCTGCACTTCATTACGTATCACAAACAAAGGCATTGAAAACAAATGTGCCCGTAGTCCTTTGTATCAGATAGGACACAAAAGGGGTACATAACAAGTGCCTAGAGTTCTCCAATTTAAATTTATTTTTTTACCAAAAGAAAACAGTTCCTCATATATTTTAAAATATTGTATCCTAAGCTCAGACCAAGATTTTTTAAATAGTTTGTAGATCATGGCCTGCCTATGATAAAAGTGGCCATTATTTATTTAAGTGCAAGTACAAGGCCACAGAACATCTTGGGTCTCTTGCAAATCCAGGTTCTTTTATCAAGAAACCCATTATCCCGAAAGCTCCAAATAATGGGAAGGCCATGTGTAAGCTGAAAGCAAGAAAAACTGTTTCTCAGCATCCTGGTAAAATGGCCTTTGATGATGAACTCAGTGGACACACTGATCTAATTTAGAAGTAGAGGTGAATATCAATATCAGTTTTTCTTGGTTCATCTGTATTTCTTTGAGCTGCATCTCAAAGAGAGCTGAGCAGACTGAAAGGACTATTGCTAGTGACTTCTCTAGACAATCTGTGCATAAAACATCAAGGCATGATTAGATGAGGATTCAGTGTTCACTCTGATTAGCGCAAGAGCCAAAAAGAGTTTGTATGTATACTAATAAAGTGGTCTCTGTAGTTAATTATATCATTGCTAATGACTTTCCCCTTCAGAATTGCTGTACTGAACCCTGACTAGAATAATATTCTGTTCAGGACTGGACAATAGCAGCAGAATGACACTAGACCAGGGGTGTCCAAACTTGGCCCTCCAGCTGTTAAGGAACTACAAGTCCCACAATGCATTTGCCTGACTGTGGCTGTCAGACTCCTTCATTGCATTGTGGGACTTGTAGTTCCTTAACATCTGGAGGGCCAAGTTTGGACACCCCTGCACTAGACTGATGACTTTAATTTCAATTGCCCTAGAGCATTCTAGTAAATTTACTCACTACGATTCTGGGGGGGGGGGGGAATACTGCATTGTTTAAAAAAAATTGTTGATTTCCAGTGATCTCACTACTGGGGGGGGGATGGAGCCACCACTTCCCTCACCTCCCTGCTAGAAGAGCTTTTATGGAAACAAATAGGATTATGTGCATCAGTAGATACAGTGCACAGTCCACCCAGCTTTTTTAACTATTATAAAATTTTGTAAGATGGAGTCAGTAGCCAAGGAAAAATTTTGGGGTGATGCACCTGGGAAGAACACAGATTTGCACCATGAGCTGTGCTTATAAATGAGCCTTACTGTGCAAATTGAGACCATGCAACTGCTTCAACATAGTATGTACAATAAGACATTGAGAATTTTTTTCCAGGTCTTATGTGGTCAGACCAGCAGGAAAGTGGTGAGTGGCTCCCATCAAGCTCAACTGTAGGTGCTGGCACTCACCCACAACCAGATCATGGCCCAAGGAGGAAGTGCAGTGCACTGTGTGTGGAAGTGGGGGGGTTTTAAAGGAACTGGAGCTTGCAACTGGGGTGGGGCTCAGAGCTTGCATCTGGGGCCCAGTCCAACACTACATAGGTGTGCCCCCTAAATTTAAAGTTAGGGAGTGGTGTATAACACAAAATTGACAAATCAGTTGATGTAAAATTTGCAATAATTTCTCCCCAATTTCTAGGGGCCACTAGACCTGACGAAAATGCTGCACCTGCTATTGGATTTGCCAATAAATGTCCACAGACCCCTCTGTGCTATAATTAGACTGTGATACATGCAGTGATCTGAATGATTAATTAAGTTGAAACAGCATGAAACAAGACCTTATGTCCTTAAAATATTTGTTATTTTACATTATCCAGTTGGCTACTCGCTTCTAATGACAAAGCCTGCTATTAATGGTATCAATTAAATGAGGTTCCAAAGAGATTTTGAGCCAGATTCAATTTGAATAAAATAATTTATTCCCTTGCAGTTCCACATTCTCTCATAAACTATAATGGTGTTTTAATGAGATTAGCTATGACGTGTTTTATGATCATATTGATTCTGGCCAATAATGTGGATGGTAGGAATTAAAATAACAATCATTGTACATTTATTATTATTATTTTGTTTATATAGCGACAACATATGCTGCAGCTATATACAGAGATTATACATGATTCATATTAGTCGATGCTCCAATGGAGCTTGCAATCTAAGTCTCTGTCACATTCACTCACTGTGATCAATTAAATAATGAAACCTTCATGTATGTTTTGTAGCATGAGAAGTAACAAAAGTGCCTGGAGGCACTTCAGGAAAAATATTTGTTTTAAATCCTGCCAGTTTACTAAAATAAACTTAAGTATTTTGTGTTTAATAGGATTATAATAATATTAATACATTATGATACAATAATTTATCATTATAAATTATTTTAAAACCACATTTATTTTATAAATTAAATTGCTAAATCAGCAAAATCCCTTACTGAGAACAGCATTACAGTTTTATTCACCAATATATGTAAGATATTGCCTTAATGAAAGATAACAATACCCTAAACATTTCCATTATTATAAATCATAGCACAAACCCTGCAGTAAAGAACAGGTTGCCTAAAATCTACTAAATGCCTCCTTCAGCTCGGAGCTTTCTAACAATCGCAAGCACATTGTAGTTCCTACTATAGAAATCTAGGAGCAGATGACTTAAAACATCTATTGTTGTGTTTTTCTTACCTTTATTTGAAGCCTGATCACAGTTTTTGAAAGCAAAATGTAAAGTTCTTTAACCACTGCAATTTTCATGTAATATTTAATTCCATGGTTTTTCACAAATAATAATGGGGTACGTCTTCCTCCACGTTCTTAAAGAGAAGAATGGAAAAAGACATTCCTGGCCTCTATAAAAGGTAATGGGAACTAGACACTATTTACATCTGTTTATAAAGCTGCCTCTGCAGTCCATTATACATTACATGTCACAATACAAATCTGCTCTCACTTTGTGAGCTGGGTTTGTTCTTTTAATATAAACAGCTTTACATTAAAATTTAAAGATTTTTAGATCTAAAGCGTACTGTGCAGTCTGCTTTTCTTTGTGTAAAAGATTTAACCAGCAGCAGACAAAAGTATTCATAAATCTTACAACTGAAGGTGTCACTGTAATACATGGGACACTGCTGACCTCTCCTGTCTGCACAACAGCATTTTCACAGTGACACTTCCCTGTTGGGTTAAGTGGTACTTTAAGAAGACAATACTGAGAAGTGTGGAATAAAATTATTTGCAGCATGTTTTCTATTGGAGTTACCAAGGGTGTCAAAACTAAATTAAATAATGTATGAATTCATGTAATTCTGTCCTTAAAGGACAAGGAAAGTTAAACTAAAGAAGTAGCTAGAAATGTTGTACATTATGTTTTGGGCCCTTTAGCAGTAAAGATCTGTGTCTCCAAAGATGCAGCAGTAGCTTCCCATCTTCTTTTCTGCTGATTCACATGCTCTGTGCTGCTGTCACTTACTGAGCTTAGGGACCCATTCACAATATACAATACGCATTAAATATAAATGACACAATATAAGGCTGATTAGTAATTACTACATGGCAGCACAGAAACCAGTGTAATTAGCATCATAGTGTAATAATCAGCCCTGTAGCATCAGCTTATATTAGATGCAAACCTCATTTTCTGCTGGATAATTAGCGACGACCCCTAAGCTTAGCTTCTCAACAGCTGCTCAGAGCCCACTGAGCATGTCAGTGTCACAGACACTTTCCAAGATGGTGACCCCCTGTGACAAGTTTGAAGTCCTGGATCATTGCTGCTATTGACATTATATGGCCTACAGATCATTTTTACTGTTCATGTGTCTTATTTGAAGTTAATATAGCTGTTATCCAGAATAATCTGTGCCTGGCTTTTTCCAGATAAGGGATTGTTCCATAATTTTAAGGGGCCTATTTATTAAACCTCAATTTTCTGGTTGGGAAAACTTTAGAAGTTTTAGAGAGAAAAAAATGAATTTGTAGAGATTTATTATGTCTCAAAAATCTGAATCTGAAATTACTGAAACCTGTCAAGTTCATGTAGAAGTCAATGGCAGATGTCCCTTTTTCAATGTAAAGAGATCATGATCTGCACAGGTTTTCGTACACTAGAAATCAGAAAACTGTGACGAAAAAAATTATGATTCTGGCATAAAACTTTTTAACATTTTTTAAATTCCAATTGGTGCACGATTTTGTCAAGACTTTTCCCACACTGACTTTTTCAAGCTGATTTTTTGATAAATGAGTTCAATTCTTTGGAGTTAGGTTAGGTTTGTTTTAATAAAAAAAATGAGATAAATTTGAGTTTTAGTAAATACCCCCCTAAGTCTACTAAAAAAGAATTCAACCATTAAATAAACCCAATATCCTTGGTTTGCCTCCAATAAGGTTTAATAATAACTTAGTTCAGTATAAGGCACTGTTGCAGTAACAGAAACTAAAAGCATATGCAGCTCCTGAGGAACATACTAATAGAATCTATGTCCACCTTAATGCATCATCTATATATCTGATATCAAGATTGGTTGGTAATTATCTAAAGATCCATCATATGAAAACCCTCAGGTCCTCAGCATTATGGATAAAAGGTCCCAAAGCTGTACTTGTTTCTGTTCAGCAATTATGTAAAATGCAACATTTTCCTATATTTCCAAATTTGCAACAACAAAAAAACCCTATTTGTAAAGCTAAACCAACCAACACTGGCCATACAAGGGCAGATTTAAGCTACAAATGTGTCCCTTCAGACCAAGTTGGCAGTGTACCTGTCCATGTATGGACCCATCAGAAGGCATATACAATAGAAATCTATCGCCAGATACAGGATTTAAATATCCCATCAGGACACAAACAGAATCAGCTGACTGATGCTGTTCTCTCCCAACGGTCTGTATTGCCACCAATTATTGGCCAGAGGGCAAAACACTTGGCTCAACCCTATATCGCCCACTTATTTGCCAAATTCATCAAGGGAGCAAACCTTTACCTTTATGGCCACCTTTATACAGAGCATTCATATTGATTTAAGTGTTACATGTAACAGCTATTATAAAGGTGCATATTACAGTTAACTTGGAATTTCTGTCCAAAGCAAATTCAATAAAAGTGTATATGGGAAGAAAGTCTCACACATCTAGTGGGTCTAGATACCAGCATAATCAGTAAAATTGTGCAAGAACTTACTGAGGTTACCCAAGATATACAGTTATACCAGATACAATGATTTCTATACACTGCATTCCTGGATTTTTATTAATGGCTTTGCCTTCGCTTTTAAGCTTTATTTATATAGCAGCTTTTACTTGAAGATGTTCCTCTTAAGAAATTGGCACAGAAAATTGTATTTTTTACACAGTAAAGTATGCCTTTTAGCTACATTATGCGGGCATTCATGTGAACGTTCATATGATTTCACTGTCAGACATTTAAAACAGCACTTGGAGGTGATTAACATGTTTATTAGATCTGATATTTCTAATTACACAGCCAACAAAGCATTAAGCCTATGTTTGCTGAAACAGAACAAAAAATGCTCCAGGAAACACTATATTTATTTTGTCAAAAATGTAGCTTACATGGATGGGTACACTAGTTATCAACAATCAACACAGAAAAAAGAAATACATTCATATTTGCAAGTGTAACCACACAATTCATTTAAAATCAGAAATAATGTATGCACAGGGGGAATATTTTAAAAAAAGGAAGTGTTATTAAAACTAAGTCTCACTAGAGCAAGATCAGCTTTTGTATCAACACTGTTTTATTCATGAGAGTGTATATTGGGAACAAAAGAAAGTTAACCTGCAGGAGTTCAACGGGTTGCATAACTAAACATGCCCCTTAGATATATGTAAGTTGTGAGAAAAAGTTGTGATGTAAGCTTGTTAGGTGAAATTTCCTTTAGGGAATTTTGAAAATTACGTTTTTTTTAAATTATATTCACGCTTAAGTGACTTTCCATTAAAAAAATGAATGATTAAAAAAGATGTAGCCATCAAAGTGAGTATAGGAAATTTGAAATGGCAAGCCATATAATAGTTTTATGATGCTGACCAAACAGAATCAAAAACTCCCATAGCTGAAAGCAGAAAGAATACTTTTCTGCTAGTGCTTATTAAAAGGCCTATTCACCTTTAAATAACGTTTAGGGGCAGATTTATAAAATTTGTGTAAAGGATTCTCAATTCGACCATCAAATTTGACAAATTCGATCGTATCAAATAGGTCAAAGAGCTTGCCCTGTAAAATTTGATTTGACTGCCAGATTAAAGCTACCAAATTGTAATGGAAGCCTATGGGAACCCCCCCATAGGCTTTTTTTATGTTACCTGTTCGAATAGAAATACGATTTTTTTCGAATGATCGAACAAAACTTTCGTAAAATCGTTTGATCATATTGTTTTATCGAGAAATCGAATAGCGCTCAAAATTTGTGAATATTTCCTATGGTTTTATCGAATTTTTATTCGAATATCGAATTTTTGCCAAGTTCGAGAGCTAAAAGCCCTCCAAAGATAAATCTGCCCCTTAGTATAATGATATACTAAGCCAATTTGCAGTTGGCTTTATTTTTATTATTTGTGGTTTTTGAGTACTTTAGCTTTTTATTCAGAATCTCTACTTTTTGCAATTTCAATAATCTGGTTACTAGGATCCAAATTACTCTAGTAAACATGTATGCATTTGAATAAGAGACTAAACTATGAATTGGAGATGACCTGAATAGGAAGATAAGTAATAAAAAGTAGTGACCTCCATTTGAAAGCTGGAAAGTATCAGAAGAAAAAGGCAAATAATAAAAATAAAAAAAGCAGACCAATTAAAAACTTGCTTAGAATTAGCCATTCAATAACATACTAAAAGTTAGCTTAAAGGTGACCCCCCCCCCTTAAATCAACCCAGCACGAATGACAAAACTTCTGACGTTATATTTCTAATGGGTAAAATATAATAATATGTATATATATATATTTAAATTACTCTATTTGTCTTTTTAAAAATTCACTTAAGTTCATATTTGAAAATATGCCCCTAACAAGCTGAGGGTCTGTTTTGATATAGGCATAAATGTTTCACTGCATAATTATAACTCTTTGCTGAAGTTTCATTTTTACCCTTTATATTTTGATTTTAGACTATTTAGCATTGCTAACTTACACTTAATGAATCATTCAGTCTGTTGTCTCTAGGGTGCTTGGGTTTGACGTATTGTGGACCAAGTACAGAGATTACAAGTGGAGATCACAAGCACTATTGACATGCATTTTTATTCCGATGAGCAGGTCAGTGAAAGATGGATGCTCCCTTTGGGGAACTAGGCTCTAAAATTAGAGTCTACAGCGGTGTGTCCAGAAATATTACTAGTTATAGGGAGCTTAAAAAAAATTCTTCCTAAATAGGTATTATGTGATGCAATGGTTTTAGCAACTTTTGAAACCATAAACATATTGGCACCCCTCCACTGATTTATACTTATTCTTTCCTTTAATAAACAACTGGGAACAGTAAAAGCTTCCAATTTGTCTGTATGATATCACTTAAATTGTTATTTCAGACTGCATAGCTTACTGTGCCAGCTTTGGTTCAATATTAATATCTATCTATCTATCTATCTATCAATATACATATAAAGGGAAAGAAATAGGTATAAAAAAACAGTGTTATTCTTTTCTGCATTGGTCCACAGTTGCATGGTAAATGATGGGAGCCATTTAATAAAGACACACACCTAAGTGCCTTATTTCCATAGCAACTCAGGCAATGAATCATCATACAAAAGTTAGCCTAAGGAAAGGCAGGTGTTAGTATTCAGTATTTATTTTTAGAATATTGTAAACTGCGTATAAAATAAACTGATGAAAGTATCCAGTTCCTGCGTTAGTAATAGGATATGTGGTTTATGAATCTGAAATGATTTGGAAAAGCGTACAGTAAAGAGAGGATTATAATCTGGAATACTTTGCACCTGAGACATATTAAAGAGTTATCATCATCAAGTAAACAGGGTCAGTGTGTATGGTGTCCTTGAGTTTCAATTTGTATT
>CM044437.1:93850677-93863796 GCA_024363595.1 Xenopus borealis
CAAATCTCCCTGCAATCTCTTCGTCTGGAAGAGCCCTAAAGGGTCTATTTTACAAAATATATTCAAGAAGAAGTCTTATATTCTTCTGGTATTTGAATATCTTATTTTGAGCTTATCTTATCCTGAAGCCTTCAGAAAAGATTTGGCCAAATGCTTAACTGAATCAAAATCCTCATTTGCATATGAAATTTAGGGCTAGAAAGGGTTTAATAAACCAATCACATTTGTGTGACAAATCGTGCTTCAAATTCAGTTTGGCCAGGCACTTGAATTCATCCAAATCTGAATCCTGCTGAAAAAGGCTGAATCCTGGCAGAATCCTGACCAAATCCTGGATTAGGTACATCCCTAGAAGTTTCTGCCAAAAACTTTGCTTGCATCTAAATTTGTGAAGTCTGAGTGCTCCTTAGTGATCACTTGCAGATCACTTGGGCCTCCAGGATTGCTGCTTTTCTTTACTGGGCTCACTGCAGAAAGCAGTGTCAGACAAACCTTGTCTTTACCACCTGCCTTAAGGGTAAACTTCAAATTGGACCTGTCATAGTCACTAAAAGTGACCAAATTTCCCTTTTCCAATAATTTCATTTCTGTTTCAAGGCAGCAGTTCCTTAATAATATTCTTGAAATATATATATGAAAAAAAGACCCTCTTACCACCTCAGCTATTAACAGACTTGTATGTGGAAGGGAAAAGTAGTAATAATTAATAGTTTGACTTAAATGGACATTTTCCATGAATGTTGCTACTGCCCATTTATAAAGCTTCAAAATGTTTCTGATAAAGTTAAATGGATTACATTTTGTTAACAAAAGCAGTAAAATGTACAGTAATTGAAGCCCTATTTAAAAAGATTATACTCTGGTAGTGTAATATTAAAGGAATTGTTCAGCATAAAAATAAACTGGGTAAATAGATAGGCAGTGCAACATAAAAAATGTTTTTAATATAGTTAGTTAGCCAAAAATGTTAAGGCTGGAGTTGCTGGATGTTTATGCAACTTCCTGCTTTTTCAGCTCTCTTGGACTTGTTACCCTGGTGACCAGGCAGTAACCAATCAGTGACTTGAGGGAGGGCCACACAGGTCATAACTGTTGCTTTTGAATCTGAGCTGAATGCTGAGGATCAATTGCAGATTCACTGAACAAGTATGTCCCATGTGGCCCCCCCTTCAAGTCGCAGACTAACTCAAAGTTAAAGAGCTGAAAAGCAGGAAGTTGGATTCTGGCTATTATATTATTATATTAGACATACAGTCACTCCAGGCTTTATAGTTTGCATTTTTCCCTGACAAACTATATTGGAAACATTTTTTATTTTGCACATCCTATCTATTTATCCTGCTTTCATTTTTACACTGAACTGTTCCTTTAATGGATTCTTGCTTCTTTTTATGTGTGAGAAATGCCAAGTACCATTTTTCATGTTTTTGGCTGTTTTCATTTCTACCATCAATGTTTTGCCCAAGACACTGTCATGATCGGCACCCAAAATCCAGAACCCGCTAAGCTCCCTGGCCTCGGCTCTTGCTTCTGCCTATAACACCTTGGCTAGAACCCTTGGCTAATAGGATGCTGCCAGGTCTTAATTAAGAGAGGAGCAAAGCAAAAGGTTCTGGACAAGCAAGGTATAGTTAGAAGGTATAGAATGGAAGGCACAGTTCTTGGAATAGACAGAGCGTAGTCAGACAGGCCGGGTCGGTGTGGACAGGCTTCAAGTAAGGTCAGTCTGGCCGGGTCGGTGCAGGCAGAGTTCAATCGGAGTCAGGCAGGCAAGGGTCAAAACCATAATAATAGAAAATACCTGGATAACCTGCCATCTTAGAATTGTGAGCCTCACCAAGCACTTGTTCCCTCAGGTTTTCAGGAACAAATAATTTTGCAAGAGGAGTGTCCTCAGGGGCCGATGTCTGTGCCGGATAAACAGACCCTAACACTGCCTCAATCATCTCCCTTGGAATAATATAGACACATTCTAAAGGTTCAGACAGGCTAGACTCAAAGCTCCTGGAGAATGTGTCTCCTTTAGTATTTTTGGAACCAGGCCTGTATGTCAGAGAAAATTTAAACCTGGTGAAAGTGGCGTAACTACTCGCTGGTGGGCCCTGGTGCAGGATTGGCACCTGGGCCCCCCTATCGGGCTCTCCCCCTATGAATTGCACATTGGAGTACTCCTAGCCTCTCCGGGGGGCCCCGAGAGGGAGCGGGCAATTGCACCCTCTGCTCCCCTGGTAGTTACGCCACTGTCTGGTGAAAAACAAAACCCATCTAGCCTGCCTAGGATTAAAATGCTTGTGGTCAGTGTAAACAGTAATATTATGTTTGGCCCCCTCCAACAAATGCCTCCATTACTCAAAGGCCCACTAGATAGCCAATAAATCTCTATTACCAATATCCTAATTGGCCTCAGTGGATGAGAATTTTTTTAGAAAAGTACGCACATGTATGTTCTTTGTTGGTTATTGGATGCTTTTGTGAAAGAACTGTCCCAACTTCAGAGGAATCGACCTCTACGATAAAAGGTAATGGGTGGGTGGCGAAAAATAGGGGCAAACACGAACTCTCTCTATAAGAACTCAAAGGCTTGAATAGACTCAGGAGGCCACGTACTGAGATCTGCACCCTTCTTGGTCAGATCTGTAATTGGTGCAACAACCAGAGAAAATTTTGTAATGAATTGCCTGTAGTAATTTGCAAAACTGAAAAACCTTTGAATTGCACGTAAAGAGAGAGGATGAGCCCAATCTAAAACAGCTTTAACCTTCCCAGGATCCATTTCCAAACCTTTACTAGAAATATTAAACATTTTTCCAATTTGGCAAACAAATTATTCTCCTGACCTGACGAATGTGCTGACGATGCTCACACAGATTAGTGGAGAAAATCAAAATGTCATCGAGATAGACCACTACATATAGGCCCAGGAGATCTCAAAAAATATTGTTAACAAATTCTTGAAACACTGCAGGTTTATTACACAGGCCAAATGGAATGACTAAATATTCATAATGGCCATCCCTGGTATTGAAGGGCGTCTTATACGCACCTCTAAGATTAAGTTTAGTATAGATTGTGGCATTTTTAACTTGATCGAATAGTTCCGAAATTAGCGGAAGGGGATAGCAGTTCTCCCCTGCAGGGGAGTTGGAGGGCCTAATAAACCCCCTTTCTAGGTTCTCTTTAATGTAATCTTTCATAGCCTGAGCTTCAGGCAATGAAAGTGGCTATGTTCTCCCTCTAGGGGGAATGGACACAGTGAGCATAGGGCAGGCAGAATATGCCACACTCAGACAGCATAGCTAAGGTAGAGTATGGTTCACCAAGAAAACATAGGGCAGACAGAGTATAGCACACACAGGGAGCATAGGGCAGGCAGAGTATAGCACACACAGGGAGCATAGGGCAGGCAGAGTATGGTACAATCAGAGAGCATAGGTAAGGTAGAGTATAGCATACCAAGGAAACATAGGGCAGACAGAGTATAGCACACAGGGAACCTAGGGCAGGCAGAGCATAGCACGCACAGGGATCATAGGGCAGGCAGAGTATAGCACACACAGGGATCATAGGGCAGGCAGAGTATGCCACACACAGGGAGCATAGGGCAGGTAGAGTATGGCACACACAGGAAGAATAGGGTAGGGTAATTATGGCACACATGGAGCATAGGGTGGACAGAATATGGCAGACACAGAGAGCATAGGGCAGGCAGAATACAGCAGGAGAGGGAAACCTATCAGGACCACTCCTATAGTGACACAATGCTGGTACAGCCATTTGTTTGAGGTCTGAATATAGGTGATCAATGTGGGCACTGTCAGTCCAAGACTAAAGCTGGCCATAGATGTAACAATTACGATCTTTCTCGGAAAAGATCTTTCCAAGAAAGATCGTTCGTTTCAACATACACGTGTAGAGCTGAATCGTCAAATATACAGGTATAAAACAATAGAATTCTACTTGTATCTTACGATTCAGCACTAACAATGGCCGATGTTCAGGGTGCTTTCAAAGGCATCCGATCAAAATTTTCCGTCCAGTCCGATCAACCAGCCGACCGATATCTTAATCCTCTGACGATGTCGGTCGGCTCATTTCCCACCATACACGCACCGAATATCGTACGAAAATTCGTTTCGTACGATATTATCTGTGCGTCTATGGCCACCTTAAGGTGAAAACAGTACAGATCTTTAGGGATGTGAACAATAGAGGTGTGAACAATGCAGAGGGGACTACTGTCTGAATTTGAGGTGTGAATAATGCATGGGCCAGTTAATCTCAGTACTGATACCTTTTAGGCTAAGGCCAGACGGGGAGATTCGGGGGCATTTTGTCGCCTGGCGACTTCCCGCCGCGACTTGTAGCCCCCGAACCTCCCCGAATAGCCACTTACCCAAGCGCACCGGCGTTGCTTGCAATTTGGAGCAATTTCAAAAAGCGCGCCTCTCCGTGTGGATACGCGCCGGCGTTTTCAAGCAACGGCGGTGCGCTTGGGTAAGTGGCTATTCGGGGAGGTTCGGGGGCTACAAGTCGCGGCGAGAAGTCGCCAGGCGACAAAATGCCCCCGAATCTCCCCGTCTGGCCTAGCCCTAAAAGTTTACACAAGGTAAGCAGTCCCAGCAGGCAGACTTTCGTGTGAAAGGGGGGGGGGGTTGCGGGCCAGACTCAGCCTGCGGGCCATCATATCAACAGAACTGCTCTAAACCATTGTGCTGGATTATGCTTAGAATAATTTACCACTGTTTTGGGGATCTGGCTGATTTTTCAATTTAGAATTGTAAGGGACTGTTCCTGTTGCTGGTCTTGTTCATATCCAGCTGCTATTGGCTGCTTGTATGTCCAAGATGCCTCCTGTCCCATAGGCAAAGCTGTCTGCTTTCTTGTTTAAGCTGATCACTTCAATACTGAAGGGCTTTAAGAGGACATAAGAAAGTGTGGTAAAGGCAAGGTCTTGTATGAAACAAAATCTGCAAGTCAATCCCACCTTTTTGGAACCTGAAGAAAACACTAACTAGAAAATAATTAAAATACACCTCTTAATTTTCCCATCTTTCAACTGCGAGTGGAAATAATTATATATTGGTCTCTTCCTTTCCAACAAATCTCAAATGCTGCTCATTCGGATGAGAAAACCCCTGCCTTTATATATAAAAGCCTGTTCAGTATTAGTACAGAATATGATCTGTTTTCATGGGGTCAAAGAATCTGCTTTTATTCCTAAGCTATTATACATGTCTCTGATACTCTGCTATCAGAAAGCTAGCAAGCTGTACCAAAACATTTTTCTAAGCCTATACAATATTTATAATTGTAAGCAGTCTTTGTTCTGGTGAAACACAAGATTTCTTAACATTGCAGTTAATTGTTCAGTTCTGCAGATTTCATAAAAATACTACATAAATGTCTTTCTAGTCTTAATAACATATAGCTACACTGGTTAGAACAAACTTCACAGTTCATTTAAATCCTAAGGGGAAAAAACAATAATGTTCTAGATGCTCCTCTTATATTTCAAATAAATGAGCTTGGAGACTATACAGACACAGAGAAGCAATTGAAATGATCACTGACCATAATGCATCTACAAAACACATGGAATGAACAGCAAGGAAAACAATGAATCCCCAACCAACTAAAAATTGACCTTCCACTTAAAGGACCAGTAACATCAAACAGTGAAACATTTCTACACAATTTGTTGCTGACAAATGTTCTATTTTATATGCGAAAGGTGTTCAATCTATTGTCCTGTAAAGAGCCATGAATGATATTTGACTTGTGTTCCTTCTGTAAAGGAATGACAGCAGCTTTCTTGTTTAGCCATTGAAGGAGTCTTCAAGGGGGGTAATGAGGGTAACCCAAAAAAAAAATTTCACTCTTTTTCAGACTATCATCCAACAAAAGGTAAAAACATTTTTTTTTTCAAACTCCTATCTATTGTATTGAACTTTGCCAGGTCTGACTTGGCGAAGTAACGTCTAGCGTAAGAGGTAACATTCACAAAAATTTTCATCTTAGTGAATTAGCTTAGTTACATCCCTTCGTCAATGCGCAAATTCGCCTGGCGTAAGGGTGCGAAGTTGCACAAGTCGATGTCCTTCGCTAGCGAATTTTCGCCAGGGACACTGTAAGTGAATCGCCAAAGTTACGAATTGAATTGACATCACACTGGCGAATTAGCACTAGCGTTACACCATTTGCGCTTTAGTGAATCTGCACCATTGTATACAAGAACCTTCTTGTGTCTTGGTGGAATTAAGTAGCTGTTGTCAAAGGCACAGGGAAGAAGACTGAGCTAGTGTCTAGTGCCTCCTGATAAAGAGCAGAAAACCATATGTAATAAAGGACTATAGGTTTGCCCAGGTACAATTATATACCAACTGATAAGCTTTTAAAAAGGAAAAAAGTAAGTGCTACCTATTGATAGGCTGCTTGGTGTGACTTCACCTCTTGTGAACAGTGTGTTTTATTATATTGCACAATAGATTGCAGAGGAAAAACAGAAGAAATTAAGGGCTAAATGTGAGAAAATAAGCTTAAGAAAAAAAGCAATAAAGTAAGTGGGGGAGGAGCAGTTAGCAGCTAAATAGCAATGGTGAGAGATGCAGAAAACAAAGAAAAATGGGGGGAGATAAGAGCAATATGGAAGAGGGAAAACTGGAAGGAAGCAGAAACATGTAAAAAAATCAGAAAGAAGAAATAGAACAATAAAATGGGACATAGGGGATTAATAGAGATGAGAGAAAGGACTAGTGAAGGGTGGTGTACATTTTAAAAAAGAGCAGGGTAAAATGTAGCTGGAACTAAACAGAATAAATTGAAAGAGCAGCAAATGAGAGATGTCCATATCTGAAGGATAAAAGGAAAAGAAAAAAAACACAAAAGTAACTTGAAAATAAGAAAAGAAAGAGAAAAGAAAGTTAGTGAAAAAAGCTTATGTATTTGGATATCATATTTTTCAGGTTAGCCAGAGTATCTAACCACACAATATACAGTATATGTATGGGTGTCTGTTGTTGGCAAGGAGGACCTGACTAACATCCAAACATCCAAAAAGATTCCGCAAAAAAGTTGAAAAGCCTCTATCTTAACCAGTGGCATAACTAGATCTTACTGGGCCCCACAGCAAATTATTTTTTAGGCCCCCAAAACGTCCAATGGTTGACCTATTTTATCAATATTTATTGTAATTATACATGAATTAGGGCCTCATGGGGCCCCTATAGCCCCTGGGCCCCCCTGCAGCTGCAGGGTCTGCTTCCTCTGTAGTTACGCCCCTGATCTTAACAATTAAGGGTGACAAGTGTCATTCATTCATTCATTCAGAAAGGCCAGCCTAAAGAGTTTTTGCAGAACAGCACAAGTTCATAAAATCAAATGAATAAATACGCTGGTAAATGCTTTGCAATTTGTGAATACAAAACTCCTCTTTGTTTTTTAGGTGTGGTATGCGGATGACCTGGCATTTTATGTGGCTAGGCTGTGTGGGAACAGGTAATCCAACATTCTCTGTCTTAAAATTTAAATGTCACAAACATCAATCAATCCACAAGGACAAATGAGAACATTAATCACATAACTGCTGTGTAGTTGTCTCAAATTAACGATCAGTGCCCAGTGTGGGGTTGAGCAAAATAATCTCTTTTGCATTTCCACATACTACGCAGTTTAAGCAGAACTGAGCCATCTGTGGCTGATGGACCCCTGTCATTGGGAAAGCTTTGCTGCAAGAAGTGAGCATCTTCACTATAAATACCATGAACTCAAACACTTTTATTGTTATAAAAGCCTCTTGTAGGGAAACAGGAGTTTCATTGGCTGTACAGGGGCCTTTTTTTGCTAAGAAGCTCTTACCCCCATGCGCTATTCTATACTCTATAGACATCCACTGGCTTTACATTAGCTACAATTATAGCAAAGTGTGCATCGGACCAACATATGGCAAATAATATTTGAACTGAGAGTGGAAATTACACTGTGCTTATGCTAAAGTATATGACGTTTATAATAAATAAATGGGGTGCAATACTGCATATTAAAAAACAACTAACAACCACATTTCTGTAGCGAATAAAAGGACATGGATGCAAATGATTAAGACAATGTCCGCTTCTTTAGTGTCAGAGGATTTTTGTTGCCACTAACACAGAATCCCATCGTTCATTTTTACACAGCTAACAAATGCTTTCAGTTTATTGTACTGCAAAGAAAAGCTGATAATGTCTCCACAGTATTCAATCCCACAAGATACAAATGCATACTTGTCAACAGATGCACGTACAGGAGGTTTATCTACTAAGTCCCCACACCCTCACATGTCAAGTGTTGCTCTATTTAATAGGCTAGGAAGATTCCATGCATTAGCACTGCTGAAATAAGGCATAATGACAGGGATGCCAGATTTTAATTATTATTCCCATCAAAGCAACAAATTCACTGCATCTCTTGTCTTGTACATTTTACATTCTCGTACATCAAGCTTTTTCACATCCCCATTACAGAAATGAATCCATTGTCTGACATATGTAAAAGAGGCATTTGTTGCTTTTTAATTAAAGCACTCCAGAGTCTCATTTTAGTTTTGAAATGAAATATATGTGCAAGCAATGTTCCAGTAATTCTTAGTTTATGCAACACTCAGTGATAACAGAGAAGACATTTGTCCTTGCCCTCCCCCCAGCCCCATAAACTACCCCTCTTAAAAGTGAACGATTAGCAAAACCTAGAGACAAATGTTAAAACTCCATGAATTGTAGGGGTTAAATGCTAGGGAATAGTGTGTGAATGCATAGAAGATAAGGATAGGGACAAATCATACAACAAGTTCTCAAATTTAAACCCAAGGTGATTTCATTCAATGGGGCTTTACAACAGGAGGTTCACAGGGAAGAGGGGTCATTTACAACTGCAACAGTAAAAAAATTCAACAAATGGTCCCAGTCATTGACAACATTCATTAAAAGTACTTGCATCCAAACACACTCTTTGCACTGATTGCACTTGGCATCAGTGCATCCATTCTGCCTCCTGTTGCAAACTGTGCACAAATGTGCCTTTTGACACCAGGGAGCAACCCTGCAATAATCACTATCATGAAACTATGTTTTGCTAATTGCAGGTTTCCCAAATCAACTACGTCAATAGGTGCAGTATTACATGTGCCTAAAGTATCCTGCACAGACTCATGTACACAATACAGACATTATTTTGACACTGATTTTGAACTCTGGAAATGGCACAATCTCATTCTGCAGTGCATTTTTTATAGAGTAAACACTGCATTCTGGGTATAAAAACATGGCTAAATTCAGACTGAAATTGAACTTTGTACTCTGCACTTGTGTTAATAAATTACTCTTAATGCAAAAAAGTGCTGCATTTATATTTTACAAAACCACAGAAATCCAGGTATGTTGAAAAAACATTAAGGGGTGGTTCACCTTAACTGAAGCCAACTATTTTTTTCCTCTTGTGAAGTAAATACTGTAGGGAGAGCCTGGCAAAAGATATGTTCCTTTTTACTTTAGCCACACATTCACTTACGTACAGGGCTGCTCCTGCCATGGGAGTATCAAGGGGAGAGCCTTGCTTCAGGCTGCAGTGATTGGCCAGTTACCAGGGGAGGCAAAAAGCCTCCTCCAGTAACTAAGAGGCCGAATTAGATTTTCTGAAAAATCCACACATTTTTCCCCCGTGATTTATCAATACATTTTCCCGAAAATCTTGGAAAAACGAATTTTACAAATGTTTAGGATTTTCCACCCGAAAACTCTGATCCATGGGGGGGGGGTTGGAGTTTTGTTACCACAGATCACTTGCTGTATTACACCTTTTATATGGGTTTGTTTGCAATCGTCTCATACTTGATAAAGGGCCCTTGAAGGCTCGAAACATGTTGTGCCAATAAACACAGTTTGAAGCAGTAAATCTGCCTGGATTTGCCTGAAGCTTGCATTCTCAATTTTGGATTATATATGCAACACAGACGGAGTTGCAATACAAGATTAGCGTCTTTAGGCTAGGTCTACATGAGGAAATTCGGGGAAACTTCAGCCAATTTTGGAAAACGAAGACCTACATGTGAACTGCCACAGGCAATTTTGCAATACAGGGGGAAGCGCTTCGGGGGAGTTTTTTAGTCACCCAAAAGAAGAGGCGATTTCTTGCAGGGGCGATAATCTCCCTGAATCTCCTCATGTAGACCTAGCCTAGGACTCAGTTGTGCTGAGATTTGAGGATTTCCAGCCAACCTTTGGCTTTGTCAAATTTTTTGGTGTTTTGCTAATTTCTGGCAAAGTGAAACTATACGGATATTTGTGTAAATTTAGTTTATGTATTATTCAGCTGATGCATGTGTATTAATAGGCTATAATACAAACTGCTAGTGGACTAATGGGGCAGGTCACAAAGAACAAAACAATTTGCACAAATAAGAATAAAAATTCACATTTTGCAATGTAATACTCTTCCGCATTGCTAATTTTAATTGCCCATTGCCCACTTTAAAGAAGTGCTTGAATGTGTCGTAATCTTCTGGAGCAAGCATAACTTTTTCAGTAGGTTTTATTACATTCACTGGACACTGACACAAACTATAAATCTCTCAGACTTACTTCCCCTATTGGAAGTGGTCCTTAAACAGTTACTGGGTGTGCAAAAGCTATATCAAATTGGCACAAAGGCAAATTTGTTCGCACAAAGGCATAGCTTTTCGCATTGCGAATATTTTTTCCATTTCCAACTTTTATTACATTCCCCCAATATTAGACTTGGTGATCTGCCTTGATATCTGCCAAGCATATTTGTTTTAGCATGACTATGACACACTACAGCAACCAATCCTTTTAATACAAATGGAAGGATAATGATCAATTTATTTAAAGTGAAATGAGCTGGCCATCTGTGCTTATTGACTTCATTTGCTCTGTATCCATCAACCACTGAATGCCTGATTCCAGAAATAGTTTTATCGTTTGGTGAAAGCACACATTCTTGGTACTGCAGTTGCCTTACTTCTTACTACTGCCAACTTCTGGCCTTACAGCTGTTAAAGAACTACAACTCTAACTTCCTTGCAGATGGGGAGGAGGCACAATACACATGTATGTGAATAATGAGAGTTATGGTAGCCTATAAAAAATTCCTTGGCATTAACTCTTCATGCCAGGACAGTAATTAGGTAGCAAGCCTTCCTTGTTTCTAAGTATAACACTGGGAACATTAGTCAAGCTCTGGAAGCACAGCATGGATGAAGCCTCCAACAGTAAAATGCTGTCACTTAAATCATGCACATTATCTGGCATCTTGCATCCTTTTCCTTTGCCAAGAAAATAAAACTCAGCACTGACTGGTTTACATGAATAGGAGGGAATAACCACAAACTTGGTATCAGGTTCTGAAGGCTGAATTTAATCACTGCTAGTATCCAGCAATAAGCATTTAGATCTTTAATAAAAAATGCTGTACTGTATAAGGGCTAAGCTTTACGTACAGATGCCCTGATACATTTATTAAATACATGTTATAGCTTCTTAAGACGTGTAATTGCTTTCTAAAAACCCTTATATACAAAATAATATCATAGATACACACTAGCATGCAGTTCAGATAATGACTATTACTACTTTCTAGTCCTTATGCACTAAGTTTAGACATAAAATCACTTATTACAACAGCACTACATGAATATAGGCTTGTATAACAACATGTTATGGGAAAATGTACAGTATTTAGTTTTTAAGTAGGTTTAGCATAATGAGCAGCAAACACTTGCAATAAGGTCATGATATAGTAAATATCTGTCCCATGGAAAAAGTAAACATGTAGAGTTTGGGGTGTTGTGTTAAGTCAGCATAGTAGAGCTGGGGGGGGGGTGGCATAGTTGCATAGTTGCTGAGTGTTAAGAAGGTCATACTTTCCCAGATTTTTTTCCTGTGATCCTGTTGGATCATAGATGATATCTGTCTATTTGAAAATACCATTCAATGACGCACCATTTTAGCTGGTGCATGGTGGATCAGAAGATAACGTTCTTCACTCTGCACTTCTACTCTTTCAAACTACAGGTCTAAACAGAAGGATAGAATGTTGCCATCTATGTGCATGGCCAGTCAAAATGTACCTATCCAGTTAGCCCAAATGCCAGTTATTCAGATAGGGGGATCATCAGCCGCAGTCTTGGTCACCTTAAGCTGCCACTGTCCATATAATGGATGAGGTAGACCTAACCCAATCTTCACAATTTCATCCTCCATTTGGGTTCTTCCCAAAAGACAAAATATGGTAAAATAGGACTGGCCCTTCATTTCCATAAATGCAGAGTTGCAGTGTGTCAAGGTAATACCCACTTATAAATAAGGTATATTTCCCCTTTAATAGCAAGTTAAAAGATGGCTTTATCTGGAAGTAACATCAGCCAATTAATAAATAAAATGCTAACCTTCGGGTCCTGTGGTGGATACATTTTAACAGTTTGCAGTTTGAATTAAGGGCTACATGTTAAGTTGTTTCCGTTCCCCGGTTGTTTCCAATTGGCACGCTGTACAAACCATCACAATATTGCCTACAGCAACTTAATAGCTTCAGTGCCTCAGGACAAAGAGCTCCTGCCAATATCCATTTAAACTGCATGCAGCAAATTGTTTTTGGAAGAGTTGGTTTACTTAATGCATTTACAAACGAGCATTTTTTTTTCAGTGCTCAAAAAGGTGTATAATAGGGTCCCACTAAATTGTGATTCTTAAATGAATTTGACAGATTTGTTTAAAATCCAAGAGCAAGGTGCGTCAGTAGAAAACCATTCAACTTCACCCACATATATTACAAGAGTCTGTGAAATACAGACACTGGGGTGGGTTGAAGCTGTAAGTGGGTAGATGGCCAGGCATAATGGGTAGTGGACCTGACACATAACTAAAATGTTCCAAAACTCAATTGAATCATAATATACATGTTTATGCTCTAAAAATAAACTTACAGATGTATAAAACCTTCCCAACCACCTGACATAACCCACCAACCTTTAAAGGGGTTGTTCGTCTTCCAAACACTTTTTTCTGATCAGTTGATTTCAAATTGTTCCCCAGAAATAAAGACTTTTTTCAATTACTTTCCATTATT
>CM044437.1:93867331-93884488 GCA_024363595.1 Xenopus borealis
TTATTTCTGGTGATCTATCTGAAAACAACTAGTTGTTTGAAGGTGAACAACACCTTTAAGGCTGCAAAGATATTTGCATGCGCTAAGAGCCTTCTTAAAACAGAAAATATTCTCATGTCTTGCACTATTTTTAATTAACTGAAACCCCTTTTTTTGTATTACTGTTCCTAAATTGTTAGAAATTACAGCAAGGTCATTTTTTGCTCTGGCACAGATATTTTAGATCCATACAATCCAACAAACAGCAATTAAGGTTTAAATAATACTGGATGGTTTGTGGTATGGAAATAATAAATATAAGAAGATGCCTCTTAGAGGCTTAGAATAGAATAGGGGGATAGAAGCATCTTACAGAATGCTAACACTGCAGGCAGTGGGACAGAGGCTAGGGAAACAGCAAAAATGATTATTCATTACTTTCTGACACTAGTTTAGTAATACATTGTATTCAGCAGGTAGCATCTGTTAGCCAGCTGTTTGAAAACAAAGATCAGAACCTGCACCATTTATTATATTTCCCTGTTAAAAGGGGACAAAAAAAGAAGATGCAGTAGCCGCCTCATTAGGAAGCAATATTTGCAGTCACCTCAGAGACATAGCACTGATATTCCACATATTATACAATTGAATCAATTGAATTAAAAAAGACTCAAAATAAGGACATTTCATTGAAATGGTAGAAAATCTATTGACTGAATATTTCAATTCTAAAACAAAGAGAATGACAATTGTACTCCACCTTTTCCAAACATGGATCAAATGGATTTCAGCTCCACATTAATAACATAGAAAGTTTAAAATAAGCTAACATTTTGCAGCTTTTGCAACGTCCAACTTATTCTACAGCCCAGTTCACCACTTGCACTACCAAATTACTGATTCATCTATAGATAAACACACATAATCCATAAAGGATGGATCTTCATAGAAAGACACATGTTCATCATTCACTGGTCTTCATTGTGAGTGATCTGAATGATGGTAAAGTTCTAAAAATGTAACTGGTCTGAGACAGTGTTACAAGACAGTTGTTGTGCTATAGTATGGAGAGCTCTCTGGGTCTGATCACTAAGATGCGGTCATCTTAAGGTGGCCATAGACGCACAGATAATATCGTACGAAACGAATTTTCGTACGATATTCGGTGCGTGTATGGTGGGAAATGAGCCGACCGACATCGTCAGAGGATTAAGATATCGGTCGGCTGGTTGATCGGACTGGATGGAAAATTTTGATCGGATGCCTTTGAAATCACCCTGAACATCGGCCATTGTTAGTGCTGAATCTGACGATTCAGCTCTATACGTGTGTGTTGAAACGAACGATCTTTCTCGGAAAGATCTTTTCCGAGAAAGATCGTAATTGTTACATCTATGGCCAGCTTAAGTGAACAGACCCAGAGAGATTTCAAGGTTGTGGTTTTATGCCTACCCCTATACAAGTGTATAACAACCGCCCATTAAAATTAAGAGGGTATAAACAGAATAACTGGAGTTCATTTATCAGCACTGGGCAGATACTCATAGCAACAAATCAGAGATATAAGAATAATAAAATACAAATATTTGACTTATGCAAATTTGCCCTGTGTTGATAAATCAAAGAGTTCCCGTCAGGTTCTTTTATCAACCCTGGGCAAATTTGCTTTTGTAGTTCTAGCAGTAGCTGGCTAAAAGAGTTAATCACTGGTTTCCATGCATTACTGCCCAGTGCAAATTTGTTCATTGTTGGTAAGTGAGTAGGGGATGCACTGAATTCAGGATATGGATCTGGATTCATTTTTTCCCACCAGGATTCAGATTCAGATGATCCTTTCCATGTGTGAATGCGTGCACACGTATGCATACACCAACGAGCGTGAGCTGTAAGATTTTGAGGGCCCAGGTTGCTCTTAAAACTGCTGGCATTTGCCATCCTGCAGGGCCTGAACTAAAGGAGCACAGGCAGAAGAGGTACGTGCCCAGCGCCCCCAGACTACTGTGCCCTAGGTACATGCCTCTTCTGCAGGTCCAAACCAAATCAGAATACTTAAAATCACATTACTTAAAATCACTTTACTTTTCATCACATAAACAGAAAGTAAGCATTTCTAAACTGCATAATTTTAGCGTTAGTGATGTGCGGATTGGGTTGTTCCCAACCCATACCTGCCCGAAAACCCACCCTCCCTTAACCCATGCCTTATATAGACCCACGCCGGCCTGCCCTGCCGATGACGTCACAAAAGGGGTGGGGTGAACAGGAGCACCATCTATAAAAGAAGAATTTGGAAGCTGGCAGTGCAAGGTGGTGGGTAGGTAGAGCAGGAGAAGAGCTTAACCCGGAGCCTCCCACTACCCACCAAGAGGGGTGCGAGGTTGTCCCCACCCACGGGTATTGGACCAGCCTGCACATCATTAGGGAGAGTGTTTCGTTTCACCCATCCAAACCCTGATTTGCATATGTAAATGAGTATTCCGATTTGGTTCAATATTCAGCTGACTCTTCCATGAATCCAAAAATAATGGATTCAGTGCATCTCTATAAATGAGCCCCACACGATTTGGCAGATACGCAGTATAAAGTGTTAATGTATTTTACTTACTCCCATTCCTTCCGTCGAGCCTGGGGTGTACTCTGCATCTTATGAGCCTCGTGGGCCTTGATGATATCCTTTTGCTCTATCAGGCCTCCTCTCCTTCGCTTTATTACATGGGGGCTTAATGGAAAATCAGAATCCAGCCCAGTGGTCACCTCAAACATGCTGCTGCCTTCAAATGGAAAGTTAGACTCCGCTTCCCTTGCTCGCAGGTCATACAAGGCATCATAACTTGCCGTGCGTGAAACTAGGGTTTCAGAAAGTGTCTCAGGTTCTAGAAGATTGCAAGAGTGTGTAGCCTGTGTCAGGCCCAGTCGGTGCTTGCGCCATGTCTCTGCTTCTGGAAGGGCCAAGACATATCTCTGAGTGTCAGTATCCAATGCTGGTATCGCTAGTGTGCTTGACTGGTCAGGCTCAGTGAGTGTATGAGCACTGGTTGAACAGGAGCTTAATCCCAGCATCTTTAATACCATCCCGTATGCATCTCTCTGCAGGGAACACAATACAACTGATGTAAGCAGTGAGAGTAACTAGCAGCATAAAAGGCAGAATGTTCATAATTATCATAACAAAAGTTGAATGTCATGTAATGAGATTTTATGTTAATTCAGCCTCTAAAACAAGAATGATTTCACCAAGATACCGATTGATTAATTAACATGTAAATCACTAGAAATAATACAGGACCCCATTCTAAATCTCCAGAGACATTTTCTGCTACATTTTATCTGAACACACCTGTTTGTACAAATACTCAAACATTCATATAGGGTTGTGGGATTAATGTCAGCTCCAATTATTCTTTAAAGAAAAAAACAACAACAACATTACATCAGTGTTATAGTATCTACTATAAACAATGCCATGCTTTAGATATTGTGGCAAGTTTGGGCAAGGCCTTTTTTAGCACAGCAATGCCACTATGCAAAGCCAGGTCCATACATAACTGGTCTGCAATGGGAATGGAAGAACTTGACAATGGGATGAATTGAACCATCAACTGACCATAATGAACTAACAGAGCTCAGCTCTAATGGTATCTCACCCACACCCTTCCAAAAATCTACAGGTAATCCTTTCCAGAATAGTAAAGGTTGTTTTAACAGCAAACAACTTTAGTATCCAGTATAAACAATGCCATGCTTTCTATATTGTGGTAGGTTAAGCAAGACCTCTTTCTGATTTAGCCCAGCAATGTCACTATACACAAGTAAGGTATTTATTGAAATGGTTATAGAATTGGTTTGCAATGAAAATAGAAGAACCTGACGGTGGGATGAATTGGACCATCATCTCGCCCTAGTTGATTAAAGGCAATCCCTAGTTACTTGCGCCAACATCTACAGGCAATCCTTTTAAGTAGAGTAGAGGTTGTTATAGCAGCAAACAACAACTCTGAGGAACAATAATATTACATTAAAGGGAAAATGCCCCCCTCCCCCTTTGAAATAAGCTAATTTATTTGGGTTTATGGGGGAAAGGTCCAAATCTGTGGAATCAGATAGAGTAAAACACATTTTTTGTTTTTATTTTTCAAAGTTCAGATGTTATACACCTTTTTAACATGCATATGTTCAACTGAATGTCAAAAAGAATATATTTTTCCTTTAATCCTCTTGAACCAGATTGTGGACAGGCAGGTATCCTGATACTTATGGAAGGATACTGCCCAAATCCCTAATTAATTCTACAGTTTTATCTCCCATCCCATGACAGCTGTGATCCATGCTGGAGCAACATATTTCCCAGATCTTCCAGATCTTCCAGGCAGTCCCTGCACTATTTGCAGATAGGTGCATCTGCAATACATCTGCAATACAGAAAACTCAGCAAATGATCTGCACTGCACGTGATTTTGCCCAGGAGGCCAGGGACTACAACAAAGATGTAACAAAACAATATAACTTGCCATTAATGATCCCTATCAGGTCCATAGTTTAGTGTTTTTCACAGTTTCAGTAAATCTTAAATACTATTTTTGGTTGCTGAAGTGCTAGTCATTTACTGTGACCCTAATGGCCTGTTCACCTATACAGTATGTATGCAACTACACTGTACACAGTTGATTTGGCTAGAACTAATGATAGCACTAGTGCAGTAGAGTATTAAGTTGAAATTGCACCTGACAACTAACAAAATAATGTGAAGTGAGTTTCATGTCAGAATGCACTTGGATGGTATGTTCTGTTAATTTGATGTGCTTTCATAGAATGTAGCCATCCCTTGTGGGCTGCTGTCATATATGTTTTAATGCTTTGCCAAGAGTCACAAGTAGTTCATCCTCAGACACAATGTAAACTTTTCTGCAGAATCCCAGTATAATTGTGGACTGAATTATGCACCATTAAATTGTAAATTAGTCCCTGGATATTATACTATTATATATATATATTTTTTTTTTTTTAGCATTTCTATAATGCTTCAACTTTGCATCCATGAAGTGCCATTTACAGTTCATTAAGGTCTATGCAAACAGTAGAGTAACATTGGAAGAGACAAACAGTAGATTAACATTGGAAGGGTAACCTTTGCTGCTGAAACATCCTTGCAATTAGTATTTTTCTCACTAGCCTTAAGTACTTCAATACATTGTTGCTAACCTTGGCCACTTCATTCATTAAAGATGGTCTTTAACAATACCATGCAGTACAACCCTCCTGGAGACCTACTTTATGATTCTCAAGTTCAAAATCCTCACACCCACATATAAATCCTTCGATTGAAGCCTTTCTGTAACGACACCCTATCCTTATACATTTTTCTTTAGTTCTATACTTCTTATTCTCCTGTTCCACTCCAGAATATTTCTCAGCTTATCAAGGTCTCCTTTTGGATTGTAAAACATACAATTGTATTTCACTTTAATAGCTGATACTATAGATGTGTATCTCTGCATCTGCTTGTATAAGTCTTTGTAGAATGTTGTGCATAAGAACATCAGTTCATTAGCCTCTGCCAGACACCAATGAAAGTTGGCTACTTTTAGATGGCACAACATCCCTCCTTCTGGACTGTAGATGCCACTAAGGGGCATATTTATTACTTAATGGGCATTAGATTCAGGATAATTGTTGCCAGAAAAAATTAGTTAGTTCCTTATCACATTAATTTCTTTTGGTATTCATTTATTCCAGGGGAGTCCAAACTTTCTGCAACAAGGGCTGGATTTGGTGAGGTGAAAATGTGTGGGGGCCGACCATTCAGGGCTGAACTCCACGGCCGATTTGCGTGCGATCTGACGTGCTGAGCAAAAACACATGCGTGGAGTTCAGCCCTTAGCCTGAAATTCTTTGAACCATTATTATTTAATTGGCATGCTGCTATATCTAACACAAGTAACTCAAAGCAAATGGACTTGCTGAGAAATTTTAATGAAGACGTTTCACTGCTCATCCGAGCAGCTTCTTCAGTTGAACTGACTGGTGTAAGGATGTTCTCGGCTTATAGATTCTTCCAACAATCCAATCAAAACTGCACAATGTAACTCTTCAGAGAGGTGACATCTGAAATTCACAGAGGTGTTGATACTGTGTAATTACTGTGATAGGATTACCAATGTGGCATGCAACTCCTAGACACAGGTGTTACTTGTGAGAGTTGCATGAATGGATGTGTGAATTGTTCTGAAACCACCAGGGTACAGATGTTAGAACAACATTGTATGTAGCAGACAGGTGGTGTTGAAGGCCCCCACCTCTGTTCAGGGATGGTTTTGCCTCTTTCACACCTCTACCAAACCAGCGGTCTTCTTTATCCAAGATTTGGACATTGCTATCTTCAAATGAGTGTCCCTTGTCTTTTAGGTGTAGAAAGACAGCCGCGTCTCGTCCTGTAGAATTCGCCCTCCTATGCTGATCCATTCGCTTAGTGAGCCGTTATTTCTTTTGATGTTCCTGCTGGGCTTGGTTGCTGCTATTTTGTTTTGTTTTGCTGTTTTACATACAATGGTGTTTTTAACATCTGTACCCCGGCAGTTTCAGAACTATCACACATCCATTCATGCAACTCTAACAAGTAACACCTGTGTCTAGCAGTTGCATGACACATTGGTGACACATTGGTAATCCTATCACAGTAACTACACAGAATCAATACCTCTGTGAATTTCAGATGTCACCTCTCTGAAGAGTTACAATGTACCGTTGTGATTGGATTGTTGGAAGAATCTATAAGCCGAGAACTCCCCTACACCAGTCAGTTGAACTGAAGAAGCTGCTTGGATGAGCAGTGAAACATCTTCATTAAAATTTCTCAGCAAGTCCATTTGCTTTGAGTTACTTGTGTTAGATTTCCCATGACCTGGATGAGAATCTTCATAGTCATTTTGGCATGCCCAGGGCAGCTCCAGCCTCAGGCAGCATGGAGCACGCAGTTACCAGGGGCAGAAAAATTCTGAAATTCGGCTCTTCTAGTGCATCAAGCGCAACAGCGCTCGCTGCACTAGTGATGCAGCCCATCCTCCACCCACTCTGATGCTATAAGTTCAAAGCGCAGATGGGGGGGCGGCATACAAACATACCTGGCCATGCTGCTGTTAATCAGCTATGCGGGGCTATGGAGGGTACAATATATTTGCCCTTATAACCTTGTGTGTTGCCCTCAATCATAATAAATGAGGAAAAACAATACTGAAGGCAAATTAATATATCTGAAGCCCTGGAATCTAGGTATCTCAGAGAAGAAAGCTTGCCAGGTTTAAAAACCCTTTGTGGAAAAAAACAATCAATGCCAGAAAACAAGAGTGAGATAAGAAACTTGCTTGTACCAGTATGAGACCTGTTATCCAGAATGCTCTGGACCTGGGGTGTTCTGGATAAAGGATCCTTCCATAATTTGGATCTCCATACTTTGCCTCCTAAAAAAACATTTAATTATAAATAAAACACAATGGGATTGTTTTGACACCAATAAGGATTAATGATATCTTAGTTGGGATCAAATACACGGTACTGTTTTATTATTACAGAGAAAAAGGAAATCTTTTTTTCTTTTAAATTTAATAATTTGCTTAAAATGGAGTCTATGTGAGATGGCCTTCCTATAATTCAGAGCTTTATTGATAACGGGGTTTCCAGATAACAGATCCTATACCTGTAGTGAAATCAATTGTCTATTATCTAAATAAAATGCTACATGAGTTAATATGATCCAAGGCAATGATGAGTGTATAATTTGCTTAGTTTGTGTTCAAAGACTATTTCCCTCACTTAAACGAATTAAAATGTCTAATTCTATTCTCTTCCACTATAAATCTTTTAATTTTATATTTCCCAAGTTTTGTACATAGTCCAAATCATTTTGCTCAGTCTGCATAAGCACACTAAAATACCCATTTTATCATTAATCAATATAAATACAGTATATTAAAATGGCGAGGCTGCACTAATTAAATAAAAATACAGATGCAGTCACTTTGGATTGTAAGTTTAATGCGTCGTGACTTAACTCATCTATCTCATTTATCTCACTTAGCACAGAATATTGTGTCACAGCATCCCATCCAATTAAAGAGTTCACCATTGAAAACAATGGTGCTTTGGTATGCTAATGAAAAGGTTAAATGCATTAAATGAGTTAAGATAACTTTAGATAACACAGTTTCTTCAATTAGCCCTGAGTCATGACGCATTTAACTTACAAATCCAAGTGACTCTATCTGTAAAAGTCTATACCATCTCTCGATACTGTCTTTTGTACATTGTGACTATAGGCCTAATTGCAATTGCATTTAAATTCAGAACTAAAACAGGCACTGAAAGAAGAATTAACACAGTTTTAAGAAGGGCTTCTTCACCCTTGATTTCCTAATTATTTTTTGAAGCTTAAGAGCATACCTCCCAAAATTTTGGAAATAGAGAAAGGAACAAAAAGAGTCACCAGACGGAGCAATAGCAGTTTTGACCACACCCATTTTTGTGGCCACACCCCCTAATTACCATGTTCATTTTACAAAATTTGGCAGGTTATTATAGTTTGACCACATTTCTGTTTTATTTCAGTTATTACAGTTTTCCTAAGGTGAATAGCCCTTTAAGCTGTGAGCCTAAGTTCTCCCAAGAGACCTGTTTATCTCAAGTGTTACAATTACTTGTTTGCTTACCTCAAAATTGTTACTAAAGTATCTCAGTGGTTTTAATTGTTTTACTATTTTTGTTTTTTGTTATTCAGCAGTTCTCCAGTTTGCAATGTTAGTAAACTAGTTGATAGGGTATAAATTACCCTAACAACCATGCACTGATTTGAATAAGAGACTGTCATATTAATAGGAGAGGGCCTGAATAGAAAGATGAGTAATGAAAAGTAGCAAAAACAATTAGGGGCAGATTTATCAAGGGTCGAATTTTGAGTATATGGGAGTTTCTAAAAACTCCCATAAACTCAAAAGTCAATATTTTTAAATTCAAGTGAATAGAACTGACCTGCAAATTCTAATCAAAATCGATTCGAATTTTTTCACAAAAAACATTTTTAAAAAAAAAATGTTTTCTCTAAAGTCCACCAAACGACTCCAAATTGATTGTAGAAGGTCCCCCATAGGCTAAAACACAAATATGGCGAGTTTTAGATGGTGAATAGTCAAATTTGACAGTACATAATAAATTTAAAAATTCAAATTGAGATTTTTTTAAATTCAAATCGAATTTGGACTATTCCCTAGCCAAATTACACTTAAATAAACTCAAAATACAAATTAAAAAATTAAAATTTTTAATTCCACCCTTGATAAATCTGCCCCTAAATGTGTAGCCTTAAAGGAATTGTTCAGTATAAAAGTAAAAACTGGTTAAACAGATAGGCTGTGCAAAATAAAACATGTTTTCAATATAGTTAGTTAGGCAAAAATGTAATGTATATAGGCTGTGACTGTAAGTCTAACAGAACACTACTTCTTGCTTTTCAGCTCTCTTTTGTTTACACTGACTGGTTACCCTGGTTACCAGGCAGTAACCAATCAATGACTTGAGGGAGGGCTACATGGGTCATAACTGTTGCTTTTGAATCTGAGCTGAATGCTGAGGATCAATGGCAAACTCACTGAACATTTATGTCCCATGTGGCCCCCCCTCAAGTCGCTGACTTACTCATATTTAGAGAGCTGAAAAGCAGGATGTTGTGTTGTATTCTGTTATGAGACATCCACTCACTCCAGCTTTTATATATTACATTTTTGGTTAACTAACTATATTAGAAACATTTTTTATTTTGCACAGCCTATCTATTTACCCAGTTTTTATTTTTACCCTGAACTGTTCCTTTAAGGTGGGCATACACATAGAGATTTGCTCGTTTGTCGATGTCGGATCTCTCCCCGATATGCCCACCTTGAGGCTGATCTGATTGTGGGCCCTAGGGGCCAACGATCGGATCATAATGGAGGCCATATGGGTGGTTGGATCACAGGACCGCATCAACGAACAGATGCGGCCGCGATCCGACAGAATTTTTAGTCCCGCCCAATCGATATTTGTCCGACTTTCAGCCAGACATGGATCGGTGAAGCCCGTCGGAGGGCCTCATACACTTGGTCTGTCAGCAGCTTTTATCGGCCCATGCATGGCCACCATTACAGATCATTCGTCTTTTAGTGGCTTCAGTGACCCCCATTGAAAAGCTGGAAGTAGTAGAAGGCAAATAATTCAAATACTATTAAAAAAGAGAACCAATTGAAAAGTTGCTTAGAATTAGCCATTCTATAACATACTAAAAGTTAATGTAAAGATGAACCACTCCTTAAACCTGAATGTTCACTTTCACATTATCATTTATATTTGCATGATCCTTCATTTTAATAGCCTTAAAAAGACAATGTAACAAACATCTCTTGGCCTTTTTAAAGTTCTTCATATTAAAGGGGTTGTTCACCTTAAAACATCTAGTTGTTTTCAGACCGGCCACCAGAAACAAGTTTTTCCAATTACTTTTCATTTTCTATGTTTTTGTAATATTGAAGTTTAAAGTTTCATTTTCACCTTCAAAAGCAGCTCTGGGATGGGGGGATCGTCGACCATGTAAAGTTTAAACTAATCTAAACATGTAGTTGATACATTTCTTAGCTTTGTCCCTGCTAAGCAGAATCTCTGGGTTTCATTACAGGCAGAATTGATACAATAGTTGCTAATACCCCAGAGATGCTGCGGAGAAATGTATCAATTAAATGTTACAAAATCGTAACAGTTTAGATTCTGCACTGGAATTACTGAGCTGCCAGACTCAAACACCAGAAACATGAACATTCAACTTTAAACTTAGATTTTGAAAAAAACTGTAAGAAATAAATACTGGAAAGTAATTGAAAAAATATTTATTTCCAGGGAACAATCTAAAAACAAATGAACTGAAAATAAGTGTTCTGCAGTCCATGTCCATTGTGCTATAAGTATTAGTGGTTAGTCACACCCTATGCCTGAATTATTCTCTCCGACTCCAAGCCTACTTGCATCATAAAAAAAACATTCTTACAGATAGATATAAGAGAGCAGTATAAATCCAGCACTGTTCTTGTTCATTTATAAAAAGCTATATTCAGAAAGAGTTTGTTTAACACATTTCTCTTCGAAATATAAGAATACACAGCCTACCTGGATATAGTGGGTGTTCAGAGCCAGGAGTTACTGCTTCATCTTATTTCACCTCACATTGTACAGTGTAATTCAAACGCCTCCTGACACCTACACCTTTAACAGCCCCTTTATTAAATGTGCAAAGTAAGAAAACTAGGCATTATCTCCTTCCACTGCCATCAAACAAGTTGCATTAGGCAAACGAGTCAAGAAGCATTGTGCTAGAATTAACACCTCCTTTGCACAGAATCCTACTGATAGTCTCAGTTGAAGATCAAGAATCAGAAAACTTGCCAGAATTCTTTTAACCCTTAATAACAAAAACACAGTGAGTTCATTTCTATGTCTATCTAAGCAGGACTGAAGGGCCAGCAAATGAAACCAGGATCTAGAATATCCATGCTAAACTAATGCCATGGAAATAGTCCAGCCAAATACAGACAGGATCTTCACCATTTGTAGGAAAACACAGATCAGAATCAGGATCTTCACTGCTTGTAAAAAGAAACATTATTCCTAAAAATGTATGAAAGTGTGAGACCCAAACCAAGTGAGGCAAAAGAGATGTCCATAAATAACAGGCATCCATTTTTTGTTCTGCGTTACAGCCTAAGGCTTTTTTTAGATAAATATCTAAAAAAAAGTTAAAGGGAAACTGTCATGGGAAAACTTTTTTTTTTAAACGCATCAGTTAAAAGTGCTGCTCCAGTAGACTTCTGCACTGAAATCCATTTCTCAAAAGAGCAAACAGATTTTTTTATATTCAGTTTTTAAATCTGACATGGGGCTAGCCATTTTGTCAATTTCCCAGCTGCCCCTGGTCATGTGACTTGTGCCAGACATTAGGAGGGAACTGCTTTCTGGCAGGCTGTTGTTTTTCCTTCTCAATGTAACTGAATAATACGCAGTGGGACATGGGTTTTTACTATTGAGTGCTGTTCTTAGATCTACCAGGCAGCTGTTATCTTGTGTTAGGGAGCTGTTATCTGGTTACCTTCCCGTTGTTCTTTTGTTAGGCTGCTGGGTGGGGGAAAGGGAGGGGGTGATATCACTCCAACTTGCAGTACAGCAGTAAAGAGTGATTGAAGTTTATCAGAGCACATGTCACATGACATGGGGAAGCTGAGAAATTGACAATATGTTTAGCCCCATGTCAGATTTCAAAATGAAATATAAAAAAATCTGTTTGCTCTTTTGAGAAATGTATTTCAATGCAGAATTCTTCTGGAGCAGCACTATTAACTATTGAAAAAAAATGTTTTCCCATGACAGTATTACCTAAGTAGACCAATCTTTCATTAATGTTTCTTAATTATATAGTAAAATGAAGCACAATAAAATTCCCTCCATGCACAGTATTGAGTTGGAGGTGTAGAGGACACCAGGGCTGGGTCCTTGACGGGAGATATATTTCCCCATTATCTGGATGTGAGCTGCAAGTCTTTCTACAAGCTACAGAAAAGGACTAAAAGAAAAACCCTTGTGTACAAAGGACTTTGAAAGATAGCCTACTAATATTGGACAGTGCTTGTTTTGTTGTTTGGCCTCAAGTGGACTGAGCAGTCCTAATATGGACACTGGGAAAACCAAAGGACTTTCAAAAGCTAAAGTAAACTGTTTATTATATGTTAATTCGTTAATTTCTGATGAGGAAAAGCTACTTTGAGTTTCCGTTTCTAAATAAGTTGACTTTCTCTAAGAAACTGTATACTGCATGCTGGTTGAGATTCCCCCTCAATATTACAGGCGTTATTGTATGTTAGCAAAGGCATTGGCCAAAAACTACAGTAAATAAAACTAATAATGTGGTGTAATCACTGGTCTGTGGAAAAGTTTCTACGTAAAAGTAAATTTTAATATTCTGTGCACCTAGGGTTGCCACCTTTTCTTGAAAAAAATACTGACCTTGCTATATATTTATCTTTTATTCCTATTAATAACATTGGGATCAACCATCCAAAATACCGGCCAGGCCAGTAAAATACCGGCCAGGTGGCAACCCTATGTGCACCTAAGATATACCCTTATTATTTACTGTCAATCTATGGCAGTAGCCTATGGTAGTAGTTAAATGAGGTAGTTAATAACAGATATGCTCAGGACTTGGGCTTTCTGGAAGCTCTCTGTAATTTGAAAAATATGACCTTAAGTCTGCGAACAATCATAACAATATTCAAAAAACCCAGTATGGTTCTTTTACCACCAATATGAATACATGCTGCTTATTTGGGATCAAGTAAAAGGTACTGTTTTATTTAAGAAAAGGGGAGCCATAAAAATCTGTTGCACAGGGAGGGTAGACTTCTCCTTTAAAATAATGTGTTCAATCCAATTATAGCTTCAGCCACAGTTATATTCAAGCCTTTTTCTCTACAGCTCAGAAAAACCTCTTAATTCAAATAATATGTAATATAGATGATCGGTATATTTCTTCCAATTTAATTAATACCAAGCTTGAAAAGGTTATAAATGATTATCTTAACTCTCCCGGGGTATTGAAGACCCAAGGCTGAACTTACCGAAACCTGTTACTTCCTCTCAAAGATAAGTTCACCATGTTCAAGTAATTATACATTTCCTTGCTAAATAATGCAAATTCATTTTTTACTTAAAATCCTCTTTTCTGCTATAGAAAAGAAAGTGAAAAGCTGATAATGCAACCACATAGAAAAGATATAAACTGTTTGCCACACTGATATGCAAGTTATGCTGCAAGCTTCTAGTTCTTTCTTTCCAATCATCTATTCCCTGTGGGTCTCTTACACATTTCCTATGGTGGAGCTATTGAGACTCATGTATACTCCTTTGGAGAAGATATTCTTGGAACTATTCCCCAGACAATTAACTGAGAGCAAGTAGGCTGTGTAGTTGATGTGCTGTCTGTAATGCTAAATTCCTTTGATCCGGCGATACTATGTGTTTTCTTGCTTGTTTAAGTGTCAGATAACACTGCTATAAAGTGTATGTTAGTTAAAACATAACAAAAATATTGCCCTATAAGATTAATTAATCTGTTATTTTGATAAAGTTCATCATTCATTTAATTGATTTTCACAAATCACTAAAAGGGGATGATTCAGTATTAATTGCTGCCCAACCAGTCCAGTCTGCAAATCCATCTCATGGACCAATGTCTAATCAAGTGCCCCAACTAAAGGCAGTAAGTCAAAAGATGGGGAAAGCCAATTGTGTTAGTAGATATAAGGACTATTTTGTGTTAATTAACTCCTGATAAATGGCAGGATAAATGGGAAGGATAAAGGGAATGGATTGGGTTCTCTGAAAAGCTACTGCAACGAGTGGGCATTCTGAATATAAAATAGCTGTGCTTCATTTTCTTCATCATTTTTCCTTTGCTCTTTTTTTAGCAGCTGCAATTCTGCAAGCAGTACAGCCTAAACCCTATGATTCACAGAAACCTTCAGATTAGAAAGAAGGACCTTAGGCTCAGGAACATTTACGGCATATGTATTATGGTGTGTAAAATAAATAGCAGGATAATACACCACAAATCGCCAGGCTTAAAAATTTTTATAAATGTTATAAAATTTTAATATGTTTTTCTTAGAGTGACTTCCGTCAGAAGCAATGTAAAATAATGGCGGCAAATCTGGCGTTTTGAACAAAATACTCCCGCACACCTGGCCTTGCCTTAATCTTCATACTGTGCTTGGAGATTAGGAGGATGGCACCCCCACAAATTAACGAAATGAAATGAACTCCCGCACATGTACCTGCTCAAGGGAATCTTTCTCTGTTTAATGTCAAACCAACACGTACGACGTTTCGGGGGCATGCTCCCGACGAAGGGGCATGCCGCCGAAACGTTGTACATGTTGGTTTGACATTAAACACAGGAAGATTCCCTTGAGCAGCTACGTGTGCAAGAGTTCATTTCTTTTCGACAAATCTGCTGTTTGCATGACGAAAAATTACACTGCTTTTATCACCATTTTCACTGAATTTTGTTTTACACGGCATACAAAATCTGCCAAATAGTATCCTGCCTTCATTGTGTCAGTATAGTATATTATAACACAACATTGATAAAGGAATCACCAAAAAAGTGCATGATAGCTTCTAACTGGAAAGCACATACATGAAATTGCCTTTTCAAAAAGATATTAACTACTGTCAATAATCTTTCATATATTCCCCCACCTACCTTTCAAGAAAGACCAGTCATGTGACTATAAGTACTTCAAGTTCTAGAAGCTATGTTACGCGTAAGATTGTATGTTACTTAAGGTTGCATACATGGGCAGATTTAAGATGATGGGCCAAGCCAACAGATATCTGGTCAAAAATCATCCAAATGTCGATTTAGATTTTTTCCATTGGATCAAAGTGCTGATGAGGTCCTCAATCCAATAGCAGACATAGCTCCACTTATAAGGGCCTAACAATCAGATCAGTCTCATTTTGCCCTCATTTTGGACATATTGGTGAAAAACCCACTTGCTTCTAACATAGCCATTTAAGTTTTGCCTACAAATAAGCTTTAACACTAGCTGGTATGTTTTACTGCAATTTGTCATTTGTAGACATGTAGGCTTGATTAGAGTCCTGCGCGGGTCCATTTTTTGGGACCGTACCCGACCTGTACCCGCAAACCGCAACCCGGACCCGCAACCCCCATTCTTACCCGCTTGGAGGACCCGCGACCTGAACCGTACCTGCAACCTGCGATCCGCAACACAGACCCGCGACCCGTTGACCATCAAGAATCAGGAAGTGCTGTCATTGTAAACGGGAAGTGACATCATCGGAAGTAGCCGCGATCAGAAAAAAAAGGAGTAAACCAGGAAGTGCTGTCATTGTAAACCAGATGTGACATCATCAGTAGTAGAAATGCTCAGAAAAAGGAGTAAAAATCGATATAGCGAGGATCCGCGACCCGACCCTCAACCCGCCAACCTGCAGAACCACCAGCCCGCTTATATACCAGCACCCAGAAATTCTACGAGCAACCCGCAGGGTACCGCGGGATTTTGTGGGTAACCCGCGGGTACCCGACCCGCTGCAGGACTCTAGGCTAGATCACACTGTTTAAACTAGGAAACTTGTCTGAGCATGATTCCTTTGACTACCCCCATAAAGCTTACATGGGTTCAAGGCTACTACAGCTAAGGGATATTATGCATAACTGCTATTATCTGGGATGCTCAGTACCTGGATAAAGAGTATTTCCTCAATATGGAGCATTATGCCATATGGCTACTGGAAACTTTGAACATTAATAATCCAAAGAAACTGGTTTACTCTAAAAAAGGATTAATTCTTATTTAACATTTAAAAGGAAAAAAATATAAATCAGACAAAGATTAGTAACTGTTTATTTTAAGAAGGTGCTAAGGCACTGTTACACATTTGCTTTGGAATAGATTTGAATATAATAGATCTCATACCAGTGATTGAAAACCTAATCAAAAATTAAAAGAAAACCACTTGTTCTTAATTCTGATTCAGTATTTATATACACATACACATATATACATATGTATACATACAGTTAAATATATGCACTCTAAGTTTTTCCCCATTGTCCCTTTCACTTTTAGTAGACCTGGCAGCAGCCAAATACTTTGAAGGGAGAATTTAACCAACATTTTTTTTCTTTCATGAAAGAAATGTAATTATAAGCAACTTACCAAAATACATTCATCTTGTACTTCTGCAGTTTTTGTGGTAGCTTGCGGATTTTAACTTCTATTGTAAGCAGTATCCGTCTGACTGTATATATTCACTGCATTGCTGGTTCTGAGTCCTGAAGCCAGCTGATCTGGAGGAAAACAGACTGCATGAATCAGAGAGGGATATACAGGTACTGCTATAAAGTTACCTAGAATTACTTTAATTTCAGTGGTGTGAGTGAAGATCTGCTTTAATATATATTCCCTGTTCTATAAAGATATATAGTGAATAAAGTACCCCCTCTTGTAAAATATAAGCATAATTTAAGTTACTGAGGAGTTTCATGACCATGTTTTTATACAGGTCATGGAACTCCGAGGTAAC
>CM044437.1:93888889-94008789 GCA_024363595.1 Xenopus borealis
TAGGCTGGGTTTTAGATTTCGGCCCCTTCTCTGATTGAGTTCGACACCCCTGCCCTACAATCTAGTTTTAAACCACAACACTCCACTGAAACTGCCCTGACCCGGCTAACTAATAATCTTATAAACTGCTAAAGCCAACAAAAAATTCTCACTACTAATACTGCTTGATCTCTAAGCTGCATTTGACACTGTAGATCACCCTCTCCTCCTCCAGTCCCTCTATTCGCTTGGCCTTCTTGACACAGCCCTGTCCTGGTTCTCTTCTTACCTCACCAATCATTCCATCAGTGTCTCCTATAACGGAGTAGCATCTTCTCCCCTACCTCTTTCTGTTGGGGTTCCTCGAGGCTCTGTCCTGGGAACCTTATTATTTTCCCTATATACTTCCTCCCTTGTCAAATTAATCCACTCATATGGTTTCCACTACCACCTCTATGCTGACGATACTCAGATCTATCTCTCCTCTCCTGATCTCAACCCAGAACTCCTAACTCGTGTCTCTTCCTGCCTGTCCGCTATCTCTACTTGGATGTCACAAGGCCTTACATTAAATTAAACCTCTCCAAAACGGAAATGGTTCTCTTTCCTCCAACTAACACCAGTAACATCCCAGAAATATCATATCATAGTTAACAATTTCACTATCACCCCATCTCCCCAGGCCAGGTACCTTAGAGTTAGCCTAGATTCTGCCCTGTGATTCACTCCTCACATCCAGTCACTTGTTAAATCATTTCACTTCCACCTAAGGAACATATCCAAAATACAAAGTGATTTAGTTGTAAAATCACATTTACGTTACAGCACTACGAAATATGTTGGCGCTGTAGAAATACATGTTAAAAATAATTTATAACCCCTAGATCATTTTCCCAGGCTGCCCTGGATTTGACCGGCCTATCATTCATGGAACATTCCTTTATTCTTTTATAAAGATTGGATATTATGCACTTGGTTGTCTTGTGTCGAGTAAAATCTGGAGTGGGTGTGTTCCCAGCACTATTGGGGAGAGTCTGTGCCTTTTCATCAGGGAAATATGCATCTTCATATAATTCAACCATTGAGATGCAGGGAGCCCAAACATGTTTTGGAAGGCTGCAAATGATCCAGGCTTATTATGCTCCCGTACGTCCCTCAGCGCTAATATTTGCTTTTGCACCCATCCACCCAGAGGGTGTAGATTTGTCCACTGCTACCCCCTCTACTCCAGAATGGTTTCATGAGGTCTAAAGTGTTAACTGACATGAGCCTCGTGGCTCTTCTGAATATATTGGGTTAGAACCTCGCCTCCCCCCAACATCGGGAACCAGCATGGATCGCATTATAGTTTTATCTTGTGGAAGCATAGAGACCCAACAATTAGACAAAGTTATGGTAGCTCTCCCACTGGAAAAAAACAAGGAAAAGTTGCAGTGCTAAATAGAGTGCATATAAGTCAGGAACTGCCTTTCCGCCCTTTCCCTACTGCCTTGCCAGGGTGATAAGGCTAAGTCTAGGCCTACCTTCTCCTCAAATAAATTTCCTAAGCAGTGCCTCTAGTGCTTTGAAGAATGATTTTAGAATAATGAGTGGTGCATGCCACATGGCATACATGATTTTTGGCAGGATGAATATCTTGATGAGGGCTATTCTACCTACTGGGCCCACTGGCAATGGGGTCGTGAGTTTTGTTCTAGTCCACTCCAGTAGTGGAACCAAGTTTAGATAACAAAAACTGGTTATTGAGAGTTTCATTTCTACCCCTAAGTATACAAACTTGGATGTGACCAAGAGGGGGCATTGGCTCAGATCCTCATTGGTCAACTTTGGATCTACCAGGAATAAAGTGGACTTGGTAGGGTTAGCCTTTAGCCAAGATACCCACAAGTTCTGAAAGTGAGTGACTTCTGTCCCCCCAAGTACACCAGGGTATCATCTGCATATAGTTGTATCTTGTCTGTACCTGTTTGTGAGGACCAGCCTGTTATATGTGGGTTCTGTCTTAGCGAATGGCTCTATTACCAGGGAAAATAGCAGGGGCAAAATTGGGCAGCCCTGCCTGGTAAAAGATATTTTTATTGACTGTGTCACACCCACTTATCATCCCTCCTTACTCCTTTAGATTTCCCGTATGGCAAACCTTTAAAATTGTGAGAAATTACTGAATAAATATTGCTTTTACAGCTGATTTGTGTCTTTAGTTGTTTTGCTCCCAAATCACTTTGTCTGTTGAGACGCTATGATTTAAATCCATTCATGTTATTTACCTTTTCATTGCATGAAGTGATAGCAAAGAGGCATTTTCTATTACAGTTTTTTCCATTTTTATAAAAAAAAAAAAAAATCTCAATTTGCATTTAAGGGGGCTTAAGTGGTTAAAGCACAACATATATAAAGTGTCATCTTTTGAGTGGAGACATAGCAGAGTAATTACTTACAAATGCCCTATTAAAAAGCTATCAGAGATGTATTGAGTGAAATGGCAAAAATGTTTTTGTGATATTTGTTATTTATGCCTACAGATGAATATTAAATACCATAAATACTGTGTGTGTGTCTTCAGGTGCTGAAAGTTGAAGCTGACTAGTAAATATTTTTTATGCAGTTCCAATCTGTTATATAGCTCTTTATGGTGCTTTCCTCAGTGGACCATACAGTCTAAGATCCCCTGCATGCAGGAGTCCTCTGGAGTCAATTAGCGTGCTTGTATTTTTAGAGTGTGGTCTGAAACCTGAGTACCTGGTAGAATTCAGCATGAAGGGTCAGTTATCAACACTGGGCAACTTTGCACATAGATAGTAACCCATAGCAACCAATCAGAGGTCATAATTTTTCCAATAACTGAAGGTAGAACTATGAAAAGAAAAGTTCAATAGGTTGCCATGGCTTACTGGCCAAATGCAAATATGCCCTGTGTTGATGAATAAACCCCAGTAAGAATATATAAACATCTACATAGTAACATGGTCAGAATTGAACCCAAGACCACAGTAATGAAAAGCAGCAATGTTAGAATACCTATTTACAAAACTTTGGTTTATTCCAGTTCAACCTTGTGGTTACTGACTGGCTGTTAAGCGTTAGTAAACAAAGGGGTTGTTCACCTTTGAGATAACTTTTAGTACTATGTAGTAGTGCGCATGCGCCTGAAAACACCGGTCGGTACAGGATGAAGAGCGAACAAAACAAGACGGCGCCTGTGAACTCCGCTCGACAGGACCTGGAAGGAGGGGTAAACCAGTTAGCGGCATTTGCCCGGTGGGGCAGGTAGGCTGGGGGGAGGGGACCTACACAGGGGGGGATGGTTTTTTTCACTTACAGGTTGAATTCTCCTTTAAAGGTGAACCCCCCCTTCAACAATCATCAATTTTTATAAGCTGTAGACATTTTATGGCTACCAGATGATACTAGTGTACAGCATATACAGTTTTTGTAAAATGAAACCAGCATTTTATTGCTTGCATAGATGTAGTCTACTGTAATTTGAAGATGATTCAAATATCTTATTTATGTATTATTTCTAAAGCCTTTATGTGTCCTGTGTGTGCAGCAGCCCTGTCATAATGGCTAAGATTGAGAGTAACAAAGAAAGAATTAATTAAAAACAGCCAGAAATACCCTATTGTGTCTTTTTTTTTTAAAGTCCTATGTCAGTTATAATGTCATTTTACACTTTACTGTGATTGTACATTATCTTCTTGTAGCATGCTAGGCTAACTAATGAGGTGTTAATTAGAAAAGTCCAGGGTATAGAACTAGAGAACATTAAGATATTTATTATAAAGATGGATTTTGATTTATAATTCAGTTATAAACTGCTCTGTAACAGCTTACAGACAATGAATGTATTATTGCAGTCATTTTTCTTTTCAGCATAAAATTATCTTGTGCTGTTTTCAAAGCAAACAACAAATTCCTTTAGAAAAATAAAATTACTACACCTCTCTTATCTACTCCTTAATGGATCAAGGAGTAAACCACACAACAGTCAAGATTGAAAATCTACACAGCTAGTAGTAAAAATATTTTTTAATTTATGTGCCATAAAATTGATAAAACATAGCACTCGCAAGTAACAACAGAGTACATATGTTGCAAATGCCACAATGTTAAAATCTTCTATAGGGGATATATGGCTAGTGAAAAAGGAGCCTAAATTAATGGGATACAGCCAAGGGCACACCAAACAAAAAGAGATAGTTTCCCCAAAACTCAAAATCTTCTATAAATATACAGTCTTTATTCAAAACTCCACATTAAAAAAAGATATACACACAGATCCTATGGTATTGCATCTTATAAGTTTTATACCCTCCAGTCATAGGTAATTGTCTAGGATTCCTATTTCCTGAGTACTCCTTTATTCTGCTCCCTGGCTCCTGCCTTTGTCCTGTTCCGTGTATTTTGCCTCTTCATTCTGTAGTTAGTTTTCTGACTATGCCTAGCCCTGTCCTACTATCCTTGAATCAGACTATGAAGATTTTAATTCATCCAGGTCATAGTATATCTAATATAAGTAATTAAAAAAAAACAAAAAACAACTGGACTTGCCAAAAAATTTTAATGAAGACTTTCACTGCTTACCAATGTGTCATGCAACTCCTAAAAACTGGTGTTACTTGTGAGAGTTACATGAATGGATGTATTAAGTGTGCTGAAACTGCCAGGTTACAGATGTGAGAACAGCATTGTATGTAGCAGACAGGTAGTTTTGAAGGCCCCCATCTCTTCAGGGATGGTTTCTCCACCTTGACATGAATCACTTCTTTGAAACCAGCGGTCTTCTTTATCCAAGATTTGGACATTGCTATCTTCAAAGGAGTGTCCCTTGTCTTTTAGGTACAATACAATGCTGTTCTCACATCTGTACCCCGACAGTTTCAGAACATTTCCCACATCCATTTATGCAACTATCACAAGTAACACCTGTTTCTAGTAGTTGCATGACACATTGGTAATCCTATCACAGTAACTACACAGAATGAACACCTCTCTGAAGATGTCACCTCTCTGAGAGTTACCATGTGCAGTTGTGATTGGATTGTTGGAAGAGTCTATATGCTGAGAAATCCCCACACTGAACTGGAGATGCTGCTCGGTTGAGCAGAGAAGCTTTTCATTAGATTTTTTTCAGCAAGTCCAGTTGTTTTTTTTGTTTTTAATTACTTATAGTAGATATCCTTGAATCCTTCACTCAACCCAGCGAGAGTCTCTGGATTCATGTGCAGTAAGATGTGGTAGCACTAGGTCCAAAGCCAAAGTTGCATGTTATAGATAGAAAACAATTCCCAGACCAGAATCAAATTTCTCCCCGGGTTTGGGATTGCCTAACATATAACGGAAGTTAAGTAGATAATCGGTAATAAAGGGTGCTTCGGATGAGTGTAAATTATATGCAGTGTAACCCATCCTTTACTGTTTAACAACAATGGGGACAATTTAAATGTCAGCCGTAGTAATGAGCGAGCCTGTCCTGTTCACTAAAACACTAAAAAATATTGCCAACTTTTTTGTTGCGGCAACTTTTTTTTAGCAAAATTAATAACTGTCTATGGGCATTTATTCTTAGCTCCTTTTTTTTTTTTTTACTTTTGGGCTACCAATAAAACCTTTTTCCTTGCTTTCAAGTCTTGCCGACTGTGTCAAATCTGCCATGCTTTGTTCTGTGTCAAAATTGCATTGGAGTCAATAGGAAGGCAAAATCACATGCATGTTTTGCTCAGTGTACTACTTCACACATGCCCTACATTGTTAGAAAACCTCCTATCCACTAGGCTACAACCGCTTTTTCAATAGAAAGAAAGCATCCCATGTTGAAAATTTCTTAAAAATATGTTTGTGTTTTTTGACATTACCTTTGGTCGGCTGGTAAATCTACTACTCCACTTAGGGGCAGATTTATCAAGGGTTAAAGCGAAAATTAGAAGTAAAAAAATGCTAATTTCGAGCTGTTTTTGTGTACTTCGCCTAGGGATTAGTCCTAGTTCAATTCGAATTTGCAAACAATTTCAAAATTTATTATTTACTGTCTCTTTTAAAAATTCAACCATTCACCATATAAAACCTAAGATTATGGCCTATGGGGGACCTCCTAGAACCTAATTGGAGTCATTTGGTTTTTTGGGGAAAAATAAATAAAATTCAATCGAATGTGCTATTACTTCAATCTGTATTTAATTTGGTCGAAAATGGACCTATTGGATATTTAGTTTGGTCTTTTTGAATTCGAATTTCAAAATTTTTCTAATTCAAAATTTGATAATATCTTGGTGTGCAAATCCCAGTTTCAGAAATTGGTTAATGTGGAAGGAGAGGGGAGTATAATAGGGTGTGATAGTTTTTCTTGTGTACTGTACATCTTTCTTGTGTACCAAGCGTCTTTCTTGAAAAAAATACCAGCCTTCCTATATGTTTATCGTTTTTTCCTATTAATAACATTGGGATCAACCATCAAAAATACCGGCCATACCAGTAAAATACCGACCAGGTGGCAACCCTACTGGTACCATTGTGCAAAACTTTTCACCACCAGCGAAACTCAGAAATTCACAGCGAAACCATGAATGGAGAAAAAAAATTGCTCATCACTAGTCAGCTGTTAGAGTAAGGATTACGCAAACGAATACAAGCGAAATGTTATGTTTTGTTTTAATCTTTCTCAATCAATTTATCTACTATGTTATTGGTATTACTAATGCAGTTCAACAAACAGCCTGATTCACCCCATGAAGCATTTGAGAAGCTGCTTTCATTATGTTTCCGTACTTGTTTTACCAGAATCGTGCCATCAGCTCTCCATGGTTAAAACCCACCCATATGTAGATCATTTAGTTGAAGTAAACATACAAGGACAAAGCTTCTGCAGAGAATATAGTTTACAAATCTTATCTCACAGGAAAGCAAGCATTTAAAAATCATGTAAAAGTAAAAAAAACAAAAAACAAATACAGAATAAAGAAATGTTTAGTTATCAAAAAACCTTGCAAACAATTGCAGCATAATTAAGAGGAAAAGTTGACATTTTAACTAGACCTGCTTTTCACCCTTGTCATGCATTTTCTTCTGCTTAAAAAAAATCATGAATTGCATTGCAATAAATTGGCTGTTTCTACTAGTAATTTTCAGGTTACCTGTTTTTTACCTTTCAAATACCACGAACTTGACATGAAAGTATATGTTCAGCAGGGTGCTGCTATCACCCATCAGTGTTTGAATTACCCGTGAAAGAGCAATTACCAGGATGAAGCACCATAGAAACAGAGATGATTTTACATGAATTGAATGAGAAGGCTGCTGATATGATAGACTACATGAAAAAAGGCACAGAGAGGAGATGGTGTGATGTAATATGTATAATAACCTGAACGGTTGTACCATACCATCTACATCATTTTACACACTCTGAACTACTAAGAGAACTAACTAAATTGCAGACTGACAGTCTAGCAAAATGATCACATATCCAGAGCAGCAATTTATTTAAAAGATCAGACATTTTCGTCATTTTTAAACAAAACATAGTTCAAAAATATATGGCTTATTGAATATTTCAAAATATACCAACGTCAGAAGGCAGAGATTTTAAATGTAAGCAAATCATAAACTGCAAGGCTGAAGATACAGATTGTTAATTTTTAGATGATTTCCCCTTACAGTAGGCTAGTGACAAATTAAAGCCAGCTTTGAGGTGATCCCTGCTGTTTTATCCATAAGCATGGGCATATTTAACATGATAGCTTTCAGATTAGTTAAAGAGATACTGACACCTGTAATTAAACTCTTTTTTACATCTATTATAATATTGGCTTTGAAAGCTACTTCTAACTTTGCCATAAAGTATTTGCATGATGCTTTTACATTACCTGTCTGATCCCCCATGTTCCTGTATGAGGGGGCTGCCATATTTGTGCAGCAGCAGGAGTCCATTAGCATTAGAAACTGTAACTAACAGGCTGAGATGGGACAGTCAGGTTGGCAAAGTGTCAGAGAGTCAGGCTTAGGAACTTCAACTAACAATTACACACAAAAACAAACCTTTCAGCAAAAAAGTAGGGGGACTTACACAGAGGGGTAAGTAGCAACTTAGGGGCAAAAGCCCGGGGGGAGAGGTAGGTCAGGGGGAGGAGTTAGCACCTGGGGGGTTGGATTCCCCTTTAAAGGAGAAGGAAAGGCTAAGGGCATTTGGGGGTGCCAAATTTTAGGCACCCCAAAGTGATTGTATTGACTTACCTGTAACCCCGGGCCAGTGCTCCTATCAGCAGAAAACTGCACCAGCCTGGGGTTTTAACAACAACGAGCGATCCACTTCCATCTTCTTCATTCTTCAGATTTCCAGAGGAAATCACATGCTCAGTAGAATGAAATAGCTGACTTTGAAGTTAAAGTTCAGCTTTTCGCTCTACTGCACATGCTCGAAGGAGTAAGACAGTAAAAACACTCTGCAGTGTTCACTGGTATAACCTCGGGCCGTTGCAGTTTTCTGCCGATAGGAGCACCGGCCCGGGGTTACAGGTAAGTCGATACAAACACTTGGGGGGTACCTAACATTTGGCACCCCCAAGTTCTCCTAGCCTTTCCTTCTCCTTTAAATACAAAGTAAGAGTAAATCTCTCCTAATGAAGTGCTGTAAGGTTCTATTTTTTCCAAAAATCTCAAAAAATTCATGGTTTTCCTGTTTTTCTTAAAAGCGCTAAACATTTGAGATTTATTAATTGTAAAAACCACAAAAAACTCAAATAGAAAAATCTGATCAGGTAAAAGTTGTCAAGGTCCTATAGAAGTCAATTGGAGCACTGCTGATCCTATTGGATCATTAATAATCAATTGGACCTTTAGAGATTTTGTTCACTAGGATTTGTCCAAAAAACTAAAATTTTTAGAGGTTTTACAGCTATTCGTTTTTTTTTTTCAGATTGGTCAGACCTTTTTTCATTTGCGCTTTTTTAAATTCAGACCTTTGAATAACGTTTATGACATTCGCGGTTTTAGAGAAAGTGAGTTTAGTCATGTATTCAAAAACCTCTAAAACCACTAAAACTAGACTTGATAAATAGGCCTCTAAGTTAGGGTAACGACTTGTTGATGAATCTCACACCTATAGGGTTGCCACTTTTTTCTGGAAAAAAATGCCAGTCTTCCTATATTCTTGCCATATTTTACTATTAATAACATTGGCATCAAGCATCATTTTTACCGGCCAGGCCAGTAAAATACCCACCAGGCCAGTAAAATACCCACCAGGCCAGTAAAATACCAGCCAAGTGCCAACCCTACACACCTACCTACTTATTTGTCTGAACCACACAGTATAGAAAAAAATGGGTAACTAGGACATTTTATATGAAAAAACACAAAACGAAAAGATCAATATAGTATTTGGCACTCATGCCCTTTTTAGTTATAATAATAAATTCTTTTACCAGACCTTACAAGCTATTGGTGATATAATTGACTGTAATACTCCATAAAAAGCCTATACCCTGGAATCACATGCAATACACCTCTAGAAAACAAAAATACACATTATAACCATTAAATAGCTGGCATATGAAAAAGGTGAAACACACAGGGCCACAATCTCATCAAATTAACAGAGCAGAACTGCAAAGTTTGTACACCAGCAGAGCATACTTTACTTTCTCCATAAGAACAATTATCACAACTGGACTCAGCTTAATAAAAGACACCAAGTTACTGTATGCTGAATATTTTCTGGTCATATTGGCAATTACCTATGAATGAGGAGGAAGCATGGTCTAGTCTGTAACCCACTAATCCTGCAACAAGAACACGAAGCAGCCGCTCTCCCTGCAATAATATGTGTGAATAAGAGAAGCTGGCATTTACCTGAATTATGGGTCACAAAGAGCAGGATTTTATTTTAATAACTCTCATCAAAAGGTTCAGCACTTTGCTCAGCACAGCATCCTCCTAATGCTGCCTTTATTCATTAGCTCCACAGCATGCATTTCCTGGGGGAGGGCAAGAAGAAATGGAAATACATATTGGCAGAACAGGGGGTCTCCCAATTATTAACACAGCCCTATGCCAGGCAGGAAATCCAACATTAATGTTCTAAACTCATTTACTGCAAACCAGTACGGATTAAGGGTCCAGATCTAACACCTTATTTTCCCACTGTGATCCCAGCCACGGAGAGCCAACATCTTGAAAATGTCCCTAGTGAAAATACGATTGACATATTTTTGCAGTGTAAAACAATTCTTTTCCATATTGTTTCTTTACATGTAATTCCTACCAACTACTAACAACCGAATGGCACTGGGATCTTTGAAAAAGCACCGAACAAAAGTTCTGGTACAGGTATGGGATCCGTTATACGGAAACCTGTTATCCAGAAAACTCCGAATTACAGAAAGGTTATCTCCCATAGACTACATTATAATCAAATAATCTAAATTTTTAAAAATGATTTCCTTTTTCTCTATAATAATAAAACAGTAGCTTGTTATTGATCCAAATGAAGATATAATTAATCCTTATTGGAAGCAAAACCAGCCTATTGGGTTTATTTAATGCTTACATGCTTTTTTGGTAGACTTAAGGGGCAAATTTACTAACTAGTGAAGCTGTACTAGCACATCCTTTGCCAGCGGATAAGGGGCCAATGCTTTTTTTATGAGGGGGCCGTGGCGCCAATTTAATTTTTTTAACTTATAAGGGAGCCTTGGGGGGGTTACGTTTTTAACGCTGATATATCTGTGGTCTTTTAACTGTGGGGTGGGGATTGGGGGCGGGGCTTGGGTACCAGGGCGGGTGGGGCCCAAGGGGCCCGAAAAAAAAATTTTTGGACTTAAAAAAAATTTCAACATTTTTTTTTTCAAAACAATTCCCTACGATCCAAACCCTCTGCCCATTCCTTAGGGACATTTGATTGACAGAACTATGGAATGTACAGAGGGTTTGGATCATAGGGAATTGTTGCAGGTGGAGAATACAGACACTAAATTAGACAGACGACAATCAAGAGGTGAAATATACTATACTAGTCACTACGGTCCAAAGAGTACTGAAGTGAAGCATATAATACTTAAGTATTGGAACGTAATACAGACTGACGAACAACTGACAGGGAAAGTGAGTAAGAAACCGAAGTTTAGTTACTCCCGCTCAACTAATCTAAAAGAATGGCTAAAGCTGGCCATAGACGTAAAGATTTTTGAAAGATCCAATAGTTATCGTGAGACCATGATTGTCTCAAAATGATCGTTTAAATGCCTGATGTGTCCATCAACTAAAAAGACCATTTCAGGCAATATTGCCAGCAAAACTGAAGGATCGCAGCCTGCTTGGCCCTGCAAACATAGGTAGATTTTATGGGGATCGATAAAGATTTTCTAACCTGGCCGATCAATCATCAGACCGATGTCATACGAAAAATCGTAAGATGAACGATCGTTTGTATCCCACTAACCGCACGATAATTTGACAGATTGGTCGGACTTCCCTAAGATCGGTCGTTTGGCAGGGAAAGATTGTTGTGTCTATGGGGAGCTAAGTCCCTCCGATCCCAGAGAAAAGTAAAGTAAAAGGCTTGGCAGACATGATCTAGCTATACATCCAGGAGTGCAGAAATGTAAGGGTTGTGTCACTTTACACACCCTTACACGGCAAGAGATATGAAGTCAGACAGCGGATGAACTGTGAAACCGCAATGGTGGTATATATCATCAAGTGCCCCTGTGGGTTGCTCTATTGTGGTAAAACGTTAAGACAACTAAAAGAAAGAATAGGCATGCAACGATCAAGTATCAGGGCAGTTTTAGACCCCAATTGGGCAAAAAACAGAAGCAAAAGTGATGGGAAGCAGACATTTCCCAGCAAATGGTTGCTAAGCATTAGCCTGAAGCTAAGCACGATGCATCCTCCTAAGATGCATGCCTATTGAACATGTCAGAGCACACCCCAGGGGAGGTGACACAGAAAAGATGTTGCTTAAAAGGAGGCGTTTTGGATTTATGAGTTGAACTGTGAGATCCCTTATGGTATGAATGGACAAGTTAATTTGAGCTGCTTTTTGAATCAAGTATCTCTGGAAATTACATTTTAGTTCAGTAGACATCTGACTCTATGATACCTCAGTGGATGCTACGGTGTAACAATTTGGACTGAATATAATATTTTAAAAAAAAAAGTTTTTTCTAGTTTTTTTAGGATTTTGTTACAATTGATTTTATGGACACTGTAACTTGAATTTTTGAGAAAGACTGGCGATATCTTGTGGACATATTAAGGTGCTACACAGTCACAGTTTTAAACTTTTGAACTTTTAACAATAGCACGTACATGGTAGTACTGGTGAGAGTATTAGATATTTATTGATGTATTTACAGTTTTATTGAAAACTTAAATACGTTTGTGTATGATACACGTTGTATGTACTGCTATATGGCAGAAATGGTACTGCCATTTTCACTATACATTAGTATTCACTACATGCTAATGGTCACTAATTTGAATACGTGATTAACACTGATGAGTTGAGTCATTCAGGGCACTGGTTGGTCTATTTGTTATGCACTATGTTATTTAATGTTTGTTCTTTGAGTGTTTTGTATCATCCTTGAGAAAGGTCCTGATGAGGACCGAAACGTTGACTTTTATACTATGCAACAATAAATAATTGAATTATTTTATATATGGGAGTGCTGGTCTGAAGATAATTGGTATATATATATATATATATATATATATATATATATATGTAGTAGGAGTCTAATAATTGTGTCCTCATTTATTGTGTATTCCGCTAAGGTTTGGTCACCACAAGTGGGACCCTTAGTCTATTGGAGGGAGTAATTCTTCCCTTCCTATGTCAAAGCCTGACCTCTAGCTATCCAGAGTTTACTTTACTATAAAAGGGTAAGCTATGCAGTTCTAGAGGCTTTTGCCTCTAAGTGGAAGGGAGTCGCCTGTGGTGTGTCTTGTTGGTGTAGGCCTAGTAAGGGTCAGCTAGATCTGTCATAAGTATCTCTAGGGGAGATAGCCATGTTTAAGGCTACCGATATGAGCAGCTCTGGGCTCCAACAATGAGTATAGACTAGTCAGAGACTGGGCATTGTGGACTAGTCAGAGAACCAGTGACAGGTTATAGGAACTAGATAGATGCCCACCTGGGTTCTACTTAAGAGTTGTCCCACAAGGAAGAAGAGAAGCTCTGGGTGAACTGTATGATATCCCTCCCTCAAGCTCTACTGGAAGCATTTCTCTGCTAATGCTCCTACTTATGAGTATCTAATGACTAGGCAATGACTGTACCCATGTACTGCTACCACATTATTCTTATGAAATTGTTTTAATAAATCAGTTATGGTTACAGCTAGTGTTCTGTGAACTACTGGTGTCCATTTTTTGGAAATGCTACGCATTGCAGTTATATTGCACCCTGCCTTCACACTATTGTGAAGGTTCACCCCTGAGGAAAATAGGTTTCATCCAGTGCAAATATAGGGATAAAGCAGGTAGTTAGAGCAACACTGCCGCTCAATTTACTATAGTCTTGCAATATAAACTTTATTTTCACCTGTGTTCTTGACAAAGGCTTGGGAACTAGTCAAAACATTGCCTGCTTTCCATTACGACTTTTGTGTGTAGAATACTGTAAATATGTAGATATCCAACTTACTCCATCACAGCAATGTTGATACTTTAATATAGATTTTTGCACTCACATCTTGTCCAATTTTTTTCAATTTAACATTATTGCTCCAAACCTCCAAAATATGAGGCAAGCACTCAAACAAAATAAAATTTTTTTGCAGAAAGTCAATAACACGCACACATTTTTTGGATTAGTGGGAAGTGGGTCCTGCTTCCCATTTTCAGGAGTCGAAAATCTGCAGAAAAAATGCCACTGTCTATGTGATATGAAAAGTGATTATTGCATAGGGTGAATTTACTTCTTCACTCCCAAACAATTAAGTCAAGGACATTTCACAGTTGACATTGTGTTTGTCATAATTAAACTGCTTTTAATTCTGGGAAATCATCTGAGCACAAAGATTTATTTTTATGAAAAGACAGAAATAGGGCAATAAACCAGAGATAGTGAGTTGAATTTTGCTAGCTACAGCTATATTCTATGTGCACAAAAGGAAGTCAGAATGTATTTACATCAAAAAGTTGAAAAATATGGGTCCTATATTTACAAGGTGTATGTGGACCATGGCTGATCCTCTGTAGTAACATATAGACAGGAATTTGGTAAGATAGACTGAATCAGTCATTAACCTATATATACACAAGCTATAGTACATTCATATGGCTTTACACAATCCACCTGAACAGGTTAAAGAGATCCTGTCATTTTCAGTTAACAGTGTTGCACCTGCAGAATTCTACACTGAAACCAATTTTTCAAAAGAACAAATAGATAGTGATGGGCGAATCTCCCACGTTTCGCCGAAAAATTTTTGAAACGAGTCGCGCGTCGCATCGTTTCTGACTCGCGTCGCGTCGTTTTCGGCGTGTCGCGTCAAAAACGACGCACGACTCGTTTTTCTGGGCACATTTTTCGGCGGCGAATTTTTGCTGCCGTTTCGTGAATTTATTCGCCAGCGGCGAATTGCGGGAATTCGCCGCGAATTTGCCCCTGGCGAATAAATTCGCCCATCACTACAAATAGATTTTTTGAAATTTAATTTTGAAATCTGACATTTCAGTTTGTTAGTTTCCTGAGTACTCCCAGCCATGTGAACTGTGCTCTTATAAACATAAGTCACTTTTTACTGAAGCACAGCAAGTTGGGGTGATATCCCCCTCTCCTCCCCAATAGTCCATCAACAGCACAATGAAAATGTAACCAGATAGCTGAATGAAATCTCTCAGAGCAGAGAAAACAACTGCACAAATGAGCAGCAGGTTCCAGCAACAGCCATCCAATGGTCTAGAATGAATTACGTTATCTGGGGTGAATACTGAATATCAGAAAGAACTTGCCGTTGCTTCCAGTAACCTAAAACAGATTACCAAATGCCAGACAAATCTGGACATTTTTATTGGATTCCTCTAATGCCCCCGGAATGGATTAAAATTCAGAAGTGTTCATTAATTAAACCATATAAACAACATGGTAAATTTCTAGTGTGTCATCTTAGGTCTATTATATTTATATTATAACATATATAGTATTATATTGTAGTATTGTTAAAATATTAGAGTGGACATTAGTTGCCGTAATTTCAGTTATAATTATTGTTATGGTTGTAAAATATAAATACTGGGAAACTGGTTTTTGTATTAGACATGTTTTCTTTCATTTGCTTATTTTTTTTTTTTTATATAAAGCTCTTGTATTTCAATTTATTCTTAATCCATGGGAAAGGTCATAAATATATATTATCAGAGAGATTGAAAGTATGTGTTTGCATGCCTGATATAATAATAACATTATAAATTGAAATCCAAAGGGGTAAGAAGAGCAATACATTCTATATGCAACTTTGCACTAAAGGCAACCATGTTTAATACCTGTTCCAATAATTTCCCGACCACTTCAGATTAAGAGTTTAGATTTTCAAAGGCATGTAAGAAGAAATGTGTACTGTATATATATACACATTTATAAGACATGTTGCGAATGTATTTGTATGGTTGTATTAAGCATCAAGGTTCAAAAGATATCCATCATGTGTCTTAAATTTCCTCTTTCAGAAGATTCAGATTTAATTACTGTTGTCAAGCTCTTCTATTACCACCATGTGACATCAATTTCAGATTCTTCCCATTAGGAACACAATGAACACTTGTTTTCAATTCTGAGTAGCTTCATAATTACCAGTTACAAAGGTTATATCTACAGTTACAGCCACAGGTGTTTATTTAAGGAAAAATTCAAGCAAGCTCAAAGGGGAACTATTGTGAAAACAAAAATTTAATATAAGCCTCCGCATACTGAAATGAGAAGTTTTCTAAATACGATCAATTAAAAATTCTCTACCATTTCTGAAATAATCTAGTTCATCTTCACTGTCCCTCTCTCAGCATCTGTTTCTCTCCATTCTGATTTCATGCAGCAATTGGATGTCAGATAATCAAATGACAATTAGATCCAATATATCTTATAGGGGGGCTACTTTTGCCTACATATATTAGAGCTCACTCTATTAAAACACCAGAAATCCTATCCCTCTACATGCAGGATTTGTGCAAAACATTTAAAAAAAAAATTGTTAGATTTTGTTTGTACCAGAGTCAGTTATTTGAATGAGCTCTAATACATCTGCTAGGAAAGGAAGCGCTTCTATATATGATATATTGGATCTAACTGTCAATGAATATCTGATACCCAACTGCTGCATGAAGACAGAATGAAGAGAAACAGATGCTGAGAAAGGGATAGTGAACATAAACTTGATTATTTCAGAAATGATGCAGGATATTTAATTGATTGTATTTAGAAAGTTTCAGTATGATGCTTATATCATCTTTGCGATAGCTCCCCTTCAATTTTATCGGGTGCACTGTACTGAAAGTTATAAAAGATGTTCCCAGAAGATTTATTGTACATTCGTCAAAAAATGTACAATATACCTATATTGTTGGAGGCTATAATGAGGTATCAATGCAAGTGGTTTCTCATTAGATGCTTTAATTTAGGCATGGTTGCATAGCCCTCAGAGTACTTAGTCTGTTTTAAAAGGCCATAAACTCTTGGCTAAATTTAGGCATCCTTCTCACTGTTTGTTTTGTTCTTTCACACTGAGGCATGCCTTTACACCTCCGTTTAATGAGGAAGGTCCTGTTATTTCAGAACATTACTTTGAGTTCCAGATGAAAACTTAAAGGAAGCCTTGAGGTCCATACTCTGTTTTTGTGCATTTCATAGTTCAGGTATACCAGGTAAGTGCATTAGAGAACCAGTTCTGTTTTATTCTGCCTGGTTGTACCTGAAGCATTAAAGGGGTTGTTCACCTTCAAACAACTAGTTGTTTTCAGGTAGATCTCCAGAAATAACGACTTTTTCCAATTACTGTCCATTTTCTATTTGTAACCGTTTTTCTAACATTGAAGTGTAAAGTGTCATTTTTCACCTTCTAAAGCAGCTCTGGGAGGGGGGTTGCCAACCCTAAACTGATACATTTAATGGATACATTTCTTATCTTTGTCCCTGCTGAGCAGAATCTCTGGGTTTCATTACAGGCAGCTGTTAAAATTGATACAATAGTTGCTAATACTCCAGAGATGTTGCTGAGAAATGTATCAATTAAATGTTGAAAAATTTTATCAGTTTAGAGTCTGCACCTGAATTACTGAGCTGCCAGAATGATACACCAGAAACATCAACATTCAACTTTAAACTTAGATTTTGGAAAAACAGTACAAGATAAATAATGGAAAGTAATTTAAAAAAGTCTTTATTTCTGGGGAAAATTTTGAAAACTGAAGATCCACATTTTCACACTGTAATTTCCACTTAAAGGAGTGGTTCGCCTTTAAGATAACTTTTAGTATGTTATAGAATGACCAGTTCTAAATAATTATTCAACTGGCTATTCATTTTTATTGTGGTGTTTGTGCAAGGTGTCAGTAGGTGTCACTGTGCACAATAGTATACTGTGCATACACAATACATTCTATACTACTTAGTGTGTTAGAGTTGAAGTTACTGTTGATGTGTGATGGCTGCATGAACCTGCTAGGAAAGCATTGTTATACTCTGCTCATCCTCGGTAGTGGTCGCACCTGACCCGTACCCGTCATGGACACCCAATATTTAACCCGAACCGCAGGTCAACCAGCGGGGCATGCGGGTTGCAGGTCAACATGTACATCACTAATCCTCAGCTACCAAAACATAACAAATTGGGGACAAGATGTCTCTTCTACCTCTGCAGCAGCCTGCAGCTTTTCTTCCAAACCCTGGTGAGCCTATCACACATTTTACTTATTGGATCCTGTTGATATATTTTCTATATGCTACATTTATATGACCACATTTGTATGAGAACAACCTATTCCGATGACGGGCGAATGGTTATGTGTCAGACTGTAAGAATAAGTAAGTTTAATATCAAATACATAAGTCCCCTATCATTCTGATGCCATAATGCCAATGGCCCAAGGCAGGACAGGTGCAGGGAGGGGTGAAGTTTCTACCCAATAATGATTTCTCAATTGTACTGACAGAGTTCACAAAGTCAGCAAATGCTAAATGGGGCCCCTGTGCAGAAGTGTTGCTTCATGTCTGATTTCATCACAGAGTCTAGTTTTGCAGACTTACAACTAAGGCTGGAGGGATAGCTTGGAAAAGAGGAACCTGTCTTATGTTGCAATACTGAACATCTTGCAGAAATGTATAAATGTATATGTCAGTAAAATCTCAATACCTCCCAATGTCCAGGGAGGATCAAGACCATGTAAGGTATATCTGTGTACACCCATTTTAAATTCCTTCTGATGTCTATATAATCCTTGGACCAAGAGGTCTTTGGTAAGCCCTCGCGTACCATCAAAGAAGCCATGCTCCGGTGGTGCTGTGACGGCTTACCCAAAGCAAAACCTATTGTCTATATTTGGACTCAATAAAATACCTCCTGTATTTGTAAGTGCCTTGGTTTTGCTTTACTTACGAGGTCCTAAAGGTAGAAATAAACTACAATCCGTATGTTTGACAATTACATTATTGCTACAGAACATGGGGGGATTTCTGCTGCTAGAAAGCGTGCTTTATTTATTCACTGCCTGGGAGCAGAGTGACTGCATATATTCTATACATTACCATTACCTGATGATACTTATGAAACTGCTTTTACTGCTTTTTCCTGCCAAGAGTAAATGTGGTTGCTGAAAGATATAAATTCCACCAATGTGGACAATTTAATGGGAAATCCACAGAACAGTTTGTAGCAGCTTTTAGAGAGCACAGTCACAGCACAATACTATGCTTAGGAAAGGGATTCACCTACAGTGAAAAACAGGGCAGCAAATACATATAAAAAATACTGCGTATAGCTAGATGGTCAGCAAGGCTACTGAAATTAAACTACAAAATGCAATACAAACCAGGTTTGAAAAATGTTATTGCTGATTGTTTATCAAGTTTAGATTTACCTGCAGCTTCTAATACACTGGATAAGGATATAGACGTTGTAGCATTGACTCATATATTATTATCTACAGTTACAGCTGCTGATTTTAAGCAAGTTTGCCTCACATGTCCAATTATAGTAAAACATACGGGATATCTTACAAAGCAAATGGCCAAATGCTGAGAAAAAACTCAGTCCTGATCTTCAACCTTACTACATGATTAGACACAAACTGTTCTTAGTAGATGGTCATGTTGTCTGTGGAGCTCACTGCTTACTGGTCAGAGAGACCTTGCGAGAAAAGCTCAACTTGTACATGAGAGTCATCAAGGAATTGTATGTACAAAACAAAGACCATGAGAATTATACTGGTGGCCAGCAATGAATGCCGACGTGGTAACTGCAATTCATTCCTGTGTTACTTGTCAGAATCATGACAAAACAGCTATCACACATACACCACCACTTCAGCCACTACCATTCCCTGATTCAGCATGGGAAAAACTTGCTATTGATATTGTGGTGGGTCCTTTTGCAGACACTCCTACAGACTGCAGATTTGCTATAACTCTGATAGACTATTACAGTAAATGACCCGAAATCGCATTTGTTTCTCATACAACATCAGCTACAGTAATAACATTTCTGTCTATAGTTTTCAGCAGAGAAGGAAATCCAAAGGAGATAATATCAGACAACAGACCACAGTTTGTTTCATCTGAGTATGAAATTTTTCTGAGAGAGAGGAATATTGTGCATAGAGAATCTTCAGTGTATTACCCACAAGCAAATGGAGAAATCAAGCGATTCAACCGAAGTCTGAAAGAAACACTATAGACAAAATCTTACTGGGAAATATTGGAAAGTATTTACAACAGAGTTCTTACATAACCACAGAGCAACATGCCATGCAACGACCTAATCATCTCCAGCTGAATTATTACATGGCAGACAGATGCGCACTAAGTTACATGTTGCAGACATCAAACTTACACTAAATATTGTTCCTACAAACGAACCTACTGCAGACATTGTCAAACGTCGACAAGCCAAATGCAAGGCTTATACTGATAGAAAACGTGGTGCAAGAGAAGTGCACTTTCAGCCTGGACCTTTAGTCAGAATTAAGAAACCAGGAATACTGAAACAAGGACAATCTAAATTTACTACACCACTTAAATTGAGACAATAACATATGAACTCTCTGATGGACACATATGGAATCCTGCTCCTGTTAGATAAGACTTTGGAGATGTTCCATTTGATGAAGGACATTTTCCTACTCCGTACTGTCAGAATCAGAAAACTACCTGCATGGGCCAATGAATATGTGATGTGAATAATGTATAATATTGCTTTACGATGCATACAGTTTATGGTTTCTGTTTATTACATTTACCCAAATGCTTTCCTACTATAGGGGGAATATGTTTTGTTTGTGCAAGGTGCCTGTATATACTGTGCATACACAATACTTTCAATACTGTTTAGTGAGTTCAAGTTACAGTTGATGTGTAATGGCTGCATGAACCTGCTAATAAAGCACTGTTATACTCTGCTCATCCTCGGCTACCAAAACATAACATTTATAGTTTTTCAATTATTTGCCTTTTTCTTCTGACCATTTCAAGGTTTCAAAAGGGGGGCAGGGGGTCACTGACACTTTCTAAAAACAAATGCTCAGTGAGGCTACAAATGTATTGTTATTGCTAGTTTTTATAGTAAGTCTTTCTACATAGGACCTCTCCTATTCATATTCCAATCCATTATCCAATCTGTGTATGGTTGCTAGGGTAATTGGGGCCCTAGCAACCAGAATGATGAAATTGCAAACTGGAGAGCAGCTGAATAAAAAAGTGAAATAACTCAAAAACCATGAATAATAAAAAAATAAAACCAATTGCAAATCGTCTCAGAATATCACTCTCTACACCATACTAAAAGTTAATTTAAAGGGGCATTCCAGAAATACATAACTTAAACTGTAAGCTGTTAAGCTGTAACAATTTGTAAAATCAGTGTTTTAGACCCTCCTTCCCTGAAATGATTTCAAAAAGAGATTTGCAGAACTGTTTTGAAGAACTGTCAAAAAGCTGGATTTCAGCATAGAAAATGGCATTTATTATTTATTTATTATTAGGGGTTTCTGTGTTATGTGGGCCTCTTTATCAAATTTTGGTTTGGAAGCCAAATGCACGCAAAAAATAATTGTATAACTGCAGTATATGCATTTTTATGTATTCAGCATGCAATAGACACACATCTAAAGTGCCCCTTTATTTATTTTTCATGTAATCTGAATTTATATTTACTGTATCTTAAATCTCTAAATAAAAAAACATTTACACATGAAATAAACCCGATAGGACTACTGATATAGAATTATGCATCTTTATTAGAATCAAGTACAAGATACAGTTTTATTAAAATAAAGAAAAAAGGAAACAATAGTGTTATTTGTTTTCTCTATGGCTTTCCATAATTCAGAACTTTCTGGATAACAGGTCTTCAAATAAGAGGTCCCATACCTGTATTATTATTATTATTGCTATTACCATTAACTCATATTTATAAAGCACAGACATACATGTTCAGCAGCGCTGTACAACAAATTGATATATAAATTGAACATACAGAATACATTAAAAAAACAATGATACAAGAGGTAAAGAGGGCTCTTCCCCAAGAGTTAACTAGATTTTGAGAAACATGCATGGAATTTACAGACACAGACTAATCCTTAACAACTACATCAATGACTAACCTGCATCTGCAATAAGACTCAGTAAACAGTTTGAATACCCACAGTTTGGGATGGGAGTTGGTAATCTGTACTGGGTGCATCAGAGAAGCATTATCAAGGAAAAAGAAATGCTTTCAAATTTGGAACATCAGACTACTCACTTAATTCATTCCATTGGCAGATGGAAGGAATCATTGTTTTAATCTAAGCATTTATTAAAGGGATACTGACATGGGAAAACATGTCATGTTTTTTTCAAAACGCATCAGTTAATAGTGCTGCTTTAGCAGTCTTCTGCACTGAAATCTGTATTTAATTTTGAAATCGGACATGGGGCTAGACATATTGTCAGTTTCCCCGGAGCCCCCAGTCATATGACTTGTGCTCTGATAAACTTCAATCACTGCTGTACTGCAAATTTGAGCGATATCACCTCTCCCCCCAGCAGCCTAACAACAGAACAATGGGAAGGTAACCAGATAACAGCTCCTAACACATTAAGCTAAGAGGAGGTGTGTGAGCTCCAGGCTGCAAGTTTTTCCCAGGCTCATTTTGCATCTGGGGGGAACGTTTTTCCTGCAAACTTTGCAGGTTATGAGGATTTCTCTCAGGAGAATACTTTTTCCACCTGTTCTTGCTTTTGCCACCACAAATTCCTCCTAAAAATGGGGAAGAAGATGATGGTCATTGCCAGGCCCGGACTGGCCATTTGTGGGTTAGGGCAAATGCCAGAGGGGCTGCTATAAGGTCCCATAGAAAGTCAGTATTTAGTGGGCTGGTGGGGACTGTTTGGGCCTCTATGTGGGCTGATGGGCCTCTTGTGTACCTGAAATGCCAGGGCCTATTTTAATTCTCAGTCCAGTCCTGGTCATTGCTGGCCAAGGAGTGAGGACCCGCTTGGGGTCTATGAAGAAGACTGCTGCTCCTGGTTCGGCAGAATATTTAAATTTTTTTTTACTTTTACAGGTTATGAAAATTTGAACATATTTCTGTGTTTTTTTCAGTTATTACAGTTTTGCTAATGAAGGTGAATTGCCCTTGAGGATAGGGACAGACGGGCAGATTCAGGGAAATTTAATCACCTCTTCTGCCTGTGCTAATGCACTTGCGACACTTTGATTTCCGAAGTTGCCTCATGAGGAGTGCGTTAGCGCAGGCGATTCTTCATTTTAGCAGATGGAAGGCAGGAAGAAGGCAGTTCGCCCAGCAGAAGAGGCCATTACTCGCCAGGCGACGGATCGCCCCCGAATCTCCCCGTCTGGACTAAGCCTTAACTGTGAGTCTAACTTTTCGCAAGGGACCTGTTATCTTATATTGTTACAATAGCTCATTTGTTTATCTAGAAATTGTTCAAAAGTATCTTATCTTCTGCTGTGGCTGTTCTGGGCTCTCTGACAAAAGCCAATTAAGCTAGAAACGTTGTTTCTTTTTCTGGCTGTTCAGTGCAGAGAAAAACTGGATATTCCAGTACAAATGACTGCAGGTTGAGCTTTCAAAAGAGGGACTGTCCCTCTATAAACAATTGGGAGGTATGCCAGTGCCATTATTTCTACAGTGAGTGTGCTCTGTGCGTGTGTGGAAGGTGCGAGTGTGTAGTGTGACAAGGCTGCGGGGAGTACTAACATGGCTGTGCCTCTGATTAATAAAACTGTATGTGATGCTGCTGTAAGAGAGAGCATAGCTGGTGAAAGCAGTTTCACAGAGGGTGCAGGGAATCCTACTGTAAATAGTGAAGGGACACAAGGGAGGAGAGGTGTTTGGGATGGGAAGAGACTGTTTAGGCAAAATTTCTCTGAGATGGGTGAGTGTTAGGCTGGTAGGAGGAAGAATGCAGTGAAAATTAAGTGAGTGTAGGAGAGGGTGAGTTCCCAGGGCGCAGGTTTTTAGCTAGGAATCTCATTAGTGATTTGGCTTTACACCTGCAGATATATTTGGGCTGGTCAGTGCTGCAAAATATGTTGACGCTATAATAATAATAACTTACTTTCATTTAATTCATGTTTCATTGGTTAATAATGTGATGCTTTTCTGTTTCTGAAATGTTTATATCATTTTCTGTAATGGTTTTTACTTTTAATAAAATTCCCCTGCAAGTTGGACTGAAATCATACTCATCCCCCCCCCCCCAGCAGCCTAACAACAGAGCAATGGGAGAGTAACCAGATAACAGCTCCCTAACACAAGATAACAGCTGCCTGGTAGATCTAAGAACAGCACTCAATAGTACAATCCAGATCCCACTGCAACCCCATTCAATTACATTGCGTAGTAGAAACAATAGCCTGTCAGAGAGCAGTTCCATGGTGCAGCACTGGCTTTTTCTGAAAGCACATGACCAGGCAAAATTACACCAGAGGAAAGAATAGAACCCCTCTTCTATCAAGTAACCAGATGGTCTTTCCAAATAAAATTCCAAAACTTAAGAACCAACTAAATTAATTATCTGCTATGAATTGCCACCAAACAGTAATCACCTTAAATTAATTATAATTCCCAATAAAGTGCCTGTCCTATTGAATCAGTTCATTAAATAATTAGGTCAAATTCCAATAATTAGGTGCTTTAAAGGGGTTGTTCACCTTCAAGTTAACTTTTAGTATATTGTGGAAGGGCAAATTCTAAGAAACTTTTGATTTGGTCATTATTTATTTTTCATAGTTTTTTAATGATTTGCAATTTTCTTCTGATTCTTTGCAGCTTTCAAATGGGGGTCACTGACACCATTTAAAAACAAATGCTCTGTAAGGCTACAAATGTATTGTTATTGCCACTTTTTATTACTTATCATTCTATTCAGTCCCTCTCCTATTCATATTCCAGTCTCTTATTCAAATCAATACAGGGTTGCTAGGGTAATTTGTTCCCTAGAAACCAAATTGTTGACACTGCAAACTAGAGAGCTGTTGAATAAAAAGCTAAATAGCTATAAAACCACAAACAATAAAAAATTAAAACCAATTGCAAATTGTCTCAGAATATCACTCTCTACATTATACTAAAAGTTAACCCAAAGGTGAACAACCCCTTTAAAAAATATTGAGATACAAAATTACCCGAGACTGCTGCCTATGCACCAATATTACAACAACAAAAATAAACTTACTAGTTCAGGAATGAAAAGTTATAAGGTAGAGTGAATTATTTAGAAATAAAAACTACACCATAAAAATCAGAATAACCTTTAATGTTTCGATGATAATTAAAAGAAATATTGGTATTACATTATTGTTTACATATATTGTTGTACAAATCATTAATAAAACAAATCTTAGGTTTCCTAATAGATATAGCAGTGCTCAATTCCCGGTACTTTATAAACTATGGGCCCCTGTGAGCCGACACGTAGCACCTCCCCGGGGAGTAAGACAAATATTTGTCCGTTGGGTGGCGCTCCTCTTCAGTTCTTTTTTTTGGGGGTGGTCAACAGATCATAGGTTTGTTCACTTTGCAAAGAGTTGAGGATCATAGCTAATATTACTCATGGAATTGAAAGGTTAAGTTAGCAGACAGTTACCAATTCTGCGGTTGTTCCCAGGGAGGTGCTGGCTTCTCCATAGCTTCTCCCTCCCTTCTTTAGAAAGTGTCAGGAATTGAGCACTACCATCTCCACTAGGTAGCTAAGATGTGTTTTGTAAATAATTGCTAGAAAGATATATGTGAAAAATAATGTTGAATGTTTTAAACTTGTCCTCAGTAATTTATTTTGATCAAATGGTCTTTAAAACTTTTAATGGAACATTAAAAAAAGATATGTTTTTATCTATTCCTTATACTTGCAATGGGTATGAACTGAGTAGCAATTTAAAAAAGTATTCTTTTTTTCTACATGTTTTTCCGCTGCAATCCCAAAAGTGGAGATGTGACTGATTTCCATGCAAGGTACTGTAGCAATTCAAGCACTACAGTCAGACCTATGAATGCAGAGTAAAGGATCCAAAAATCTTAGAACGGCTTCAACAGTGGTCTGCATTTACACAGATTAAGGCAATCAATCCTCTCCACATCATATTCCACTAAACTATAACTTCCAGCTATCTTCCAACAGCTTTGTTTAGTTGGTGTGATAATAGTTGGACCTGCAGTTTTGAAACAAGGTATACCAAGCTTGTTCCAGGGTTGTATAATAGAGCCTCAAGATACAATAAAAGGAAATAAGGAACTTATGGAATCACTGAATGCAACACCATATTGCCAGACCTGGCCTCTTGGAATGCAGAAACAAGAATGTGATAAAAACAAGTAATGGTATGAACCAACAACCTTGTTGCCACCTAATCTACAGAAGCAATGTTCCTGCAAAAGTAAAGCTTTCTTATTTTGCAGCTGAGCTCTGCCTAGTTGCTCTTGCTGCTCAGCCCATTGCTTGTTTCATAACACTTCTTGGGAGTGTGAGGAAACCCAAAAAGAATGAAACAGTCTACTTTGAAGGTTTGACTGATTGAAGAACATATCTTTAAGGCGAAAGATCCTCTGGATGATCCAGTGCCCATTTGTATGTTGTGTTGTATATGGTAATAAACTGTTCTCTTCAGATGTAAGCTCTTTGAGTCTAAAGAATGTAACACCCTTTCCTTGTCCAACAGGTGATGCAGACAAGAGGATCATTTCCTTGTTTATATGGTACACCCCGTACACTTCATCCCAGATTTAGTATACTTTCCTTTGTCAGGTCAGCAGGACCAGGGGGGAGCTGGGCCACTTTTCCCATCAAGGGACTCTTAGTACCACCAGCAATACCTAAGTGGGCAAACAGGTTGAAGCCCCTGCCTATTCAAAATGGAGATTTTGATAACTGTAGCCCACAGAAAGGGGAAGAGGTATGGGTTTTTTTTTTGGGGTCCCTTGAAAAAAAGTTGAGAAACACTAACCAAGGTGCTTGTATTATAAAATTCTTAAAATTGCTTGGATAATGTCCTGCTTCCTTCCTCATACATATAAATTACACAGAGAACATAGAATGATGAAAATCAAATCTAGAAGAGAGAGAGAACTGACAAAAATGCTCTCAAAGAATAAAATATTTCTAATTACCAGGGGTCAGAGACTTATGATGGAACCGTGCCCAGATTCAGCACATTACCAGTATAATTATTAGTACTCTGTTCTGCCCAGTCTCCAATTCTCAGCCCTACACTTGATTTGTACACCCTCCGTTTGCTTTGCTTTTCCACAAGTGCAATACACTTCTCTTTCACCACATGCATTTTTAATTTAATAGCAAGGCTTTGTTATCTGGGCTATGTTATTTATAAATTGTTTTATGTATGTGCATAAGTAATAGGCTTGTATGCACAAAATCTGTACAACTGTGGTATATAGCATCTAATTAATGCTACCTAAAAGCTGTTAAAAAGCACAATTGCCTGCAGTTATTGTCATGCTAAATCAATTGAGATGCTAATTGCTTCCCATTTGACACTTATTGGCCCACCTCCATCATAACCAGGTATACAGTGCTCATGATAAATAACTTTGTGCTCTGCTGTGCTAATCAGTCTTTAAATTTTTTTTTTTAAATGAGCCCATGACTTTAAACGTAGTGTGGACCAAATTCAGGCTAATTACACATTTAAGCCCTCTGAATAATGAACAATGAGAGTGGCACTTTTATGGCAAAAGTTGCATGGATCTGCTGAGTAGGTTTTGTAATCTCTTTGATTTAACTTAGCTGAAAATTTCAGAAGAGCGACATAGTGAATTAAAGAAAGGAGGGAAATCTGAAAATAATAAGTGGACATTGTTTAGAAATTAAAAGCAGAGTGGTGGAAAGCAAAATATTATGGGGTCATGGTAAGAAAAGCATAGCACACAAGGCAAAGTAAAAAACCAGAGGAGGTTACATTAAAAAAAGGTAGAAAGGGTAAGTATTGATAGATATTCTATTACCTATCTATTACCCAGATCATGTGTGGCCAGATTTGTTGAAGGGGTTGTTCACCTTTGAGTTAACTCTCAGTATGTGGCAGAGATTGATAGACCATTTGCAATTGGTTTTTATTTTTTATTATTTGGGGTTTTTGAGTTACTTAGATATTTATTCAGCAGCTCTCCAGATTGCAGTTTTAGCTATCTGGTTGCTAGATTGCAAACTACCATTGCATGCATACACAGATTTCAATAAGAAACTGGAATATGAATAGGAGAGGGTCTGGATAGAAAGATGCGTAATAAAAAGTAGCACAAACAATACATTTTGTAGCTTCACATAGACTTTGCTTTTTAGATGGTGTCAGCGACCCCCATTTGAGAGCAGGAAAGAGTCAGAAAAAATGCAAATCATTCAAAAACTATAACAAAGACAAAATGGAGGCTAATTGAAATTTTGCTTAGAATTAACCATTCTATAACATACTAAAAGTTAAATGAAAGGTGAAGCACCCCTTCAAGGCTAGTGTCAATGGATAACACGCGTGCCTCTTTCTCCCATGAAGAAAACAAGTAGAAAAATGTCAAATAAAGATTAATGGGTAACATATGCAGTGGAATAACTGAGAGCCATGAGAATATTCTATCTAACATTTGCTTTATTTGGCTACTAGGCTAAAAAAGGCCTTGATAGTTAATCCATTTTCTCTTTACCTGGAAGACCTTGATTTCGGTTTACACTTGAATTTGTATATTAAAGCACCCTCTGGTCTAAATATGCATCTTTCTGCATGTTTGTTTGCTTTACAACAAAGTGAGTGTAACATGGTGCTAGCGTGAACCTCTGCATACTATAGGTACAAAGTAAGTTAGGCTAAAAAAAGACACACGTACATCAAGTTCAACCCTAACTGCTAGTTGATCCAGAGGAAGGCAAACAACCCCATCTCCAATTTTCCTCTGAGGGGGAAAAAATTCCTTTCTGACTCCAAAATGGCAATCGGATCTCTGGATCAACTTGTACTATGAGCTATCTTCCATAACCCTGTATTGCATCACATGGTAAAAAGCCATTCAACCCCTTCTTAAAGCTATCTAATGTATCAGTCTGTACAATTGATTCAGGGAGAGAATTCCACATCTTCACAGCTCTCACTGTAAAAAAACCCCTTCCGAATATTTAGACGGAACCTCTTTTCTTCTAATCGGAAAGGATGACCTTGTGTCAGCTGGAAAGACCTACTGGTGAATAAAGCATTAGAGAGATTATTATATGATCCCCTTATATATTTGTACATAGTACATAGTACATCATTTCACCCCTTAAGCCTCTTCTCCAGCGTGAACATCCGCAATTTGGCCAGTCTTTCCTCATAGCTAAGATTTTCCATACCTTTTACCAGCTTAGTTGCCCTTCTCTGTACCCTCTTTAATACAATAATGTCCTGTTTGAGTGATGGAGCCCAAAACTGTATGGAATATTCTAGATGTGGCCTTACAAGTGCTCTATAAAGTGGAAGAATGACCCCCTCCTCCTGTGACTCTATGCCCCTTTTAATACAGCTCAAGACCTTATTTGCCCTTGATGCTGCTGACTGGCATTGCTTGCTACAGCCAAGTGTATAATCTACAAGGACTCCAAGATCCTTTTCCATAATGGATGTGCCTAGTGCAGTCCCATTAAGGGTATAAGTGGCTTGAATATTTTTACATCCCAGGTGCATGACTTTACATTTATCAACATTGAATCTCATTTGCCACTTAGCTGCCCAGATTGCCAGTTTGTCAAGATCCTGTTGCAAGGATTCCACATCCTGGATGGAATTAATTGGGCTAGATAGTTTTGTGTCATCTGCAAACACTGATACATTACTTACAACACCCTCCCCATAGTCATTAATAAACAAGTTAAACAAAAGTGGACCCAATACCGAGCCCTGAGGGACCCCACAAAGAACCTTACTCTAAGTAGAGAATGTACCATTAACAACCACCCTCTTTACCTGATCCTGTAGCCAGTTTCCTATCCATGTGCAAAGAACTTCATTAAGCCCAACAGACCTTAGTTTAGAAAGCAGCCGTTTGTGGGGCATGGTATCAAATGCTTTGGCAAAATCCAAATAGATCACATCTACTGCCCCCCCCCCACTGTCCAGCCTTTTACTTACCTCATCATAAAAAGCAATCAAATTTGTCTGACATGAACTATCCTTCATAAAGCCATGCTGATTGCTGCTCATAATGCCATTCACTATGACAAAATTTTGATTGTAATACGTACCTTAGCAAACCTTCAAATAATTTGCCCACCACAGATGTCAAACTTACTGGCCTATAATTGCCAGGCTGAGATCGTAATCCCTTTTTAAATATTGGGATGACATCTGCTTTCCTCCAATCCATAGGCACTATACCAGATGAAACTAAATCTAAGAAAATCAGAAATAGGGGCTGGTCTAAAACAGAACTAAGCTCTCTTAGCCGCTGACTAGATTAAATTGATTCACTAGCGCAGTTATGAAGTGTTCCTGGGAACTCAGACTCCTCTATTGTATACACTGGAGAAAAGAACTGATTTAGCACATTTGCCTTTTCTGGATCTGTTACAACCATACTGGTACTAATATTTAATGTAGCAGCACTCTCAACCTGCATTTTTTTTACTATTAATATATTTAAAAAACTTTTTAGGATTACTTTTTGCTTGCGCCGCAATTAACTCTTCATTACCTTTCTTTGCCTTCCGGATTGCTGATTTACAACATTTATTTCAGTGTTTATATTCATTAAATGCAGCGTCTGTCCCAAAAGATTTGTAATTTTTAAATGCCTTTCTTTTCAATTTCCCAGCTGCCCCGGTCATGTGACTTGTGCCAGCACTTTAGGAGGGAACTGCTTTCTGGCAGGCTGTTGTTTTTCCTTCTCAATTTAACTGAATAGTACGCAGTGGGACATGGGTTTTACTATTGAGAGCTGTTCTTAGATCTCCCAGGCAGCTGTTATCTTGTGTTAGGGAGCTGTTATCTGGTTACCTTCTCATTGTTCTGTTGTTAGGCTGCTGGGTGGGGGAAAGGGAGGGTGTGATATCACTCCATGACTTGGGGCAGCTGGGAAATTGACAAAATGTCTAGCCCCATGTCATATTTCAAAATGAAATATAAAAAAATCTGTTTGCTCTTTTGAGACATGGATTCCAGTGCAGAATTCTTCTGGAATATCACTATTAACTGATGCATTTTGATTTTTTTTCCCCATGACAGGATCCCTTTAAAATCTCCTCCAACCATCTAGCCATCTTCTCCCCCAAAACAGCTGCACTGTCATCATTGAGGTGCAGCCCATCCCTAGCAAAGAAACTTGAATGAATGTCATCTGACTCTGGAAAACTGCCAACTGGTCTTAATCAACTTATGGTACTTTAAAGCAGCAATAAGCTCAATAAACATTTACTACACAGTGTGTTAGCTGCTGTTTATTTCTACATGTGCAAAGTTAGGTTCCACCCCCATGATGCAGAATAATGCAAAACCCCCATTTGAAGACTCTCCTCCTTTTGCCACAGAGGGGTAAAACTTATCACTACTGGTAAATAAAGCATTAGAAAGCTTATTTTATGGACACTTGGCCAGTATTTTACCAGTCTGGTAGGTATAAACAATGCATGATGACACTGTTATTTATAGGGAAGGAATTATAACAGCCAAATAGAGGGGGGAAAAAATATATAATGTGGTAAACTATGTAAAAGCTAATATAATGTGGTAACTATGTAAATGTTTGGTCCAAGCACATTTAACATATACAGGTATGGGATCTATTATCTGAAATAGTTGGGGGGGTTACCAGATAAGGGATTTTTCTGTAATTTGGACCTTCCAGTCTACTAGAAAACCAACAATATTGGTTTGCCACAGATATGGATTCATGCAGGTTACTTACAGTATCATCAAGTACAAGGTGCTGCTTTATTTTTAAAATGAAAAATAAACTCATTTTAAAAATTTTTAATTATTTGCTTAAGATAATGGGAGATGACCTTCCCGTAATTCGAAGCATCTGGATAACAGGTTTCCAGATAACAGATCCTATACCTGTAATGATGGCACATACTTTTCCCCCCTTTTAAATCATACATGAGTATAATATTTTTCTCACATCCTTTTAAATATCTACAGTGATAAACCAAATAGCAAATGCTTCCATGATTATGTGACATCAATGGAGAAGTAGAAACTGGTTTAGACTGAAATACATGTATGACTTGTTCTAAATTAATTTAACTTAATAATTATCTTTCCATCTTGCTTTCAAAAAGTGCCAGAGGAAATTCAAAGCAAATTCAGTATTTTAGTGAAAATGCCAGATATGACTATCCTTCTTATTATTATTAACATGTATTTATAGAGCTCCAACATATTGCGCAGCACTTCTTGTTCAATATCCAATTTACATCAAAGGAATAAGAGAGCAGCTACACCATACATGATTTTTACTGTTATTTTGATTTATTCCATTTCTACTAAGTTCACTACTAATATGGGCAAGAGAACAGAGCATGAAATAGATACAGATCTACTATCTGGAAAGTATTTAGAGAGTTCTAAAATACCATTTTTCTACAGTGTCCTGCTTCAACAAACATTTCTTCAAATTTGATGGAATTGCTTTTACTCTGTAATAAAATTACACAATTTTCTCATGTTTATATTTTTGATTAGTATTCTTAAGGTGTGATTCTCCAAATTATGGAAAGAACCCTTATGCTTATAGATCCTTTACTAATGCAACTGAGTACAAAAGTCCATCTTCTGCTTTGGATAAGCATCACAAAAGCTACTACATAAGTATTTTACAGCCTTAGTGAAATTCACCAAAATGTGGTGGTTTTTATTGGAAGCTATGCTATTTACATGGATTTAAACCACTCTGGTGAATAATAAACATTTAGAATCACTAGCAGCAGACTTTGATGTGAAGTGATATCAGGGGGCACATTAGCAAAAACTAGAGGATAGTGGTCTAGACTTTGCTTTTTATTGTACAATTTAGATTAGAGTTTAGGGGGGTTATTAACTCAGGATTAGAACAAAAATCCACTGGAAAGCAAGTGAAGATCAGTGTAGTGTTTTATTGGAAAAGCATAACTACTACATGTTTCGGACCGCTAGGGTCCTTCCTTTGGTGCAGTTGAAACATGTAGTGCTTATGCATCTCCAATAAATCACTACACTGATCTTCACTTGCTCTCCAGTGGATTTTTGCTCTAATCCTGATGGTTTATGTGGACTTGGCAAACCACACCACTGTACGATAGAGCGCTGGACACAACTTTACAAAGGTGATTCTTCTTTGTGGGTAATTAACTCAATGGTTTAAACTAATTTCCTGACTATCTAACACTTATGAAATACAAAAATTTGTAAGTGAATTCAGAGTATCTGTAGTACGTATGCTATGTTAAGTAATTATATTCAATATGACGACCACAAAGCTTCAGGAACTCTGATCATGATCATGTCATTCTGGAGCAAGTAAACAGGGGCAATTAGGCACTCATTGAAACTTTGAAAGCACACTATGTAGCTCACACACCACCCACAGTTTCAATAATCCTTCAGTTCCAAAAACTTGTCAGTGGTTCTAGCGACTCTTATTTAAGTAAAACATTTTTTCTTTAAACATCTATTATCTCTTGGACAGCATGTGGAGAAAAGTGCAGGTGCTCGAGATCAGAGGTATGGCAGGTTGCCATAAAAGTGTTTAGCTTTTCCTTTACATGTTCAACAAGTCCCTATCTGTTCCAGCTGTGTATTGAACATTCTACCAGACCCTTGTGAAAGAATTAGGCTTCACTTCGTGCTTGCACTGAAATTAAGCAGAACAGTGCGTTATTATGCTACAAAAAACACGTTTCCTAAAACTGTTCTGCAAATTTATACACGTGTTCATTTTAAATTCTACTCAAAACTGTACGTACAATGCTGGTTATTAATTATAATCCAAAACAATTAACGATGACAATGATTGCCAAGCACCATAAACGCAGATCACAGGACTCATTAAGCAAATGTTTTTTCCCCCACAGTTGGTACAGCAGGTTTTGTGTCAAGGCAGGAACAAATGTCAGAAAGCATTCAATACAATCTCCTCCTATGCCCACTGCAGAAATCATTTGTCTGAGGAACTTATCACATTGACCATTTTTTATGATAGCCTAAAACTATTCGATAAGCATTCGATAGTCGAATGCTTATCGAATTTCGAATAGATTAGTAGGATTTTGGGTGAATTTTAGTAAATTTGCCCCTAAGTATTCAATGCTGTTCATATCACGGAGAGTTTAGGTCCTGTAGGTAAGGAGCCTTTGACCAAGATATATATATATACATACACTGTAAAAAGGGGTCTATGTAACTCCCCAAACACCAGTTTCATACAACTACAGTATTTCTCATAAAATCTTTTAAAAAGCACCTGCATGTGTTATTCATTTAAAGTAGGGCTTTAAAAATGATCTATTTTATTATTATTATTATTATTATTCAGTAAAACATTTTTGCTAGAAACCTGGCATTCAGTTGGCTAAATCAAGGATAAAAAGATGTTCTTATGGAATTATGTTCCAGGTCATTCACAGACATAACTCTTCTTTTAAAAGCTACAGAACAGCAGCGCTACATTATACTCATCCCCCCTCCCCCAGTGTTTCCATATTATCACTGTCAAGATCATTTCCAGCACTTGGCATGCTCACACATAAACCCACTTAGAGAACGTGCAACAAGAAACATGTTCTCTCACTAACTCAAAACATCCTTTTTTCTTTTTGTTGTGGTTTCCTTTACTCTCTTTTCTATAATGTTTATAATGTTCCTTTTCAGCAGTTAAGGCAGCCCTATAATTTAGCATTTTGCTCTCAATTTAACAAACACCGTAACTGTATTTTCCAGACCTCATTATATTGGAAACTATGGGGGAAAAAAGAATGCAGGGTTCTTTCTTGCATATACAAAAAATAGACTTTATCCATACAAATCAATTTTATGGTCAAAAATACATAAAATATAACGCTGTAATGGTTTGTTCAATCAGCAGTATATTTACATTCTCTTTGTGACAAACCTTTAGTACATGGTGTCTATGAATGAGATCTTAAAAACAAAAAATAAAGTAATATGTTTTTAAGCAGTTTCAATGGTGTTATTAGCTGCAAAGTGGTCCATCTCACATAAACAGTCAAACTGACAACAACTGAATACACCAATATATAAGGAAATAATGATCACCTGTTCTTGTTTTCAATACAATCTACCTTTTTTCCTCCATTGTTGCATCTGAGGTTTAGCTGACTGCTTGGTGTTGTTCTCTGTTATTGCCATACTTGGCCTCTTCTTCTAGAAGGCTTCTCTAAATGCTCAGCCTGGGATTTTTGCATTTCATCGTTGACTTTTTATTCCTTTATTTTACGTATGCATACTTTACATTCCCTAGCTGGTCAGAATTCCATCATCTGCAAACCTAAGTTAAGGCAGACTTGCCAGGATAGGCGTATGTAGCTGTTATTGATTTCCTTCAGAGACTGACTCAAAGGTTTGAGTGAAGGGGATATCACAGGGAAATCATTGCATCAGACAAAAAAAGTGACACCTTTCTGAGCCTTAAAGATTGAATAAAATGGCCAATGTTTCATTAATTACCCATTATAGGACTATCTTGAACGGATCTTGTCTTGCCAGTGGCACTTGTTTAACTCTAATGCTGAACTTGGTTTATCATGTGAAAACGCATGGACGAAAAAAAAATTTCTCCAAATTCAGTTTCATTATTTTCCCCATAGAATTCAATAGAGTTTTCACATAAAAAAAATTGAGATAAGTTTTTCTGAATTGAGTTGCATCTCAAATTGAATCTTGTCCATAAGTTTTCAAGTGATAAACTGTCTCTCTGAATTGCATCTGACCCTTTATGCTGCATGTGCTAAAAGTGCATGAGAGAAAAATAGTGATAGAGCATGTTAGGAACATTAGAAAGGGACTCATAACACACTGGGTTTCATTACATTTTTATTGTATCATGACAGTAAGGAGCCTGTGGTCTCTGTTTGTAGAGTTGGAAAAAGTACTCCACTCTAATCAACATGGAGGATTTGCAATTAAAGGGATTCTGTCATGATATTTATTGCGTAGCTTTAATAATATATTACACAGAGTATATTAAAAATAATTAATTAAATCTGCTTTTCAGGAACACACAGTACAACACAGTGTAAAGGTGGCCATACACGGGCAGATAAAAGCTGCCGACGGACTGTGTCGGCAGTTTATCGGCCCGTGTGGGGAGCCCTCCGACGGGCTTTCCCGATTGATGTCTGGCCGAAAGTCGGGCAGTTGTCGATCGGGCAGGATTAAAAATCCCGTCGGGATCTGTTCGTTGATGCGGTCCCGCGATTCGACCGCCCGTACTGATCCGAACGTTGGGCCCTAGGGCCCACGATCGGATCAGCCCGATATCGCCCATCGCCAAACGAGCGGATCTCTACGTGTATGGCCACCTTAAGTCCTTTCAGGCAAAGGGCAGATGGACAGTTGAGTCAGCTACTCTCAGCCTGGATGATTTTATTAAGGTTGAGAGAAGCAGATCTGTTCAGTGCCCTATCTCTATTGATTTGAATAAGATCCACTTGCTCGCAGTCACATGAAGCAGAGTGGAGGTCGACCCAAATATGCAAAAGAAGGCATTTTTAGGCTGACCTCCACTCTGCTTCATGTGACTGTACATAAGCAGAAACAGTTCAAATAAATGGAGCTTGAGCACGGAGCAGATCAGCTTCTTTCAGCCTTAAAAAACTATGTAGGATGAGATCAGTGGAGTAGTGATGTGTGGGACAGCCCAATACCTACAGGTTGGGCGGTTTAAGGCCAACCTCGCTGCGCCTTGAATTATCGGCTTCCAACTTTATAGGTGCGAGCCTGCTCCACCCCTTTTCTGACATTGTCGATGGGGCGGTGAGGGTCTATATATATATTTATATATATATATACGTATATATATATATATATATATATATATATATATATAGTTTTAGGAGTTTATTTTGATCACTACAATATATAGCCTTCAGATATGTATAAGGTTTCACACTCACTGTATTTGGGAAATGCTACTCTCTGCTTCTAACTATATAATGTATTTTGCACATTGTTCATGGAAGTCACTATACTATTTTTCACAAGAAAATGATATGTGTATATAGGATATTAGAAGTTACCTCCGAGTTCCATGACCTTCGGCCTTGTATTTTTATATTGTCCTGAAACTCTTCTGTAACTTATAATATCTTTATAATTTACAAGATGTATATATATATATATATATACAGTATATATATATATATATATATATATATATATCCTTTGATGCACACACAATTGAAAGAGCTTTTCAACATTGCAGAGAAACATCTGGAAAAACTGTGCATTAAACTGCATAGGGTAACAGACTTTCTGTAAGTTCTCACAATTTGGGCCTTTAGTAAGATCCTGGCAGTTCAGTCCAACCAGATTACCTCATTTGGTGAGTAGCTGCTACAGAATAATTTGAGAGCAATCAGTCACAGTGAGTACACTAAATAATATCTATTTTTATTAAAAATGTTTAATAAAAGTCCCAGAAATTGGAGCACGCTTTGCCAAAATAATGCATGGGAGCTAAATGTCCATCAACAGCTTTAATTACGTATGTGTAGATGATTTCCCTTTAATCCAGTAAAGATATGCAGCAAAAATTGTAAAATATCAGACCGCCACAAAATCCACTTGTAAACAGTGAATCATGACATTGGAAGAAAAAAAGACTCCATAATGTTCAACTGATATGAAAGTAAAGAAGAAAAACACAATGAATCATTGCTCTAAAGATAAAAAAATGGCAGTCAGATTTCTCCCTGAATCAAAAAATTCTTATGCCATCCCACTGGCGATTCAGATAATTGCCAGCAGGAAGGCATTTGGGGGGATTAGTCGCCCACAGAAGAAAAGATTTGTCGCTGGGTGACTATTCTCCCCGTCTGCCACCACTCTTAGGTTAGTTACAGAATCAGCCTTTAATACTATCAAACTACATAAAAAAAGAATTCAACAACATCAAATACCTTTATCACAAAGAATACCTTTCTTCAAGCCATTTTCCCTAGAAAGTAATGTGATGCAAAAAAAATTGTAATTCTCAGATACATGGAATATGCATTTTTACAAGAAAGCTATGCAGATGTATCATGCCTATGGAAATTCCACAATAGTAAATGAATGCATACATTTCACTGGTTTAGCATGTAGCTTTAAAGGAACAGTGGCACCTAAAGTGGTTAAAGTAATTATAATCTAATGTACTGTTTCTCTACACTGGTAGTACTGGTGAGTTTCCTTCAGACACTCTACTTTAGTATATATATATAGACAAGCTGTTGCGTAGCCATGGGGGTAGCCAATCAAAGCCGAAGAAGGAGAAAAGGCACAGGTTACACAACAAATAAGCTGTGTAGTATACAATGGGACTCTACAGAGGTTATCTGTTATCTTTTATGGGGTAAATTTATCAAAGAGTGAAGTTCTGCCACAAGAGTGAAATTCCACCACTCTCCATTTATTTCTATGGGATTTTGAAAGGCGTATTTATCAATGAGTGAAAGTGAAATTTCACCCTTTCATAAATACGCCTTTAAAAATCCCATAGAAATAAATGGAGAGTGGCGGAATTTCACTCTGGTGGCGGGACTTCACTCTTTACTTCACTCTTTGATAAATATTCCCCTATGTATCCTGTGCTTGAATGGCTGTTCCCATGGCTACACACCAGTTTGTTTATATAAACTAGTGTTTCTGAAGCAAACACACTAGTGTTAACAGTGCAATGCAATAGTTGGATATATTTTCATTATGTTAAACCACTTTAATTTCTTTCATGTTATCGTTCCTTTAAAAATAATAGTCAGAGGTAGTAAATATAGACAAATCTGGATTTGCAACACAGTATAGTATAGCAGGTGTTTTTTTTATATCCTATATATGAGTTATAGAAAGTGTTTACAAACAAAAATGAACAGAAGGAGATTATTACTTTCATTTGCCAATCTGCTACTTGTTGTTTTATTATTATGCCCTAAGGAATTTTCCCTTATCTGTATAACACTTTTTAATGATTGTTTGTGGAATTCCAGGATCCCTTCTCAGAATAAATATGTCTGCCTTATTTAATAACCTTTTAGACTTTGTATCCTTGTCTGATACACATGCACAAATAACTGAAGCAGTGTGAGCTGACATTTAGGTGTTGCTAGCATAAAGTAAACGTAGTCAGTCTGCTGCCTCAGATGCCCTCCACAACCCCTGATACTTTCCTATAATGTAAGTCCCCCCTTGACATGATGTAGCTGCCTAACATCAGTTATAGTAACATAGTAATGTACACAGGCAACAGTAAAAATGAGCTGCATGAGCTCAACCCATGCATTACAACTTCTACCATCATCATAGGAAGAAAGATAACCTGTTCTACTAATGTTTGTAATTTATGTGTAGGAGGCTAAAGGTTTTGCCAACCTTTAGGTCCTTTGGACCCCCCAGCGAGATTGGATCCTCAGTTATAGAAGGGAAGCATTTTATTTTTCCTGGGTAGAAGTATTCTGCTGGCAGTTCAGTGGCTGGGCAGTAGCTTTTATATTTTATAAAAGGTGCACACTTGCCGGAGAAGTACAATGGTGCTGCAGAGGGCCTTAAACAAAGAAAGTTTCCAGAATGGGCTAATGTAATAAAAGGCACTAAGTTTGCCCAGGGGCAGTAACCTATAGCAACCAATCAGCAGGTAGAATTCACTAGTCACCTGTTAAAATGCAAGTATCTTATTGGTTGCCATGAGTTACTGCTCCTGAGCAAACTTAGTGCCTTATATTACATATAGGGGTGAAGTAAGTGCAAGGACAGTTCTGTTATAGTCACTCTAGGAGTAAAAGAAAGGATCAAGATTTATTTACTGAACAGCCAGAGACTCTGAAAGGGAGACCAGGAAGGTTAGTACCATATGGTGACAAGGCCGCCAGGTTAGGGGACTCAAATGGTTCAACTCAGGGATAAAGAGCTCTTTGGAGTGAGGCACCCCCATGCCTTATGTCTGCTAAAACATTAATTAAGCCCAATAAGCTTGGTTTGATTTCTACAGGTATGACATCCGGAAACATGTTATCCAGAAATCTTTGGATAACATTTTTTTAAATAATCCAAAATTTTAAAATTGTATTTCCTTTCTCTCTGCAATCATTTAACAGTACCTTGTACTTGATACAAACTAAGTTATGATTAGTCCTTATTGGAAGCAAAACCAGCCTGTTGGGTTTATTTAATGTTTAAACTATATTGCTATAACAGAGAAAAGAAAAAGGTTTTAAAATTTTGGATTATTTTATTAAAATGGAGTATATAGGAGATGATTTTCCCATAATTTGAGAGTTTTCTGGACAATTGGTCTAAAGATACCAGATACTATACAATGTACTTTCACGCTTCCTTATGCACATATATAAAAAATAACATGATGGCAGATCAGTGAAACACTGACACACTACTGGCAAAGTTACAACATTTAACATAAAAGGCAATGTTTTTCTGCATTCTTACAGAATGAACTAGTATAATGATATTCAATAATAATCAATCTGTTCAACCCTTAGCAAAACTAAGCATTCTGTCTGAACAGCAAAAGATGAAACTGCTGAAAACTTACATGATTTAGTCATGACTACTGCAGATAAGACATAAGAAGCTAGAGCAAACAGAGGGCTAAATTCCAATATAACTTGGTTAATATTTTAAAAGAGCTTGAAGAGAGATGATCAAATACATATAATTTTGAACCTTCCAAATGAAGGAGCACACACATATATCAACTTCTGAGACTGCCACCACTAATATTGTAACTAAAACCTAATTATAATCTGCAGCACAAAGTGGGAATGAGACCTTACTGTAGGATAACTGAATACACCAATTGTTATGGACCTTTAGATCTACATCAGTTGGGCATCATACTGTAACTAAAATCTAATTAAATTAGAGCTGTCTAACTCCAGACTTTAGATAATTACCATTTTTTGTGTTTTAATGTGATTTTCTAATAAGAAATTGATTTAGGAGTTTGCATTATCATTCTTATAGATTTTTTTCACATTAATTAAATGCAGTCTAAAAGACAATTCAGCTGTAGAAGTGATGGTTCACTGCTAAAATAATCAGAGAACCTGTTTGCAAAAGGTTTAGAAATAATAAAGGACATTGGAATCATCATGTTACTGTCCAAGTCAAGAAGCAACATATGTCTTCATGCATGTGTATATATTTAAAAAAGGGAAAATATCCCTTAGACAGAGATACATGCTTTTATCTGCACTTTATATTCACACCTCTTTAATCATTCTCAATGGACAAAAACACATCTAAGTAGCAAGGGTCCCTTAGACTGAACTATTCAGACTGAAGACTCGCTTCTCTAAGGAGTGCTCTAAAGATGGCCATACATGGGCATATTAAAGTTGCTGCTTTAAATTTGGCAGGTATTAATCAGGCAGGTATGAAAATTATTTTGGGTGAGGACTGCATTAGCTCCTTGATGTGCTCCCTCTTTCCGTGGATATCCATAGGTTTGGTGCAGGATCTGATAATTGCCCCCCAGCAGGCCCGGACTGGCAATCTGTGGGTTCTGGCAAATGCCAGAGGGGCTGCTGTAAGTTGCTATAGACAGTCACTATTTAGTGGGCTGGTAGGGGCCTGCTTTGGCTTTTGTGTTGCTGTTTGGGCCTCTGAGCACTTGAAATGCCAGGGCCTATTTGGATCTGAGTCCAGACCTGGCCCCCAGGGTCATTAACTGATTCAGCAAATCATATCAAAGCTTGTCAAAAATTTGGAATTCAAAATTTAACGCCTGCTTTGAGGCCACTGGAAGCAACATCCAACATGTTGCTTGTAAGTCACTGGTTGGGGATCACTGTTCTATATTGTAACAGGTAGTACATGTATGGGATCAGTTATCCAGTTCTCTCATGGACTCCATTTTAATGCTATGATCCCAATTTTTAATAATAATTTCTTTTTTCGCTGTAATAATAAAGCAGTAGCTTGCACTTGATCCAAATTAAGATATAATGAATCCTTATTGGAAGCAGAATCAGCCCATTGGATTTATTTAATTTCTACATGATTTTCTAGTACACTTAAGGTATAAAGACCACAAAACTATTTTGTTTTTGTTCAGGGATGAGGTTTTAAAATGAACACCCTGGCAGGAAGCAACAACCACGACAGGGCCCACAACTACCTGTGAACCACCGTGTCCTGCTGGCCCAGTCCAACCATCCCTCTGAGACAGCTTAATTACTGAAGGGAACTACCAGGACTACAGGAATATTGTTTAAAAGCAACGAATATTCATGTATATAAGAATATGGAGTATTAAGTAAATAACATGGTCCACTATGATACAAACTCCATTAGAAGATGTTTTTTCTAGTCACCATAAATGGGGTAGGTCTACACAAGCATGCCATATGTAATATGCTGAAGCCAAAATAGGGTAACACAAATATTAGCAACCTCTAAGAGACCATCTTAATACAGAAATGCAATAAATTGGGTTTATACTGGACATAATCCTTACTTACTCTTGTAATCATCATTTTGATAAACGAAATCTTGGGTTTTTGTTATTTCTTGAGTTAAACAGAGCAAAAGGGAAAACTGAAGCTGCTCCTTGTTAGATTACCAGTGCACACCCTGCATAATAACATCAGCTAACAAAACAGCCACAGAGGGAGAAGACTGTATTCTGGTAATTTAATCACTGAATAGTAAGGAATAGTGATGGGCGAATTTATTCGCCAGGGGCAAATTCGCAGCGAATTCCTGCGATTCGCCGCTGGCGAATAAATTCGCGAAACGCCAGCAAAAATTCGACAAAAAAACTGTAAAATGCATCCTGTGATTGCAGCTGTAACTCTTTATTTCTGGGTGATTCAGAAGAAAAGAGAGAGCCATGACAACCTGCACCAACTTGAAGTTTCCTAGAAATAACAGTGACTTGGAGCAGTTCTGTAGATGGGTTGGCAGGGGCAGAGTGCAGCAGATGTCCTCAACAGCATGTCATTCCTTATCATTTCATATACACAATGTGAATTCTGGGATTGGCACCTCTCTACTAAAATTGCATTTTTCATATATACAGCACAAAATGGGAGCACTCTATAAACCACATGGTCAGAGTGGACCACTAATTCTTTGGCCTCAAGGACCACAAAACAAGGAAAGCAAATGATGTTTCTTCTGTTTATTATATCCAATTTAGTTCTTTAGTACTTGATTCTAGACACAGAAACAGTTAATTCCTGGAATACTAAACAACAGCTGCAATTAACATAAGGCTGACTAAAATCTACATTGGCAGGACGCAGAAACTTAAGAGGAAATTTCAGCATGTTGGAAAGAGCAAATATTGCTACCAAATATTGTTTTTGTCTTGCTGTGGATTTGCCTTGGCTCCCACATGTCATTTGCTGAAGGGATACCCATTTCAGTGCTCTTCAACTTTTTCCAAACATTGGGCCATTTCTTTAATATATCTTGTTTAGGGACATAATATGTCATGTTTATTTCAAAGTCAGTGACAGTGAAGTCAGTTAAGGACTTGGCCAGGGCTGAGGTGCCATAAAGATCCCTCTGTGGCATATCTGTCTAGCAGGCCTACAGTTAGATAGCCTTGGTCTATATTTTTCTTTAACAATATGTTCATTGAATAGAATATGCATTAAAAGTATGTCCGCTCTTGAGGTCAAGGCTATCATCAGCAGCAGCACAATTAAAATAAGGAAACTGAATAACTGAGATGATACAGAGAAAAAGACTCTAGAAGTATCTCAGGTCAGTTCACAGTTCAACTTTGTATAATTTACAGTTACTGTACTGTTTAAGTTCATGAGTAAGGTCAGATTTTTATTAAGTTTAACTGGCATCATATCTGTACTGTTCAGAAAAAGAAACTTAACTAATAGCCGATAAAATGTGTAAAAGACCATAACAACTGACCTTCCTCATCATCTGTCACCACGGTAGTCATTATAACACCCATATGTCTTTGGAGCACTGCTAAAATGTTTCTATTTGGAACTGGTGCTTAAATGTACTGCCTTCTGTATTTATATTTAGCCTCTCGTTATTATTCATGAAAATTTATAGACATATCTTTCAATGCTTTTACGGACAAGAAAATCGAATCCACCTTGTAAAAACATCTTCAGTGCAGCCAGGGTCGGACTGGGCCGATGGTATATCGGCAAAAAACCCAGTGGGCACCCTGCTCTTGTGGGCCCCTCCCAGCCCGGCAGTGCCGATTCTGGGGCTGCCGCTGCCCTGATGCCGCCCCCCCCCCCCCCCCCCCCCCCCCCCCATTCCCGCTCAGTGCTTAAAAATCAGAGTTGGAGCAGTATCGCTAGTGCATTGAGCGCAATTGCGCTCTCTGCACTAGCGGAGCCAAATTTCCGGGTTAAAACAAGGAAAATCGTCTCTTACAGTTACAAGAAGCGACTTTTTGCTGCCCCTTGTAACTGGCTGCTCCGTGCCGCCTGAGACATGGTTCTCACCTTGCCTCATGGCCGAGCGGCCCGGCAGACCCGCTCCTTGCTCTAATCTTTCTGCTGTAACCTCCCTTTTTTGCGCGGGGGGGGGGAGGTCCAGTGGAGGAACTAGAGTTGTGGCAGCAGCTGGGGTCCCCCGGTCCGACCTGCATCACAAAATAATGGATAGCTCATTGCAAGGAATTTCTAACTGTGTGACATAAACACAGGCTGCTGCTATTTCTTAGAAATACTTTGGAAATAACTAATACATATTGCAGTCAGGGCAGTAATTCTGTCTGGTCAAGAATTATTGGGATTTATGAGCTAAGGTGTCCTAGGTATTGGACCCCTGACCACCCACCCCTTTGGTAACTGGAACATGTGCAGTACAGTCTGCATACACATATGCGCTAAACACGAAAGAAAGAGGTACCATGCCCCTCAATTCAATTTATTAAAGGGCACAGTTATGGGACCCTTTATCCAGAATGCTCTGGGACCTGGGGTTTTATGGATAAGGAGTCTTTCTGTAATTTGGATCTTCATACCTTAAAGGGGGAATGTACAGTAATTAAAAATCAATGTTTAAAATGGTGTTTTCGCGAATGTTTAGCACTGCTCGCAATGTAAAATCATTTGCTGGCAACAAGACATTGCTAAGCAAAGGTTGCTCTGGAGTTAAATATTTGCCACAAAATATGCTTTGTGATTGCAAAATTATTACATACATTGTGAAAAAAAGTCATATGGGGTGAGGAAGTCCTCAAGGTCTTTAATTGGTCAAAAAGGACGCAAACGTGATTGCTAACATTCGCAATGGTCTTTGTGAACTAAACATAAACCATTCCTCCATTAGTCTACTATAAAAAATATTTAAGAAAAAATTAAATCCAATAGGATTGTTTTAGCTCCAATAAGTATTAAAAGAGAAGTAAACCCTAAAAATTAATAAGGCTAAAAATGGCATACTTTATATACTCTGAGCAGCTATTAAAGTGGACCCGTCACCCAGACACAAAAATCTGTATAATAAAAGTCCTTTTCAAATTAAACATGAAATCCAATTTCAAATTTTTATTAAAGCATTCATAGCTGTTTTAAGCTCATTTAAAAATCTCAGCTGTCAATCAAATATTGTCTGCCACTCCTCTATGCCTTAGGCATAGAGGCGGGGCAGATAGTTACTTTCACTTTCCATTCAGCACTTCCTAGATGTCACTGCTCCCCACACATTCCCCCAGTTCTCTTAACCATTTAATTGTGTAGCCAGGACATGGGGATAGACATCAGGTCCCCCATTCTGGTGCACAAACAAGATTCTGAGATGATACAAGGCTTGTCTTAATAACAGTGTCCACAAAATGGCTCCTCCCTGCTTGCTATAAATATGAATTCCCAGACTGAAGAAAACAAGATTAAAATAATTTATATAGTGTAATTAATGTTCATTTTGCTTGACTAATGTGATAAAATAGGATTCTGAATATTTTTTTGGGGTGACGGGTCCACTTTAAGAAGCTAAGCTTAGGGGTTGTCATTAATTATCCAACTAAAAGTTGGATTAAGTTTGTCTGTAATATAAGCTGATGCTACAGGGCTGATTATTAGATTCTGATGCTAATTGCACTGTTTATGGGCTGCCTACTGACAGGGGCGCTCCGCCAATGAGGTGAGTTGAGAAACTGCTAGGCACCAGGGGCGGAAAAAGTGCTGCTCATGGTACTTCTAGCGTAGTGTGCAATTATGTGCTCTGTGCTGGTGTCCTGGACCTCTCTGTCACCCTCGTGAACCCCCCCCTCCGGCGCAAAAAGGTGAGTGCATGGGGGAGGGGGGCGGCAGCAACGGCAAGCTCCTGATTACATTTTACACACTGATCTGGAGTTATTGGATCGATCTTTGCAAGCCTATAAGGAGTCAGATATACTCTATTCAAAAATGTTACTTTTATGTATCTGTCCCTAATTGACATTGAGATGTCTGGGGTCTGTTTAAGTGCATTTTTCCACATTTCCTATTCTAATTCTGGGATATTGCTGACCCATTTCTCTCTCACTTTACCCAAGGGGTCTGAGCTAGCCTGCCATAAGATGGTATAAAACCAAGACATTGGTTTTGTCAGGTCTTCCCTGTGGAGGTATTTCTCCAATGTGGAGTCCACTAGTTCAATAGGTCTAGTAGGGATTTGAGATTTAAAAGCGTGCTGCAATTTAAGGTACCAAAAAACAGAGTTAGCTAGATTGTAGCTGTCTTTAAGGCTTTGGAGTCCTTTAATATCCCCATTCTCCACAATATCATAGAGAGCTTTTATTCCTCGACTGGCCCAGTTGTTAATGTCAGGTATTGCTCCAAAGTGCGAGAGAGTACTATTACCCTACAGGGGTGCCCAGCAGGACCACACCGGCCTTTCCTTATGTGTATGTTTAATTTCTTTTTTAAATACCTCGGCCACTGTAGCCATGGGGGTAGTAATCTCGTAGTACTCAGTAGTTCCCCTGTAGGGCAACTTGGCCAGAGCTTCCAAAGGCACCATAATTGTAGCTTCTAAGGTAGTAGAGGGGTTGTCTAGCTGAGGTACGATCCACCAATGTGTCCATCATCACCGTCACCTGTAGCACTTTTAAACTCATGCTCATGCTCCCCTGCCCATATGAAATTGAGCAGTATGGCCTCTATTTGTTTAAACCACTGGCTCCGCAGTGATATTGGTTATGAAAAACATACAAGAATTTGGGTAAAAATACAATTTTAAAGAGGTTGATTCTTCCTGGGGTGGAGAAAGGCAGCTGTTGCCATACGCTGTCAAAGCGTTAACTATTGGGGTCAGATTATGATCCTCAAATTTTTTATAGTCTAAGTGGATTGTCATCCCTAAATATTTAAACGTCTGTGTTACTAGTAGGCAGCTTTTTTGTGGTGGTGATCCCACAGGTGGCGATCAATTGGAAAAATAGCCAATTTAGTTTGGTTTATGCAGAGGCCAGAGAGTTCCCCAAATCTCTGTATTTCGCTCAACGCTGCCTCAAGGGCTCTGTGGGAGTTGGCTAAATAAAGGAGCATATCGTCTGCATATAGAGATATCTTTTCTATGATTCTTCCAATTGCTAGTCCCTCCACCTCCTGGGATTCTCTATTCCTAATTGCCAGGGGCTCTATGGCTAGGGCAAAAAGCAGTGGGGAGAGTGGACAGCCCTGTCTCGCCCCCCTCTCAAGTTGTATTGCATCTGTAAGCAGGCCATTGACCAGGACTCTAGCTTTAGGGTTATGATATAATGCTCTTACCCAGCCTAAAAACCGTTGCTCAATCCAAATCTGCTTAGAATTTCCCATAAATATGACCAAGAGACTGTATCAAACGCCTTAGCAGTATCCAATGACACCACTATTCTATTTCCACTATTAGTATGTTCTAAAGTCAGATTATTAAACAGTCTCGACACATTTATATCTGTGGCTTTTTTTGGCATAAATCCAGTCTGGTTTGGGTGAACTAGTTCTGTTATGACCTGCTTAACTCTGTTTGCGAGAACATTTTTGGAAAATATTTTGACGTCACAATTTAGCAGGGAAATGGGCCGGTACGAGTCATAGCTGTCCTGCGGTTTTCCTGCCTTAGGTATTAATACAATATGGGCCATATAGCACGATTCTGGAAGTGGGACCGTTTGTGATGTTCTGTTAAAGAGCTTACAAAGTTTCCAAGTCAGAATTTTTGTATGCCCTTTGTACCATTCGGCTGGGATGCCATCTGGTCCAGGTGGCATATCAGCTATAGCTTTACTTATCTCTTCCTCTGTCATATTACCCTCCAATCCTCTTTTTGTTGTTGGCTAAGGTATGGAATTGGTATCTCATCTAGATAAGAAACCAAGGTCTGACTGGAGGGTGCTGGGGGTGCTGCATAGCTGCTTTGATAGTATTGCCCAAATCTATTTACTAATGGTTGCCTGTCAGTGATCAGAACGGCATCCTCTCCCTTAACACCATGTATAACTGTATGTGGTACATCAACTTTGGCTAATAGAGCGAGTAGTTTCCCATTCTTATCTCTCTTGTCAAACCATGCTGCTTTTCAGTATACCACCTTCTGAGAGGCTTTTTCCATAAGCACAGTAACGTAACTAAGTGGGGGCGGGCCCGGATGCGGGCCGCGCAGCTGGGCCCCCCCTCACCCCCCTCTGTGCCAATTATTTTTGTGGCTGCAGCCATCTTAAGACGGCTGCAGCGAGGTGAAATCTGCCGGGGGGGGCATGCGGGGGTGCAGGCCCTGGTACACTTGCACCCCCTGCTCCCCCGGTAGTTACGCCACTGCATAAGCAGCAGGTTTATTTGCCTTTGTCCTGCAGCAAGTACCCGTTTTGTGGCCTCTGAGGGGCGTGTTATTAGACTGCACTCTAGCTTAGCTAATTCAGCCCTGGCACATTCCAGGTTAGCCTCGATTTCCCTCCTTGTAGCTGAAATTAGAGAGATATAGGTGCCTCTCATATGGGCTTTGCATGCTTCCCAGACCATTTCCTCAGAGACACTTCCCTGGTTTTCCTGCCAATACGACTCTAGTAATGGGTGTATTTCTCTGCAATTTTTGTGTTGGAGATCCACTTAGGTGGGAGTCTCCATTGCCGTGGGGCAGCGACATCCTTCCCTATTAGTGTTAGTATAACTGGGGCATGATCTGAGCAAACTCGAGTGGAGAAATTAATATTCTCTAAGGCCTGCAATACTTCCGCATTGACAGAAGGTCAATTCTGGATAATGCGGAGGAGGCGATAGTATAGCAGGAAAATTGCTGCAGTTGGGTGTTTTTCCACCTCCATGTGTCTATGAGGCCAGCTGCCTCCATCCATTGGGCAAAAACTTTAGTGTTACTAGCAATGGGTCTGAGCCTATCTCTACCAGGGTCTGGAACCATATTGAAATCTCCAGCCCATATCATGGGGAAGCTGCCCATCATGGCTAACTTTTGCAATATCTCATTAAGGAATTGTATATCTGCAGGTGGCGGGAGATACACATTAACAAAAATATATGTGGTGCCCTCTACTTGCCCTTTAAGTATAAATAAATCTCCCTACTCTTTCTGTTATTACCCTCTCGAATTTAAAATTAAGAGGTATCCTGACCAATATGGCCACTCCTCTAGAGTAGGTAGAGTATTCTGAGTGGTATACATTATTGATCCAAGCAGTGTCGGACTGGCCCACCGGAATACCAGGAAAACTCCCGGTGGGCCAAGGTGTCAGTGGGCCCTCATGCTGCTAAACCTTTGGCCTATTTCATGGCCATTCTCTATTTCGGGGATCCCCAACCTTTTGAACCTGAGAGCAACATTCAGAAGTATAAGGAGTTGGGGAGCAACACTAGCATGAAAAATGTTCTTGGGGTGCCAAATAAGTGTTGTAATTGGCCATTTGGTACACCCTATGTTTGTTGTCAACCTACATTGAGGCTCTGTTCTGCAGTACATCTGGTTTTTATACATCCAAAACTTGCCCCCCAAGCCAGGAATTAAAAAACAAGCACCTGCTTTGAGACCACTGGGCGCAACATCCAAGGGGTTGGAGAGCAACATGTTGCTCGTGAGCTACTGGTTGGGGATCAATGCTCTATTTCTATGAGAACAAAGAGGCTAAATAGATGGAATAATTGATTATAGTATGTAAAGAAAACAAACTAGGAGACTAGAGTTTGATTGAGGAGATGAAGAATATTAGTACTGAGAGTGGCCCCCTGGTCTAAGGTTTTATGGTGGGTCCATGGGCTAAGGTTTTTGGGTGGGCCCCTGGTGTCCCAGTCCAACACTGGATCCAAGCCCTTTTTAGGCCCCTAACCATCTGTCCGACCAGGTGGGTCTCTTGTAGCATAATAAGGTCGACTCTGGACTTCAGTATTTGTTCTAACACCACCGACCTTTTTATCTTATCAATTACACCCCTAACATTCCATGATAGCAATGTAAACTGTTGTTGTATCAACATTATCCCTTGCAGATTTGTAAATGGAAGGGACATCCCAGAAGCCACCGCTCTAGTATGGGAATGTCCTGTAGAGACATGGGTGGTGTTAGGAGAGGTCCCTTGACCCCTTCATTACAGCACAGCTTGTTCTCATATAACATATTAAACCACTGCATGCATGGCTCCATCTTGGCAAAGAGAGAAAGGTTAGAAAGCGATAGTCATCAAAGGTGCCCCTTAACATATTCCCCCCACCCAGTATCCTCCCCCAACTCGGAGATACATTATTCCCAAACAAATTTAACGAAATGTTATTAACTTGCCTTCTGCAAGGCAATTAACTTATTGAATTAAAAGTAACAGGCAGCAGTCCGAGCTTGCTCTGCAGTTTATGTGAAATTGATCTCAGTATCTATAAAACTGTATGTCCAGTGCCGTGGATAGAAATGTCCAAATGGGCCAAAGCTGTGCCCCTGTATTAACATAAGCTGTGAACCACTGCAATAACTTCCACCATGGCAGCCACCCTCCCCATATAAGGCCCTAGGCCTCCCGGTGAACATTGGGGCCTATTATTAAATTTGTGGATAGTCACGGAAAGGTATGCATGGATACAGGGTCCTCTGGTGTAAGGGGAAATAGCCAGTGTTTACACATACATATGTAGAGTCAGCCCGAGTGGGTTGTCAAAAAAGAAAGTGAAAATTGGACTTTGAGGCATTATAGGGGTTCTAAAACGTGTGAGTTGGCTCTGACTAAGTACTGTCAGCCTACCTTGGAGAGATTCTTTACTGAGCCTGGGGGTTATTGTTACCTCTTGGTTGGCGGTCAAGCCACTTCAGCATTTCCTCTGCCCGATCAAAAAATATCGATTTGTCTCCTTCAAACACTCTCAGCTTAGCAGAAAAAAGCATGGAGTAGGTACTGCCCAAATCGCTGAGTTTTCTCTTGACTCCAATGTAGGTGCTTCTCTTTTTCTGCATGGCCACCGAGTAGTCAGGGTAGAGTGAGATTCTGGCTCCTGTGTGTCATATCTCTCCTTTGTTCTATGCTTCTCATAGTGCCACATCCCGGTCTCTAAAGTTTAGCATCTTAATGAGGAATGGGTGAGGTGGTGCACTTGGCGGGCCTGGTCGGGACTCTGTGGGCATGTTCCACAACATATTGCGCAGAACAAATTCCTGAGGCCAAGATGTCTTTTAGTCATGTTTCCGCGAATGTCTCGGGAGAGATCCCCTCGGATATTTGAGCTCCTTTGCCTGTTTTCCATATCTTCCAGCCAGTCGGTAGTAGCCAGCAACTGATGATGTAATTTCACTTCATCCGGCAGAGAGGCTGTACGGTCTTCCAACTCACTTATTCTGCCCTCTGCACAACTTGTCCCCTCTCGCACTGTTTGCAAGTCCTGCTTTATCAGGGGTAAATCCACTTTAAGTTCTTCCAGTTTAGAAGTAAAAGTTGAGGACAATGTGTTCTGGCACTGTATTATGGCAGTCATGAGATTGGAGGGAGTTGGATCACCCTGGGCCGCAACTTCTTCTGGCTCCTTGGTGTTGTGTGGGCCACATGGGTGCATTTGCACAGAATGCTGAGGGCTTTGTGACAGACCGTCAATATCCTGGTTTGGCGCGGGCATATTGTTCAAGCCACGCATTGTTAACATTTTTAATTAATTGTGTTTTACCACCTTTTCTAACAAAAATATCATCTTTATAAACATAATCGTTAAGAAAAATGTATTTTTGCATCTTGGGTGGCTGTAGGAAAAATCAGATGCTTGGACATACAATGACAAACATAGACCAAACCAATAAACATGGACCAAACCACTACAAAAATATATACAAATATCCCTCTATCATTTTTATTTCAGAACAGTCAAAGGTCCCTAAGATGAACATAAAACTACATCAGTTGTTAGGACACTGTTGTGCTAATAGTTTCAAAGTTTCAAATTGGTTCCAAAATTTTTAAACACAAAGATAGGAGAAAAAATGGAATTTCCTATTTCTAGGTGCAGTAAAGCATGAAAGTAGCTTTAGCGGTAAAGCCAATGAGAATGAATTGTGATTTAAAAAAGTCTGAGCCTTTACTCAATAGGAAGTAAAGCTAAAAAAAGAAACAATTGGCTGTTAAAAATAAAGCAGTATGTAGCTAAGGGTTCAGTTTCACTGGCTGTCACTATTTAACATATCACCATGAGACATTGCAAGTAAATCAGCATGCAGAGCTTTTATTCCAAGCAACAGTATTAAAGAATATTAATTAGCAAAAAGGTAAAAAGTCTGTAAACACACAGCTCAATTATGATATTAGCTTGTGCCGCACAAGGTGCCCCTCATTAAATTAGAATAGATGTCACACAACTTCAGTGTTGTGAAAAGCACATACACAAATATATATATATATATATATATATATATATATATATATATATATATATATATAAAAACACACATATATATATATAAAAACACACATATATATATATATATATATATATATATATATATACACACATCAGGCATATCTCATGCTAAGCTCTAGCATTAGGCCACCCACAATGGTGATGACAAGGAGAGCAAGCCTTACTAACACCTGAAAGCTCTCACTCCATGAGCAGTAAATATTAGTACAGAGTAGGCAACCTGGCTTTAGTCCAACTGCTGCAGTCTCTAGGTCTCTTTTGACAGAAATTACAGGGAAGCTTACTTGCATAAGTAATCTACAGCAACACAAAATAGATCAATACACTTGTTTGCAAATCTACATATGGCAAAAGAAAGAACTGTAAACAAAATAGGAAGATCTATAAAAGGAGGGCATCACCTGGAGGATTGCCCAGGGGGTGGAACAACTGCTCGCATGTACTGTTTCCCTTGGTATGAGGCTTTAGTCAATGACAGGTTATTGCACGTAATTGCACTTTTGAGGATACACCACTAAATCCGCAGTGTGCTGCTGTGAATTGGACCTTTAACATAACAGCCAGAACATTACTTCCTGCTTTTCAGCTCTCTAACTCTGAGTTAGTCAGTGACTTTAAGGGGGACTGCATGGGTCATAACTGTTCAGTGAGTTTACAAATTATTCATAGAATTCAGCTCAGATGCAAAAGCAATAGTTATGACCCATGTGCCCCCCCTCAAGTCATTGATTGGTTACTGCTTGGTAACCAGTGTAACCAATCAGTAGAAACTAAGAGAGCTGAAAAGCAGAAAGTAGTGTTCTCACTATTATGTTACACATCCAGTCTAACTAACTATGAATTTGTGATTTATGAATTTTAAACCTGTCGGACATTTTCTTGGACAGTAATATCTTTTCTGTTTGTTTGCTGTAAGGCATCCTTATTTTATTATAAAAACAGTAGCCTACTTAAGTTGTAATTCAACTGCACCACTCCTTCATACCTTCCACATAGCAAAGGCCCATTCCTGTATGTTAAAAGTCTAATGTAACCAATGTTTCCTAGCTGTGTAAGGATCTAATAGTCAAATTAGGGATACAGATACTTTTAAGAAAGGTTCTGGCAATGTAAGCCAATACACCAATAGGGTTGGCTGTATTATAGAGTGGATACATAATTATTGAGTCAACTCCTGGTTGCTAGACTAAGTGGGTTCTAGCAACCAACTAAAACAGATTCATTTCCAAACTGGAGAGCTGCAGATTAAAAGTTAAATTACAAACTTTTGAGATCTTAAAATACTGTTGTCTACATCAGTGCCATTAAACTGTTTGCATGTAGTGGCCCAGTTATTTCTGTTTGAGGGCCAGGTTATAGTAAAATAGTAATGTCGTGAAACGACATCTGCATAATAAAAGTTACATTTAAGATGTGCTGCCTCTTTAAGACCAAATTCAATACCATGTTGGAAGGATTTAAGAGTTGGGAAAAAATACTGTTTTTCTTTTACTAGATTTGTCTTGAACTACTTTATTACTCTTGCTTGAATTGATGTCATTTTGAAAGGTTCATAACATTCCTTAACCCCAATATCACTGGAGAGTTAGCCCAAAGATTGTTAATTCATATTTTATTGGTTTATGGTAGTCTGTAAAACCTTGTTCTCTCCTATCATATTGAAAACAATTTTTTAATTGTCAAGAATTTCCCTTGATATTTCCTTGACTGACATTATATAAAAACATAATGTGAAAAGGCAGTGACTCAGTATTAAGCTTTCAGTAGGTGGGCTGACTCAAGGACTTTAATAAGAACAGAGAATGGGAACTAGTTTCATCAGCAGCTTTGGAAAAAAACCTTTAAGGGCTTTGAAATCAAAGAGTTAAAAGTAGCTAAGATCCTCAGTTTAACCCTTTTACTTACAAGAGTATTAGCAAGTTTGGAAATAGAGAAAGGTTGACTGAGTGCAACGCATAGAAGCCAGAAATACCTGTTTATGTAACCCTTATTTTACATGTAAAGTTCTAAAGGTTAAGTCACTAAAAGGGAGCATTTTTTACATTCAAGTTCATTGGAGTTAAGAGAATTAATTATTACATAATTTTAAAAAGTCTTCCAAGGGAAATTTCTAGTTAATGTACCCTTTTATGGGGCTTGAATGGGAGGCAATTACTTTGAAGGTGACCGCAAGCTTTGGAGGATCTCACCTTTTAGTGTTTTGGGGCCCAAGATTGCTAACAGCCCTAATATTATTTGAAGTAGAGTATTTGGGGTCCATAAAACAGAATGATCAGGGCCTCCAATGCCCCCATGACCATAAAACCAATGACTATTCTAATAACAGTTTTGTAATGGTTGCCACCATTTTTCTTTATTTAGTTTTTCCCCATCTTTACTAACCTTTTTTATTTTTCCTCTTTCTTCCCTTTCCCCCACCATTCCTTTCTCTTGTTATTTGTGCTATCTATTCACTTTAAATTGTGCTCTTCTGACTCCGTTCTATACTGCAATTCTTTGCCCCTTCACCTTCATAGATCCCCTTTTTTCTCAGCCCCCATCCTTCACACATAACCTAACTAAGGGGGTCTATTTATCATGCTGTGTAAAAAGTCTAGTGAAACATTACTGGTGAGATCAGATCTTTGCTTTTGTTTTCTAAATGTTGAAATCTAATTGCTGATGGGTGCTCTGGGCAACATCACCGGTAATAATTCACTCCACTTTTTACACAGCATGACAAATATATACAAATGTATTCCTTAATGAAACAGTAACACCAAAAGTGTTTTAATGTTATTAAAATATAAAATAAGATTAATATAGTGTATACGTATGAATAGCAGATAACAGATGTACTCTGTAGATTCCCATTGTAGTCTATTATAGAGCTTATCTGTTGGCTGCTAAGTATGCTGTGCCTTTTCTCCTTTGAATGGCAGCGCAGCCCCCATGGCTTCACAACAGCTTATTTATATAAACAATAGTAGTGCTTCTGAAGCAAACACTGCAGTTTTACCAGTGAAGGGCAATACTGCATTATATTTTTATTACTTAAAAAAATTAAAATGTTTGATGTTTCTGTTCCTTTAAGCCATTCAATGGGAATCTACAGAGTACATCTGTTATCTGCTATGTAACCTGTGCTTGAATGGCTGCATCCATGCTACACAGTAGCTTGTTTATATCAACAACAGTAATGTTTCTAAATCAAACACCAGTTGTACCAATGCAAGTAAATAGTAATTTTTTTTAATTACTTTTTTTGGTGGTGTAGCGACCCTGACATTTGGGTGTAGTTTACTCAGGCAGTTTCCCCTCCATATTTGGACACCTAAGGGTCCTTAAGTAACTCAGGCAGCTATGTCCCTTTTCCTGGGTCCAGATCAGTTCATGGGATTTGACCACCAGGGGGCAGTAGTTAAGATATAAAAGGAGATAGCACCATGTGCTCAGGGTCTTACTCCTGGGACCGTGCCTCCCAGAGAGGTGTTACAGGGCCATGGTCTGGTTCCTCTAAAGTTAGGTTTAGCCAGTGGTAGTAGTTACTGTGATAGTCACTCTAGGAGTGAAAGGCATCTCAGGGCAGGTAGTGAGCAGCTGTGGCTCCACCAAGGAGAAATAGTGGGGTTAGGACCCCGTGGTATGTACACCACTAGATCAGGGATTACAGTGGGTGAGTTGAGGACCAGATAGGGTGCCAAGACCCAGGACCCCAGGCTGAATACAGTGGGTGAGGTGAGGACCAAATCGGGTGCCAAGAAACAAGACCCCAGGCTGTGAAATCCAGGGCCTAGTGCTATTCACCTGAGAGGAGACATTACCTAGTGAGAGGGTAACTATCCTGTTGAAACGTGAATCATTGCTGCCTGTTATCTATTTTGCATATTGTCTTTATCATCCCACTGGAGGGATTATCAAATTATCCTTCTACGCTGTCTGTTCAATAAATAAGTTCACATTTGCTGCAAAGAACTGTGTCTGACTGAATCTCCTGCTGCACTGAACAACACCAGGTACCGGGAGTTGCACGGGTACACTGGGTGTCCTGGACACAAGCTAAGCAGTTAGCCGGGTCACACACATTCCACAAATCCACAGCTAAAGCTACACCTACGGGTGCGCTACAGTGGTAATGCTCCTTTAATGTTTGTTCTTGTTGTGATCAATTGCCGGGATATATTCAAATAGGTATACTACTAACCCCTTTGCTTCTCCTTATGGTAGCCCTGATTAGAATGAGAGAACCTCTAAAGAGAGTTTGCACAGAGCAGCACTATATGGAGGGAGAGGATCCATTTTAGATGTAGAGAAGCAGGGAGAAATAAATAAGATGTACAGAAACTGACACACCATGGCCAGTCACATAAAATTCCACTTTGCATTAGTCTCTTTTGTGTGGAAATTATATCTAAAAATAATTAGGCAAACAAACTGGCTTTCATCTGGTTTCAACAGTTTTCTGTCCGGTTTAAGCCAATGCAGTACCAAGCATGCCCGTTTGCCAGACAGGTTTGCTCAGGAGCCATCCTGAATTAACCCAACTTCAGTCACCCACAGTAACAAACCCATTACCCCTCCAAGTAATTTGTTCCTCAATCTCAACTTGAAAAGCATAGAAACCTCACCTGAAAGCAGTGGAACAGGGGGCACACACACAGGGGTGTGGCCTGGGCAAAACAGGGACAAGGCAGGTGGTGCCAAGATGCACCCAGAGCACGTCAGATGCAGGTTGGCATCTCTGAGAAATATTAGTGAGACATAGGTACATTTAGTTTATACATTGCCAAAGTAGCTTAATGAACTAATAAACAAATGTACTCATTCATTACAAATGGCATGTGAAATGTATTGGGAATTTTTATCAACTATCATTTTTTAGTTTGCTTGCTTTGTTTACCTGCTTTCTGATTGACAACTCATGCCATTTGTACTGAACCACAGAGGACCACTCAGCTGGATTGTTTATTCACGTCAGACATTGATTAAATTCAGTATTTAGTGGCATCAGACAGCTCAGAATGAAGATGTGAAGCACCAAAAAGCTCCCAGTGAAGAAGATTTCAGATACACTAAACCATCCATTAAGACTGCTAGAATAGGTATGAGGCAGTTTCATCTGATATGGTAGGACATTGCAGAAACAGGAATGTTTTTCACTTATCAAAGTACACACAATGAGCACATTGGGGGGGGGGACAAATTGCATCTAATGAGAAAATCCCAATACACTGTTATGTATGTATATTAAATTTGTTCTAGACTGTGATAAATGATATATTTGTCATAACAGACAACAGTACTACAGATGTTTCATCTTTAATACTTTGAATTATTTGCCACATGGGATCAGCTTTATCCAAGCTCACATTGTCCGGCTCTCTGTATATCAATGGGAGTAGTTCTTGCTGGGTAACCTCCAGAATACATGGGGGGGGGGGGTTTACACCCTCAACACAGTATGTAAACCTGTGAGATTGGGTTGAGAGCTCTAGACTAGGGTTCTGTATAAAAACAGCTAAATATTTTCTTTTTTCTAAAATAAACCCTTTATTTGGGCTTGGTGATGTTAACCTACATATGGCAGGAAGAATACCTGTTCCTGGGAAAACCACTGAAGCAGTATACATCTGAGCAGTCTGTTGAAAGAAAAAAGAATTCCTGCAGCCTGGAGATCAGCTGGAGGAGAAACCTGCAAAACAGCTCAACATGGAATCCTGGAGGAACCCTGGAGATTAAAATTGCATCTGGGGCAGATAAGAGAATTGAGCTCCACTACACCAGTTCTGATGCTATTCTAGATGCTTCTTTTGTGCATAAAAGATGGCTCGTTAGAACCAGGAGAGACTGAGGATATTCATTGCACCAGACTCTGCAAGTATTAAAGGACAAGGAAAGTCTAAAGTAGAATAAGGCTGGAAATGCTGTATTTTGTATACTAAACATAAACATGAACTTACTGCACCACAAGCCTAATCAAACAAATGATTTATGCTTTCAAAGTTGGCCACAGGGGGCTGTCATCTTGTAACTTTGTTATAAATCTTTGCCTGACCCTGCATATGCTCAGTGTGGTCTGGGCTGCTTAGGGATCGTCATAAATTATAAAAACAGCACAAGTGAAATAATATCTGCCAGAAGCCGATACAGCAAGACTGATTAATAATCAGAATATACAGACTGCACTGGGTCCTGTGTTGTCATGTAATCTAATGTGGATTTTATAGTTTTTATATTGTTTAATACTAACTTTCTCAACTCTACAGAACCAGTGGCTGCAGCAAAATAATCCTCCAAATCTGGCTCCATGATCTTTGTCCCTGCAACTGGAGTTGGAAACAGTAAAGGGGATGTAAAGGCAAAAATAAAATCCAATATAAATGTCTATGCAGTCACCGACTGCTCTACAGGGAAACAAAGCTGCTTGAGTTCTGCATGGCTGGAAAGTAAGGCGGGGGCTCCCCCTGCTGTTCAAAATTATGATTGTTTCTCTGCAGAGCAGTTAGGGACCGCCTGACAATTCCTATCCACAGAAATAAATGAAGGAAGAATTTCACTGCATACAGTCAGGTTTCTTCTAAAAACAGTAGACATTTTTAATTAAAATATACTGGAGATAGGTTTCTTTTTCATTAAAGAAAGTAAAAATAGGATTTTCTATATTTGTCTTTCCTTGTTCATTAACAGCTATAACTTTATGGGGCATATTCACTTTAGGGGGCGATGTGGCAGATGCTAGCGTCAATAACAGGCGTAGAGGACAATTCGCTAGCATATGAGACTGTCGATAAGGTACGTTTGCCAGATGACTTTTTGCTCTGGAGAACGGATGTTACTCGGCAAATTCACTCAAACATTCAAGATGCAAATTTTACTGAACATTGCCTCTTTTGCCAGAGTTCACTTCGCCACCACAGATCAGGTGAACTGATTAAAAAAAAGCTAAAAAGCTACATCTTCCCCAGTCTTATGTTAGTGACATCATATCCTGTATGCTGGAAATTCATAAAAAATGTTACTGACTTTTACTTTTATAAAGTGGTATTGCCTTCAAAAGTCCAAACTATTAAATATTTTTGTGTTAACATTTCGTTTCCAGACATTTGAGGGGCATGGCACATTTGTTTTATAGTGGACTCATGTTTAGGGCATTGGGAGATCTCTTCTGTCTTTATTATGTTTTATGCTTTTTATGTACCTGCCCTATTCAAACCTAAGCGTAAGAGGACTAATTTTGTTTTGTTAGGCAGAAATAAATGCTAGCCAAACTTCACTAGGAAATGCTCGCACTGCCGAAGTAATGCTAGCGAAAAGTCACCAGTGTTTGGCTGCTGAGCTGTAACATCACATTTTAGTGAATTAACGTAATGATAACAAATTTGCATCTGGCGAAGTGTGGGGAAGTGGTCGCTGGCGAAAATTTGCAACTTAGTGGATTTGCCCCTATGTTTGTTGGTGCTACGTCAACAAACAATTTAAAGGAAAACTATACCCCCTGGACAATGTAGGCCTCTATAAAAAGATATTGCATAAAACAACTCATATGTAAAACCCTGCTACATGTAAATAAACTATTTTCATAATAATACCCTTTTTTAGTAGCATGTGCCATTGGGTAATCATAAATAGAAAATAGCCATTTTAAAAAATAAGGACAGCCTCCTGGGATCCTAGGATCCAACGGTGCACACAAACATACCAAACAAACTATAAAGTTAGGTCACATGAGCCAATTAACAGACAGGGTTGTGTCTTTTGCTTCCACACCTCTTCCTGTTACAGTTAGAGTTGAAATATTTCTGGTCAGGTGATCTCTGAGGCAGCACACAGACCATTACAAAATGGTGGTTCAAGGCAAGTGATGTAAAAGGGCAATATTTACTTAAATATATATATACCAGTATGGGAAGATTATTTATTATACCACTTAATATGATGCAAACTACCTGTTGCGCAAGTATTCATTTTGGGGGTATAGTTTTCCTTTAAAGAACAAGTAAACCTTTTTTTTTTCTATCTGTAAATTTGCTCTAAACAGCCCCCCAGATTAATGTACCTTAGTCCCTGCTGCAAGTCTGCTCTGGTTTCTGTGTTATCAGCAGCTTGTTTCCTCTTCTTCCTGGTGCAGAGTGAAGCCCCGCCCCATAGCTTACTGAGCTGACCTTATCTCTTGGACTAGTCCAGGAGATCATTTGCATAATGTGACAGAGCAGAGACCAGTGTGTTTAGCACCTTTTGCTTGGGGAAACTAGCTTACTAATGCACACACTGGCTCCCTCTTCCTCTCTATTGTGGAACAGCAGCAAATGGACTGCTCAGTAAACTAAGGGGCTGGGCTTCACTCTGCACCAGGAAGAAGGGGAAACAAGCTGCTGATAACACAGAAACCAGAGCAGACTTGCAGCAGGGACTAGGGTACATTAATCTGGGGGGCTGTTTAGAGCAAATTTACAGAAAGAAAAAGAAAAACATTTACTTTTCCTTTAAGGAATTTGTATTGCCACCTCTTCCTCTTGTTCCTCCTCAACACAGTGATGTAGGGTTGTCTTGTTTTATTTACAGATCAGCTCATTAAGCCTTTAAAGGAGAATTCAACCCTGCAGCGCTAAAACTCCTCCCTCCCATAGGCCCCCCTCCCTCCTCCCCCCCGGGCTATTGCCCCTAACGTGTAAATTACCCCAAAGCGAGGGTCCCCTTCTGGAAGGTTTACAGGCGCCATCTTTTGCCGCACCGTCTTCTTCGTTGTCCTGACCGTGTTTGCAGCGTATACACAGTAGGACACATTTGCCGGTTGGTACTACTGTGCATGCGAACGAAGTTCACGAACTTTAATAAGAAAACTTTGTGAACTTCAGACGCATGCGCAGTAGTACCAACCGGCAAATGCGTCCTACTGCACATGTGCCGCAGACGCCGTCGGAACAAGGAAGGTGATGGTGTGGCAAAAGATGGCACCTGTAAACCTTCCAGAAGGGGACCTGTGCTTTGTGTTAATTTACACGTTAGGGGCAATAGCCCAGGGAGGGAGGGAGGTAGGCCGTGGGGGAGGAGGGCCTACGGGAGGGAGGGGTTTTAACACCAGCAGGGTTGAATTGTCCTTTAATCACTGAGTATAGAAGCAATTTTATCATAGCACCATTACCTGCTCACACAAAAACTGTTACATTTAAATACAGGTAGTTATTTCCAAATAGTCTTGCATAAGTGTTTTATATAGTTTTTTACTCATATTACACACTACTAAAACTGCTATCTCTTTGGGATCATTAATCTAAGTAATGTTATCTTTTGTTTCTTCTCGAACATGCAACTTTGGTTATTTACATATATCTAAGACTGAAGTGTTAGATTGCAAATACATATGTTACTTTGCTAGGGGTGGTCATTTCAACAAGTGGTTAAGCAATTGGTGTCGATCCAGTAGAAACTGTTACATGTTCAGTAGTGATAAGCAAATTTCCACAAACTTGCATGAAAAAAAGAGGCTTTAAAACACAGATAGACCCCAAGGTAGTTTGAGGTGGGAAAAAAAGTCTCTGTGAATAAAAACAGCCGTAGACTCAAATGTATTTTGTATTTTGACTGCTGTAAATACAAATTTCTGGACTGCTGTGTTTAATTTGTCACTAACCCTTATCCAAGGAGACACTGACACGTCTGCGAACATGTATTTGAAGAACTGTGATTGTGTCAGTTATATGTGAAGATGAGCTGGATGCCTTGCTCTGTACTATAATTTTAAAAAGGCATTTTCCACTTTTTTTAAACCAATTCTCAAGTATTGTACAGTACTGTTTTTATTTCTGACTACATTTCCACAAGCTTGCACAGACGACTACTTCATTACTTATATGTTCCTTTCACATCTGAATGGATTGCCAGTCAGAGAGATACTGCAGTACTGTACTGTACATGTGAGATCTTTGGACTTCTAATTCACCCCTTTCTAAAATACCATAAGCACATTTTGCAATATATTTTCTTCTTCTTCCTGCTCAGACACACACACACACACATGCCTACTCAAAGGTCAGAACCAACACATTATGTTGCTTAGGGAACTGGAGTTTCATTCCTGGAATACAGCTTATGAACCCTTATCTAAGCAGAGAGAAAAGGATCTATACTCCAGTGCTGAGTAAAATAAATATTATGGCAGGATTTTATAGCACTGAGGAGCAGAAAGTGAATCTCCTAAAGTTGTACAGTTAAGAACAACAGGGGTCTGTACATTTTTTTTATTTGTTCACACTACCTTTCTCTATTTGCTCACAATAATGTCTTACTTATATGTTTACATTTTCTAATGTCTAATCCATGGGCATAACTTTTGGGAGGGGGGCATGGTCCTTCCCCTGTGAAATATTTGAGAAACACAACCCATTCCATGTGAAATCATGGGTGACCCGCTATACATTTGAAAATGTGGGTGTACTCCTGAGTCCTGCCTCTCCTGTCCATACAGGGTCCTCTGCATCCCCAGGGCACCCACAAGCACCCAATGCAGTTACACCAGTAAACACAGATAATTTCCCTTAAAATATTTTTCCACTAGAGGTGTAAGCTAACAGAGCCTACCTTCCAGAAGGGGGGAAACAATAGTAATATTGCAAAAAAAGAACCCATACAAAAGCTCAGGCACCTGGCAAACATGAGCAAAATAATGGGCAAGTACCCAGCTCGCTCAATATACATGTGCATAATGAGCAGGGGCCCCAAATCCATGACTCTGCTCAGGGAGTTTTTTGCAAAAGAAATTGCTGTGCATGCTCTGTGAATTCATAAATAATTTGGAGAATCAACTCAAGATAAGAAAGTGTCATCCATCTCTCCATCAGGGGTGGGATTATAACATACCTCCCGACTATTCCATTTTCAGTGGGACAGTCCACTTTTGTCAACTCAACCTTTAGTCCCGCATTTGTATTGAATTGTCCCAGCTTTCTCTGCACTGAACAGCCAGAAAAAGATATACAGTTTCTAACTTAATTAGCTTTTGGCAGAGAGCCCAGAACAGCTACCAGGTGCACTAAGATACTTTTGTAACAATTTTGAGATAAGCAAATAAGTAATTGTAACAATTTAGGTCTCTTGGGAGAACTTAGACTCACAGCTTAAAGGGCAATTCACCTTCATTAGCAAAACTGTAATTGGAAAAAAACACAGACATACGTTCAAACTTTCATAACCTGTCAAATTTTGTACAATTAACACGGTAATTAGGGGGAGTGGCTATGCACTGCAACTTTTTGTCCCTCTTTTTATTTCCAAATTTTTGGAAGGTATGTTATAAGGGGCAAATGTATCAAAAGTTGAAGTTCAAATTTGAAATTTTGAGTTTCTCTATGACCAAAACAGTAAAATTTGACTAGAGCGTTATCAAAAATTGAATTCAAGTTTTTTTAAAAGATTGGAATTTAACTTTTCACGATTTATCACACTCTGACCCAATTTGACTATTCGCCATCTAAAAACCTACTGAATTACTGTATAAGTCAATGGGAAAGGTCAAGGGATGAATTGGTGATGTTTGCAGCCTTCCTGACAGTCAAGTTTTTTTCTCAGAAAAAACTAAAATCAAATTCGATTTGAGTTTTCGGGTCAATCCTATTCGCCCAAGTTTAGAAAAATAGATTTGACTGCAAGTGTTTATTGTATTAACAATGCAGGAGAGATTCCTTAGCTACAGAATAGATCCTGCACCTGCCACCTGTATTTGGGTGTATTTATGATAGATCATACCTTCCCTATTCCCAGTTGATAGCAGCCACATTCTGTTGCAATTATTTCACTTAGCTGTGGATGCAGTCCTTGATGGCCGCCATGGTGTCTCATACTGTAGGTAAACCAATAACTCTAAGATGGCCCAAAATTGTAAGAAGGTTTTAAATTAATATGGTTGGGGTGCAATGTCTGCAGTTGTTTTTTTTTTTCATTTTAATTCTCAAGGGAAGGGAGAAACTTCCAACCAAAACTTGGTTAATAAGCAGTAAACAACCATAAACTTGTGTGTCTTAAAATGTCCAGTTTAGTAGGAAACAGCATGTTGCCAGAAAAATAAACAGTACAACAGTCTTACACAGTACAACAATTTTATCACCTTACATGAGGTCGGTAGTAAACATATTATCTTATCTAACTACAATATTCGTGGTGCTTTCCCTCAGTTAGGTCCCTTAGAAAGAGCAAAAGTTTAACGGATCCTCACACACACACAATTATCTGCAGTTGGGGAGCTTACCCCTTTACCCCTGATGAAGGAAGGGTGTAACCCCCGAAACGTCAATACTGTTGACAACATAATAAAAAAGGGGTAAGCTCGCCATCTGCAGATAATCGCGTAAGTGTGCTAATCCATTAAAATGTTCCTGTTGATATGTGTGGGAATACCATGTTATCAGCTAGATACCTCATTACCTTCCCCAAAATGTCTGTATTGGGAGACACTGCCAAGCTAGATGCAGGAAAGATGCCTCAGGATCTCAGCATCTTTGGCACCCGGCCCCAGATTGCCAGTCCATTCTTTGCAGCTTTGTGGGGGTGATGTATATTTGATGAATACATTTGTATTGGATAAGCTTGTCATGCAGGGAGATTAAGTCACTGTAGATTGAGTCAGTAGCCTCGTCCCATTGTTCCAGTCACACTGGGCTCTGGCAAAGAGCAGTACCTATGAGCCCCTGATACAGTCTGAATGTCAGTTTCTTACACTCAGGGTCATGCAGGACTAGTTCCACTAGAGGGGTAATGTAGGTGACCTCTGGGGAGGAGAAGGTGTGGTCATCTTTGGCCAATGAATGAACAATAAGGCAAGCAAGCAAGGAGTCTTAGACACTGGACTCAAAGGAAACTAAAACACACACACACGGTGGGCATCTTTCAGATTTATCCAGGTATAGCTATGCCATAGCTTGCTCAAGGGAAGAAAGGCAGAGAGAACAGCCAGTAAATGCAGCCTTTGTTCCATTCAGGTTTTAAGAATGGGTTAGTACCCCAGTGTTTACTCCACAAGTTAGGGCCCAATTTAGAAGTTCAAGGCAGCAAAAGAATTCTGCATTGGTTTGTATGAATTATAATGCCCAAGAAGGTGTTTGGAGGGACCCAGTAGGAAGTACCTATCAAAGCGGTTGCTATTGGGTTTTGCCCTGTAAAAAGGAGTGTGATTAAAATTGCCCCAAATTTTATTGGATAAATGAGGTGGGTAAATCAACAGGCGAATGTTGAATTAAACAAATATTTGATTTCCTGTCTGAAGAATGTGACCTGCCTGAATGTGAATGCTTGTAAAAAAAAAAAAAGTTTTTCCATGTACCTTTTTTTTTCCAGCAGACTTTCGAAATCAATACTGAAGCACAAACAATTGAAATTACTTTTGGCCATGTGCAGATCATCGAATTTTAGTGACTTGTTAGCTGGACAGGCCAGTTGTTTGGATCTAGAAGGGAGTGAAAGTTAGGTGTCACTTCTAGGTTGGCCAGTAAAGCTGACCATAGACGCAAAGATCTATCCTCATCTCCCAACCTGCCACTAACCATTCAGATCAAACAAAGTAGTTAAAGAACAGATCAGCCGATGTTCTGCCCCACAGCAATCGTAGGAAAGTTTTTGTCTGACAAAGTGACAGTCTCCCACTGATGATCGTCAGATCAGCAATAATTGTAAAATTGTATTGTGGATTAGCACACCCTATTAGATAGCTGGCGTAGATAAGCCTGGTGCACACAGGTAGAGGTACGGCCACCTCACAATACAAGTCCTCAAGAAGAAACACAGGTCTGTGTGAAAACTACAAGTGTTCTGACATGGGGCTAGACATTTTGTCAATTTCTCAGCTGCCCCGGTCATGTGACTTGTGCCAGCACTTTAGGAGGGAACTGCTTTCTGGCAGGCTGTTGTTTTTCCTTCTCAATGTAACTGAATAGTACGCAGTGGGACATGGGTTTTTACTATTGAGTGCTGTTCTTAAATCTACCAGTCAGCTGTTATCTTGTATTAGGGAGCTGTTATCTGGGTACCTTCTCATTGTTCTGCTGGGTGGGGGAAAGGGAGGGGGTGATATCACTCCAACTTGCAGTACAGCAGTAAAGAGTGATTGAAGATTATCAGAGCACAAGTCACTAGTGATGGGCGAATTTATTCGCCTGGGGCGAATTTGCGGCGAATTCCCGCGATTCGTCGCTGGCGAATAAACTCGCGTCAAAAGCGTCCCACGACTCGTTTCACACAGGATTCGTACAATTGGATCTTTGCTTCTATGGCCAGCTTAACTCCCCCAAAACATTAAGGGCAAGGCCAGACGGGGAGATCCGGGGGAGATCTGTCGCCTGGCAACTTCTCGCCGCAACGTATCTCCCCCGAATCTCCCCGAATAGCTAACTAGCGCTGCTCACCCGCATTGCGTAAAGTCGCCTGCGCTTGTTCACACGCAGTGGCGCGATTTTAAAAGTCGCTCAAAATGCTACTTTGAGCGACTTTTAAAATTGCGCCGCTGCGTGTGAACAAGCGCAGGCGACTTTACACAGAGCGGGTGAGCAGCGCTAGTTAGCTATTCGGGGAGATTCGGGGGAGATTCGTTGCGGCGAGAAGTCGCCAGGCGACAGATCTCCCCCGAATCTCCCCGTCTGGCCTTGCCCTAAGGGAGGCACCAGCAAACTGCTCATCTTCTCCAAACAGACTGGGATTGTAAGAAGCTCTGTTGAAACTACTTCTTGATGCAAGACAGGTTGTTTGGTCAATTTACCCTACCTATCAGATATTCTATAATTTGCAGATAAAATTATAGAAAAACATGTCTGATTGAAACACAATCACACAAATGGTAACAGGAAGCTGAGAATTCGGTACAAGAGATACTTAAATCTAAGGTATCATTATCACAATGGACATCTACATTTCTATTGCAGGATTCACAAACAAACCTTGAAATAGTTCCAGCAAACTACATTTACTGGACAAAAGATGAACAGCCAGTACATTCACAGCCAAATGACCAACTCAGAGAAAAACACCAGCACCTGCAAAATTATGCATAAATGCTTCCAGTTTTTATTCTGTAAGGTTGCAAAATTGGAGAAAAATGTCAAATAGGAAAGTAATAGATATTGAAAACATTTTAACAACCAAGTACAAAATAATACATTGTAAAAAATGGTATGGTATAGCCAGCCACGCAACTGAAATTAAGTACATAATGGAATTTGCATAGTAAATTGATCCAAAAAAAATACATTAGAACTTAGAGATACTTTAGAGCTTGTCGGCAGAGAGGCTCCTATACACACAGCTGGTAAAAATGGTTTCCCTTCATTTAAATTAAGACAGTACAGAGGGGTATCTAGCATTTCTCTGCCAGTGGAAACATGTAAGCAATTTTACATGTGCCATAAATATAATTTTGCTTTTGGAATCAATTATGGATTTAGTATTTATATTTGGGATTTATAGTTTATAGTGGTCGATGACAGGATCCCACAGAGTAACCATCAGGACAGCAAAATTCTCTTATAGAAAAATGGCTGGCAGGCAGCAGCAAACAGGTAAAAATGGCTTTCGCCAGCAACACGGGTTTAACAACAACTTAAAGGCAGCATAATTATAGACCACTAGGTGGGTGACTGTGTGTGCATAGGCACATAGGTTCCTTTCAACCTGTGTATTTCTGCAAGCTGAAAGAAGCAGATCTGCTCTCTGCTCCATTAATTGGAATTTGCATGCACAGGCACACACACAGCAGAGGTCAGCCTGGAGATGCCTCCTTTTATGTATTCGAGCTGACCTCCACTTCAGCTCTGCTGTGTGTGCATGCACTATATGGGAGACACAGCTGTGTGAACCCCTTGTGTCCACGGGGGTCTGTTGAGAACCCATTTGGCCTTTGCATATCTACTATTGCTTTATTTTCAGAAGATCACTAATGTATCTGTGTGTATTAACAGTGTGAACAATGTACTAAATGCATGCACATATGCCATAAAGATGAACTGTCATTTTAATCAAACATTTAGTTAATCATGCAAACTCACGGTCCAAAGAAATCAATGTATTAGCGGCTTGCAAAGGGCAAGATGAGAGAATGATAGATGGTATCTATTTACTATACTTTTCTGCGTTGTCTAAGAGTCAAGTCTAATATTTCTACATACACTCCAGTAACTTTGTATTTCATGATTAACAACATTATTAAAATTAGGTCAACCATCGTTCACCATCTGTGTCTCAAACAAAATAAACGTTATGATTTATCAGTTTCTACATGTCTGATTCATGGGTCAATAACCAAGTTTTTTTTATTGACTTACAGAGGTTTTAATATATCTATTACATTAATTCTGAAACCAGTGACCCCCTAACTTCCAGCCCGGTTCCCTTGCTCACCACCCACTTGTGTCATGGTAAGAAGTAGAGTGATTTGGAAGGGAGCGATTTCTAAAAACAATAGTGGAAGCAGATGCCACCATCCACCATTTTGGACAGAAAAAAGTACCCTTTTCATACGTGAACTGGTGCTGGGACACTGCTTTGCCATCAATTCACCCCTTGATTTGATTTCTCAAGGCAAAGTCTCACACTTGGGGGCCTAATTAAGAGGATAATAGTTGCTGTGACTCATCCCCAGTTAATCTCTTTCGCCTCAGGCATCCTAATTAAGGAAACTCTCTCACAGCGAATGTCACAAAAATTGTTCTAAGAGCAATATGAACTGATAAAAATTATTATTGAGGGGTCCTCCACCCAAAAACCATTTTTTTTGCAATACATTAAGAAAATTTTATTCAAAGCAAGTTTCCAATATGCATTAATTACAAATTTTCAATTGTTTTTACATTATCTGTAAATCTAATTGCTATTGAAGTAGTATTTGTCTGCCTGTTTAGGTTCTATGCACTGCAGGCTCTGACTCCTGAAACAATTTTGCAAGCCAGCTGATAAAGTAAAATGAAGAAGACCTGAATCCTATTACATTGTCAGACCTAGAGAAAGAAAAGGAAGAACTAAATATGCTTTAAACTGCAAATACATTCACAACTAACTTTTAAACCACTGAGAACTGTTAGTGGATGTACAGGTATATGATCTGTTATCCAGAAACCCGCTAGCTTGAAAGCTCCAGATTTTGGGATGACCATCTCCCACACATTGCATTTTAATCAACTATTTCAAAATGTTACAATTTATTTCCTTATTCTTAGTTACAATAAAGCAGAACCTTGTATATGATCCTAACTACGATATAATGAATCCTTTTTGGAGGCAAAACAATCCTATTGGGTTTAGTTAATTTTTAAATTATTTTTTGTAGATTAAAGGTATGTAGATCTAAATTACAGAAATACCCCTTATCCGGAAAGCCCCAGGGCCCCGAGTACTATGGATAACAGGTCCCATACCTGTATATTGGAAAGTTGCTTAGAATAACATTATATGTAGAATTCCATGGATGAAAGACCCTTTGTTATATTTTTGTAACAGACTACTAAAGAGTAAATTATTTGGGAGTTTTACTAATTTTGCCATGAAACTGTTGTCTACTGTTGTCTCTATTTTTGAATATCCACCTCTGGAGATTGTTTGGAATATAAACTGAAGCCAACATCAGTTTGACTTTACAATATTGGTTATTATAGCCAAAAGAAGACATTTTTCACACAGTTGCCACCTTTTCTGGTAAAATACCAGTCTTCCTACAGGTTATAATTCTTAAATAGCAATTACATTTTTATATGCCTATAAAATTCTTGCCAGGTATTTGCAATGGCAGTCATCAGTAATTCCTTAGTAGCTATTAAACAATTTAGTGGTGCACCAGTGTTAATACACATTTCAACTACACTCAATTTCACCTTATTGTGCTACCAGGACAGTAAGTGTCTGCCTGAGGATGAAAATGTTAACCACGAACAGGGAAACCCTCTTTAGGGTACTTTAGTAAGCACAATTGTGCTTTACCTCTTCATAATATATAGCAAGCTTGAGGACAGTTCATACACTCATGGCATTAGAATGCACACAAGAATACTATAGTACACTAATAAATAGTTAAGGGGCGAATTCGCGGCGAATTCCCGCGATTCGCCACTGGCGAATAAATTCAAAAACGCCAGCAAAAATTCGGCAAAAAAAACGAGTCGCGCGTCGGAAAACTACGGAAACGACACGACGCGATTGACGCGACACACGTCAAAAACGACACGCGACCCGTTTCGCGAATTTTTCGGCGAAACGGGTGACATTCGCCCATCACTACTAATAAATCCAACCCACAATGCTTGCTTTCTTTTTTAGCTTTTAGAGAGATAAAATACTGCTTTCGCTGTGGTTCAACACAACACCTTGCAAACTATGCTAAATGTCCTGCCAAAGCTATACAGTGCCGCAAATATTTAAAACCAGGTCACTTTTCTGGGGTCTGCCGTAGTTCTGTTAAAGATGTTCATGAACTTACTACAAATGTTACAGTATTAAGTGTGGATACAGCTGGTACATTTATTCCAGACAAGTTTATATGCACTGTCAATGTCAATACTGCTTCTGCTGAAAAGGGACACTTCATTAACCTGATGCTTGATACAGGTTCAGCTGTTTCTATACTACCAAGATATTTTCTTGAAATACTTTGCAAAAGATAAACTTGTTGCACTTGCCCTGAGACTGGTCGGTTACTTAAAGGATCCAATCCCTGTGCTTGGTTTCTTGCCAGTGACTGTACAATTTAAATAAAATACTGCAAAATGTGACTTTTACATTATGAATAAAGGTACTGCTATACTTGGAAGGGATCTCTTTGCTGCATTAAACCTACAATTAGTTGATGGTCTTATTACTACAGCACCAGTACCTGCCACACAACCTGTGTCTAAAATTTCACCACAAAGCAACACATCACTGGCTTGTGCAAAGAACTTTGTACACAAAGTTAAGTTGAGACCAGATGTAAAACCAGTACGCCAGAAATTGAGGCGATTGCCCTACTCTATAAGGGAGACTGTCTCACAGGAACTAAAGAAACTGGTAGAGCAAAATGTGATTGAAAAATCAGAATCCTCTGAATTGGGTTTCACCAATTGTTGTAACAAAGAAGAAAACTGGAGGTATTCAATTGTGTTGATATATGTGAACCTAATAAAGCAGTCGTTATGGATAATCATCCCTTGCCACACATAGAGGAAATATATTCTGAACTTCGTGGAGCAAAATTCTTTTCTACTCTGGATCTTCAGAGTGCTTATCATCAAGTATTACTGCATGAGGAAAGCAGAGACCTCACTGCATTTATCACCCATGATGGTTTGTTCCGGTTCAAGCGTGTACCTTATGGACTGGCTTCAGCACTGAGTTGTTTTCAAAGACTGATGTCTTCTATACTCCATGACATACCTGCTGTACAATGCTACTTGGATGATATAATTGTCTACCCTCCAACTATGGATCTTGATGAAAAGTACCTGGAAAGGGTTCTGAAATGCATTGATTCTGTAGGACTCAAACTGAACCTTTCCAAATGCCACTTCAGACAAACTCAGATGTCATTTCTGGGTCATATAATTTCACAAGATGGATTACGGCCTGGCCCTGACCATGTCAACGCAGTTACACAAGCACCTACTCCATCTGATTTCCAGACCTTACAAACTTTTCTTAGGTCTTACTTCTTGGTATTCTAAGTTTATTCCCAACTATGCTTCAGTTGTGGAGCCACTCAGAGCACTACTACGTGGAACGTTAAGTCTGGTGTGGTCAGAATCTGCTCAACATAGCTTTGAAATAGTGAAACAGCTAATTGTGAACAGTCCAGCACTAGCTTTATTTGATCCTGCACTACCCACTGTGGTTACTACAGATGCTTCAGATTATGGCGTTGGTGCAGTTCTCACACAGATCCATGCGGACCATACAGAGAAAACTGGTGCATTTGCATCTAGAACACTTACAGACAGAGCGTCAGCATTCAACTGTTGAAAAAGAAGCTCTAGCGTGTGTTTGGGCAACAGAAAAATGGAGAACCTACCTATGGGGTAGAGAATTTACCTTATGCACTGATCATAGCCCTTTAACTACACTACTTACAACAAAGGGACTAGGAAGAGCTGGAACGCATATAGCTAGATGGTTAGCAAGGCTATTGAATTTCAACTACAAAATGCAATACAAACCAGGTTTGAAAAATGTTACAAAGTCCAAATCCACAGGGTAAGCGCTAGTGAAAGCTCAGGGAAAAAAAGGACGGCAAGCCAAGGGAAAGGAAAAAAAGATAAAAGAGTATTATAGTGTAGTATTCTTGAACGGTGGTTAGGTATACATGTTAAAAATGGACATAAATGAGAAACAAGATAATCAATGTGGAAGTGAATTAATTTATTTATAATGGAACGTAAAAACAAATTAGAATCAAATTGAGAGAAATTCATGGAAAGCAAACTAATATAGCTAATTGATTATATAGAGAGCAAAACACTTTAAAAAATCCTAACCAATGAGAAATTGGATATACGAAGACGCTTTACCAGCGGGACTGTATTATAATATGTACGTTACCATGTTTCAAATGTATTTTTAAGCCTGTTGTAATCAGAAAGAACAATAGAAAGGACATTTTGAGTTTGTTATAGCAAAATATGGCGCAGAGTTACCATGGCAACACTTTTCGCCAAAGGAATAGGAAGTAGATAATATGGAGGGGACGCGTAACCATGGCAACTATCCCTGTTACGAGGCACGGAACAGAAGTCCCGCCTAGAGCCTCTGAGGAAGTCACGAAGTGACGAAACGCGTTAGGCACAGGCAGGTGACGTCATCTCCAAGGGTCCAGGAAGTAGCCAGTGTGGTGTGGAGGCAACGCGGGTCGGAGCTGGAGACCGCAAAACATTTAAGGCAACTCTGGACAACACAGACCGGAACGGAGATATATGCTTGATTTTATCCATTGAAAAATGTGAGTTTAACCAATTGGTTTTTATATATTTAAAAATAAAAAGGGTTTTACGCTATCTCTGCGCATTACGATTTTTATAGTCACAGCCATCATCCACAACCCTTACGTCTGCCAAACCTTGATGTGCATAAAGTTAATGAAAACGTTTGTAAGTACCCATCTGTTCACTCACATGCGATGACTATTTAAAGGGTAACTACACCGGACTTATAGTGGGAATTTACAAGTGTGGAACTATAACGTTCAAGAATACTACACTATAATACTCTTTTATCTTTTTTTCCTTTCCCTTGGCTTGACGTACTTTTTCTCCCTGAGCTTTCACTAGTAGTGATGGGCGAATCTATCCCGTTTCACTTCGCCGAAAATTGGCGAAAAATTAGCAAAACGAGTTTTCGGCGCACAACTCTTTTTTTTTTTTACACCAGCGAATTTTCGGCAGGCGAACTTTCGCTGGCGTTTCGCGAATTTATTCGTGCCTTGCGAATAAATTCGCCCATCATTATTCACTAGTGCTGACCCTGTGGATTTGGACTTTGTATATGTAGGGACCCATAGATTCTATACAGCATCTATGGAGTTAATCCCCTGCCGTTAGTATGTTTTCTGTTATTGGGTGTAACTACCTGTAACACTTCTAACCAACACCAGCAATTTTTGGACAAAGGGTGCAATAACCACTCCCTGCCATTAAAGCTTTATAATTAGTGATGGGTGAATCTCCCCAGTTTCGCTTCGCCGACTTTTTTCGGCGAATATTTGCCAGGCGAAATTTCGCTGGCGTTTCGCAAATTTATTCGTCCGCGGGAATTTGCCGCGAATTCGCCCCATGCGAATAAATTCGCCCATCACTATTTATTATATGTGCAGGGAGGGGCCTCTGCCTCTTTGGCTCCTGGTGTCTGTGCAGCTAGGTGTTCCCATTGAGCCTGGGATCACCAAGGCCCCAGTAAAGCCATATGCCCTGAAGGATCTGTACTTCAGAGACCGAGTCAGGAACCAGGTAATCCTGTGAATAGGTTAGCTATCGTTAGGGCAGATCTTTAATAGACTCTCTAGGAGAGTAAAATAGCCAGGTTATATAGTATGAACAGCTCTGGTTTCACCAAGAACCTCCTGGCGTCCAACATCTATTTTATGGCAGTAGCCTGTGTATTATTGTACTTTATACCTCTTAAAGGGATAGCTTCCACTTATCGAAGGCCCTGCCCTGCTGTGTAGTGTCGCAGTGTAACCCATGCTCATCCACTAGCTGGACACTTATACTCCTAGCCCAGAAAAGTGTTACATATACATTTTTCTTGAGGAGTAACGAGAACTGTTGGGTCGGAAGCTAAAGGGAAAGATCCAGAGACTTGGGTCAAAATAATTTTTTCCTTTTTACTTATCTTTTGAAAAATGTTACTGCTGATTGCTTGTCACTTTTACCTTTACCTACAGCTTCTGATATGCTGGATGAGGACATAGAAGTTGTAGCACTGGCTGATATATTATCATCTACAGTTACAGCTGCTGATTTTAAGCAAGATTGCCTGATGTGTCCAATTCAAGTAAAACTATGGGGCAAATGGCCAAATGCTGATAAGAAACTCAGTCCTGATCTTCAACCTTACTACAGGATTAGATATGAACTGTCATTAGTAGATGGCTATGTTGTCCGTGGAGCTCACCGTTTATTGGTATCAGAAACCTTGAGAGAAAAGCTCATACAACTTGCACATGAGAGTCATCAAGGAATTTGGTATATCGATTGAAAGAGAATATGACTTACTTCAGTCAAATGATTAAATTATCAAGAAAGAAAAAGAAATCCCTTTGCAATTGAGTACTAAAATGAAAAGGTGAAATTCCCAGTAGTAATAATGGACAATTCAGTACTATTAACTTAAGTAACAACTAGATCTCCATTGATTAATTATTATTACAGATTAATATATGCCCTAAAGGGTGATGTAAATATAAAGTGCTAGTGCATAGTTGAAAACCGTTGGAGAATGGGAAAAGGATCCATATCTAATAATAAATTAGCTAAAAATATAGAAAAGCTAATTCATCTCATTGATACAAATTATAAAAGATATAAAAACAATTATATTATATATATAATTTAAGGAGAATCAAAGTGACTAGTGCCTTAGTATGAAAAATTCATTCATATATACAATGATAGAGATCTTCTTAACAAATTCATATATGTTTTCTGATTAATTGATATGATTCTTATTAATTGCCTATATTTGGGACCCCACAAGAGGGCTTCTGGAGCTGTGGTCTCCGTTTTTAACTCAGCTATCTGTGTTGTAGGGCTATCTAGACTAAAAAAACCACAAACTGCAGAGCCCCTAATAGTGAAAACAGATTGCGAGAGAAAGAAATAGTCAGTAGGCATAAAAAAGTTTTTCTGGTTGTACTGCATAAAAAGCAGAAAAAGGATCCCCACAGGATCAATCTTAAAAAGTGGTATTAACCAAATAGAAATATTTGCCGACTCGCGTTTTGCTTTTTCAAAGGCAGAATGAAAAGCGAAAAGCCCTTTAGGGAATATATTAATCTGTAATAATAATTCATCAATTGAGATCTAGTTGTTACTTAAGTTAATGGTACTGAATTGTCCATTATTACTACTGGGAATTTCACCTTTTCATTTTATTACTCAGTTGCAAAGGGATTTCTTTTTCTTTCTTGATAATTGAATCATTTGACTGACGTAAGTCAGATTCTCTTTCAATCGATATACCAACTGATAGATCTTTCCGTATTCCTATAAATAATAGTCATCAAGGAATTGTACTTACAAAACAAAGATTACGAGAACTATACTGGTGGCCAGCAATGGATCCTGATGTGGTAACTGTCATTCATTTTTGTGTTACTTGTCAGAATCATGACAAAACAGCTATCACACATACACCACCACTTCAGCCAGTACCATTCCCTGATTCAGCATGGGAAAAACTTGCTATTGATATTGTCGGCCCTTTTGCAGATGCTCCTATAGACTGTAGATTTGCTATAACTCTGATAGACTATTACAGTAAATGGCCAGAAATTGCATTTGTTTCTCATGTAACATCAGCTACAGTAATAACATTTCTGTCTACAGTCTTCAGCAGAAAAGGAAATCCAAAGGTGTTAATATCAGACAACGGACCACAGTTTGTCTCATATGAGTTTGAATCCTTTCTGAGAGAGAGGAATATTGTGCATAGGAAATCTTCAGTGTATTTCCCACAAGCAAATGGAGAAATCGAGCGATTCAACAGAAGTCTGAAAGAAGCACTACAGACAGCAAATCTTACTGGGAAATCTTGGAAAGTATTTACATCAGAGTTCTTACATAACTACAGAGCAACATGCCATGCAACAACCCAGTCATCTCCAGCTGAATTATTACATGGCAGACAGATGCGCACTAAGTTATATGTTGCAGACATCAAACTTCCACCAAAGACTATTCCTACAAACTCATCTACTGCTGACATTGTGAAACATCACCAAGCCAAATGCAAGGCTTATACTGATAGAAAACGTGGTGCAAGAGAAGTGAAACAAGGACAATCTAAATTTACTACACCACTTGAAGTGAGACAACCAGCGAGGACCATACACATATGAACTGTCTGATGGACGCATATGGAATGCAAGTCGTCTTGCTCCTGCTAGATATGACTTTGGAGAAGCTCTATTTGATGAAGGACATTTTCCTACTCCTGATGCCAACTGCAATAGGCCTGAAGAAAATGAACCTATAAGGCATAGTGAGAGAATCAGAAAACTACCTGCATGGACCCAGTACTATGTGATGTGAATAATAATTGTCCAAATGCTTTCCTACTATAGGGGGAATATGTGGTGTTTATACAAAGGGCCTGCGGGTGTCACTGTGCACATTACTTGTACTATGCAGATACACAGGACTTTCTGTACAGCTTGGAAAGTGAAAGTAGGAAGTAAGGCAGTTGTGTAATGGTTGCATGAACCTGTTAATAAAGCAGTTATACCCTCCTCATTCTCGGCTACCAAAACATAACAGTACTATCGTACTAGTCTACCTTGACACATTTGGCTGACTTTTGTGAACCTTACTCCAGCCTTGTTCAACTTCTAACCAAATGGGTCCCTAAAGGGTTCACTATGGCACTAACCTCTAGCACTTCTTTCTGGCACTTTGGATGCCCAACTTGATAAGGCACATGTAGCACCAAACACAACACTCAAGCCTTAAGGTTAGTACCTAACTTGAAAGGGTCATCTTACAGTCTTGACCTTATCTAGAGACATGACAGGCTCTCCACGTGGAGCCTTACTTCTTAGTAAAAGGACACCTGTCACCTTATGAAAAAATGCCAAATTATTTTCTATTATTTGTAAATCAAAATAAATGTTAAGGCCCCCATACACGGGCCAATAAAAGCTGCCGACAGACCGAGTCGGCAGCTTATTGGCCCGATATTGCCCACCTCAATGTATTGCCAAACGAGCGGATCTCTACGTGTATGGCCACCATTACTAACACTATACAAATTATTTAAATCCTTCAGTTTAGGAATTCACATTCACAGCAAGCAGGCAGCAGCCATTTTGTCAGTACTGTTATTAATAAAGGCAAAGCTAAGTATCATCCCAAAATCTCATGTATGTGCCAGAATGGGGGACCCGATGCTCATGCACTGGCTACACAATTATATTGCAGTGAGATCTAGCAAGTGCAAAATAGAAAGTGAATGTAATTACCTGTAATTTTTTTAACTTATAAGGGAGCCGTGACCATCAATAGGTGTGGGGGGGGGGTTTACTTTTTTAGTGCTGATATCTGTGTGGTCTTTTAACTTTGATGTGGAGTAGGCGGGATCAGGGGTGGGACTTGGGTGTCAGAGTGGGCGGGGCCCAGGGGGCCCTGAAAATGTTGTTGTGCGGGGCCCCGTGATTACTAATGGCGGCCCTGCCTGCACTGTCTTTATGCCTGAGGCATAGATGGTGGGCAAGGAATATATGATTTACAGTTGAGAGTTATAAATGCCTTTATAACAGCAATAGATATCTGTAGATACTGGACTTAATGTGTTTTTTCCTTGAAGAAGTTTCACCAAGTTATTCTAAATTGAGAAAGCCAGTTGGATGACTGGTGAAACGTCTTCAAGAAAAAAAACAGCAAGTCTAGTTGATATGACTTATATCTACAGATAACTGTTATAAAGGTATTCTACATATATACCATGACCTGGATGAATAAGAATCTTCACAAACAACAGCTATAGATGTTTTAATAAAAACAGAATTTGGGCATAGCTTTTTATGTCTTTGTGAGAGGTCCCCTTTAAGCCAGGGCACAACTCCTTCCAGCCCTTTATATTACTGGGGAATACCATATTTGCTGGTATCAAGTAGGACACAACATACCCCCAGGATTAGTTTTCTAACTCTCCAGTTAGAGCTATCCTAAGTCCACTCACTAGAGAATCCAACCGGGGAACCTGATAGCCTTTTAAAGGTAAGTTCGTAACATACATCATATCTGTGGCAGAAACACAACATTATGTTCCAGCAACAATGTCACTTGTAGCAGTGTGAAATCTGTACTATACTGAATTGCATACTTTCAGCCAACAAAATGTTAAAGTAGCTAGATAGAAATTGTAATAAGTTAATACAGGGACATATACTATAAAGAATTAGATGGCAGATGACAGTTGTGTCGGATGCACACTGCAACGCTATATGACTTTTGTATTACTTACCTTGCTTCCAGTTGCATCTGACTTGACGCGTTTGTTTTGTTGAGAAATGGTGAGAAATCATCCGTGGAGTTCAGCCCTTAGACTGATAAATACCTCCAACTCAATTCTATTAGCCTCAATCAACACCAGTGCCCCTCTGCAGCCACAGTATAGTCGTGTCCATGATCCCCATCCCTGGCTAAACACTCAGACACGATTCTTGCACTCCTGTGCATGATATGATCACATTTGGAGAAAATCCCATAGCTAAGTGCATTATTAAGAGACTGCTAAAAGATAACTGGTGCTATATTACAGCTAGGAGGGGACATTGAGGCCTAACAAGCATTTACAATGATTATTTCTGACTTTGAGAGTTTGTCAGTGTTTATTAGTGAGGGAATATTAGGACAAATTATAATGATGGGTTAGATTGCAAGATAATAACTATGATAAACTGCTTGGCTATTTGTGGATTAAATGATTCTGCTGTGTAAAGCAGCCTGACAAGAACAGTAATGTCAGGTACATTTATTATTACAACATGGCACATACCTCCCAACTCAGCCCTCAGTCCCGGATTGTTACTGAAATGTCCTAAATGTCTCTTTGATCTCCTGCACTGAACAGCCAGAAAAATATACAATGTTTATTAAACTTTATTGGCATTTGGCATGGAGTCCAGAATGGCAGGTGCACTTTTGTACTTTTGTAAAAATTTAAGCTAAGCAAAGAAACAATTGTAACTATTTAAGATAAAGAGGTATCTTGTGGAAACTGTGACTTGCAGTTTAAAGGGCAATTGGCCTGCATTAGCAAAACTGTAATAACACATAAAAACCACAGAAATGTGTTCAAACTTTCATAACCTGCCAAATTTTGTAAAAATGAACATGGTAATTAGGGGGGGGGGTCATAAAAATGGCCATTAAAATGGGCATGGTCAAAAAATGTTGAGGTATACTGGCAGGTAGGTCTGACCTGATTCTTGTTTTGTGTCATCATAGACAGGAAGAGTGAAACAGTAATAGGAACATGAATCATAAGACCCTAGGACCCACAAACGGATCAGCCCGATGTTGTAACAGTTTAGATAAGAAGAAATATTTTCAAACTTTCATACCCTGCCAAATTTTGTAAAATAAATATGGTAATTAGGGGGTGTGGCCACAAAAATGGGGGCACTACATATGAAAAAAGTGTCCCTCTTTTTACTTCCAAAATGTTGGGAGGTATGATTCGGTTACTGTCTCTTTAAGCAATTATCCCTTGGCAATCCAGGGTCCCTGATTCCCTTTTGCGTATGAAAAGTACTGGGAACTGGGAATTACAGTGCAGTGCCTCCACCTAAGGAACACTGAAGAGCACACCTCAGGGGTATTCCCCTAGGAAAAATAAAACACACAGTTTGCAAATGGAATAAATATAAACTTTATAAAAACTGCAGTAAAAGAATTGGGCTAATACAATCTAAACACTCTCTAGAATCATCATTGTCAATGCAGCATTATATTTCTTTTGCCATTTGTAAGAAATGACAATTTAGAACCTGTAGTGTTTAATGGAAGCACTTTAAGGTAATCTTCTTGTTTATTGCTGTGCAGCACAGAGGACAATAGAGGGCACCCTCTGTAGCAAGCCAGATGTATCCTATGCCTTAGGGATGATGCAGCCATGTGGAGCTGAGCTGGCAACTTCTTATCTTGTTTGTTGGCATATGGCAATAAGCTTTGTTCTGATTGGTCCAGTAATGTGACGAACAGTATTGCTTCACAGAATGGATACTTTATTTGTTTTGTGTAACTGAGTTTTCATTTTGTTGACTGAAAGAATGCTGTGCTACAAAATCTTGCTTTCTGTCACAGCTATTTTGTCATTAAAATCTAGCTTGGCATGCACTAGAATGTTAGTTACACCATTATATATTCTGCCCAAGCTTTTTTTACATAATTTAGTCTGTGAGTAACTACACACAACAGAATCTGTTACATAGATGTTATACATTTGTGAGACAGATTACTTGTTAAAATGAAAGAAAGGAGTTTGTAATATAATGATATCCTTTTGTGCACAAACCAGATTTTCTTCAAATTTTTTAATAAAATTACGTCTTTTGCATATATTTTATGTGTATTTGGTCACGCACACTTCTGTACCATGAGAGACATTCATTCTCTGTACTATGGATATTTTTGTATACTGAAAGTATTTGGAACAAATGGCACCCCATACAAATATGCTAGAATTATAAAATTCAGCTTCTGCTTTGACACACAAAAGAGCAATGTCCATATATATATATATATATATGTATATATATATATATATATATATATATATATATATATATATATATATATATATATATATACAGTTTGCCAGGAAATTCTCCCATTGGGCAGCAATATGACGTTAATGCTGACTACTGGACCCACAGTAACAGTGGCTTTACCTCAGGGTTCTTGAATGTAAGGACCAGGAAGTGCAATAATTATGGTATATAAGTTGCTATATTGTTAAGAATAGGAATTTTAGTGGATTTCACTGCCAAGCAATGTGATATCCAGAGCGCCTGGGAGCCAGGACACACAACTGTGGCAACTCAACAAGTTAGAGAAGACAGCTGTCTTGTGCTTCACCAGCCACACAGACAACTGCTGATTAGGTGAAGCTAAAACCAGAAGCTTAGCCAGTAATATCATCACAGTAGCCTGGAGAAATATATATATATATACCTGGCTCTTAATTATGCAATTAGACAAATACAAAAAACATAAAAATAGATGGTATAGCAGCCCTTTAGGTTTCTGTAATATACCCCTTGTATATTCTTTCTTACTTTCCAGCAACATTGTTATAGACACATTTATGTAACTTGCCCCCACTGTCCCGGCAGTAGCACTCCCTCTGCTCCAATATGTGTTCTACAGTTTGCCCCAAGCCCAGATGCCCCTTATTACTGATAGATTCTTAAAATTACAGTAAGATCTAAAAATAAATGAATGACCATATATATATAATGTAATGGTACCCTGCCTTCGTAAAACTAGTGTGTTGGCTTTGGAAACCCTACTATAATTTATAAAAGCAAGCTCTCCCATGGCCATGGGGGCAGCCATTCAAACGCAGGATACATAGTAGATAACAGTGTAGCATGTGATTGCATGCTATAGAGCTTATCTGTTATCTGCTATGTAACCTGTGCCTTTTCTCCTTTTTCAGATTTGAATGGCTGCCCCGATGACTACACAGTAGCTTGTTTATATAAACTATAGTAGTGTTTCTGAAACAAACACACCAGTTTTACCAAGACAGGGCAACAGTACATCATATTTTAATTACTTTAAAACACTTTAATTTGTTTGGTGTTACTGTTCTTTTTATCCCAGGTCCTATATGCACTCATAACCCTTAAAACCTGTGCAATGACTGGCAACTTTATATTGCACTTTTCTCAACATTTATCATGGAAAATACCAGAGGTCCCTAAGCCCCAGTGCAGTGGCATGCCTGACACTTCCTGGATAGCAACAAAGATGCATTTATTCACCACAACATAGTGTTACAGGAGACATAATCCAGAGCATCTGTACATTGTCAAGTGATGGTGCAACCTAAATTTGTACATTTTAAATCTCATTTACTAAAGTGATACAATGAGCAAACAACAAGTTATGACAGCAAATCACCATGATTTTTCCCGACAATGCAACACTTATTTCCAAAATTCCACCTTAAGAGCAAGTGCCCACTTACTTTGCATTAAATGCAAATTGCACACAATGCCCAATGTGTGAGTTATTTAGCACATGCACACTAATGGTCATTAGGGTTTGGTTGTAAGTAAGTTGCAGCAATCTTGGCGATGGTGTCACTATTACCCTGCATGGCATTCATTATGGCATTAGTATCTACTTGGTGTAAGTCAGTTGCCTCTATTGACACAATTCACCATGAGAATACTGGTACTACCATTAGTTCCTTGATCCTCTGGTATCAAAATATTTGGACTTCATCAGTGCAATTCATCAGTGCAGACTAGACAAGTGCCATCACAAGTTGTTTGAAGGTGTGAGTACCTTTGTAAATGGCACCAATTGCTTTAGTGGACATTGTTAATAAATCGTCTTATCTTTAGAAAGTACAGACCCAGACAGAATCCATCTAGGTGGCTAAAGGCCATGTGACAGTGGTGTAACTACAAGCCCTGGGGCAAAACTTGCACCTAAGCCCCCCCCCCCAGTTCACCCCCTTACAGAAAATGTAGCAGGCAGGGTGGTGGGGGCCTGGGTGCAGTAGCACCCACTGCTCCCCCTGTAGTCACGCCACTGGCATATGAGGAACACTATTCCAGGCAGGTAATTTCTCCCAACCTCAACATTCTTCTTTATTATTGTAATAAATGTACAGGGGCTAACTGTTTTTGTACACAGCACTTTGTGTTGATTTACATCAGCCTACCATAGATGCACTTTGGATATACAGGTAGGTGCTTTGCTGTGAGGAGACTCTCCAACCCTTTTCATTTACTGCTATGGATGTAATCTGACTCCATTCTCTGTTACTGAGTTACTGGGCATGTGTCTGTAGAAAAGGTCTTGGCAGAAATGATTTGTGCACCTATAATGGTCAGAGCATATATATTACACAGTTTATGTCAAGCCTATTTCCAATGGCTGATGAAAATGTGTGTTATACAGCAGGGCAGCCTGATGCCTGTGGTGCATGTTAACTACTTTCCTAAGCAAAATCAATTGCAGCTTTAAATAAATAATGGGGAACCTCTAGCACTGCAGGGGCAATGAGTCCAGTGTGCAATTAGTGCTGATTTTCTCAGTCTTCTATTATAGCAGATATTACATGCAACAAGCCCTAATGCCAAACTGGGGAGTATTCACCAGTCACCAAAGAGCATCAGTAAATGTCAAGACATCAATCCATACGCCATAGTGACTGTGATTTTTTTTTAATAAAAAGGTTTGATTTTTTTTTTCTTAAAGTTTCTGATTTGGAAATGGTGCATTAGTGTTCTACCTTGGACTAACTGGCAGTGACTAGCATAAAGGTTTTGTTTGCAGCAGGACAAAAATAGTGTTAGGGCTGAACTACACAATCCGATGCTGTGCGCTTGGTCACGCAGTTAGGAAATGCAGGCGACCATTTGGAGGGGTAGAATATAATATAAGTTAACAAAACATTGCAGCTACTCCACGTCTTCATCTGACAGTCTACATCTTTAGTTTGTAGCTGAAATGTGTGTAACACAATTTTTGAGGTTGATTTTGCCTAGGGCACTTTCTTAGAGTTTTATGGAGTTCATGTGAGTTTTCCTTATATCTCAAACTATTTGTAGCTTGGGGATAGTCTTTGATTCTCTCTAGTGGTCTTTAACAAGTTTTATGTTGTCTGTGTAGGTTTCCTCTGGGCACTCCAGTTTCCTCCACAAACATACAGACAGGTAATTTGGCCCTACTGTAAGTGAATATGATAGGGCCCTTAGATTGCAATCTCCCCTTTTGCACGGAATAATGTATGATCTGCAGTATTGGACTGGGGTGTGCAGAGCCCCCTGGGGCTGCAACCACAAGGGTCCCCCTTGCGATATCAAGGACCATCCTCTCCCAACATCTGCCCTCCCTCCCTCTTACCCACCCCCCTGCAACTGCCACCATCGTGCTGCTGCCACTGTCATGATGTTCCATGTCACATAAATTTTACCTCCTTTTGCAACTTGCCAATGTGATCGGGTGGGAGGGAGTGGTGCACAGTGCCACGGGGGAACAGGACTGGGCCGGCTGGGGCTCATAAAGGTTGAGGCCCAACAGGGCCCAGTCCGACCCTGATAATCTCTATGAAGAATAAGGGGCAGATTTACTATTGGTTGAATTTGAGGGCTAATTAATCTTCAAATTCGACCATCGAATTTTGGCCGAAATTCAATCAAATGTTAACCCTTCAAATTCGAATATCGAATTTGAAGGGTTATAACGGAATTCGATTTTTTTTATTCAATATTAAAATGCTGAAATAACCCTATGGGAGTTTCCCATAGGGTTATACAGCAATTCGATAGGTTCAATCTGGCGAACTAGGCAATTCATTTTTTTAAATTCGATGGTCGAAGTATCCAAAAAAAATTTCGAAATTCGAATCTTTTTGTAAATTCGATCGAATTTCGAATCATTCATGTGAATTTAGTAAATCTGCCCCCATTTGTTGTGGAACTGTGTGCTATAGAAATACCAGGAAAAAAGTGACAAGCAAATCTCCAATTTTTCTAGAAAAATTCAAAATTCAAAAATTCACAAAAAAGCATTAAAGTCACAGGATATTTTTTTTCTTTGTGCATGTTTTGAGCATTTTTTGTTTTTGTTTCATGTTTTTGTGCAAAATGCACTGAAGTCAATGAGCATTTTTTTCACATGCTCAAATCCATGCCTGGCAAAAAAATTTGCTCATCACCACCAGAAAACAAGTATAGTAAGTATATAAAATACAGCATATAATTACACGCACTTTACATGGATTATACATTTATTCAATACCCACTACAGTTTGATGGATTTTTTTAACAGTGATGCATCCCCTGTATGCCTCTGTAGGAGAGTGAAATCACACTTGAATGTAATGTTTCAGTTGTCATGTGTCTTAGGGCAGAACTACACAGACGATTCACATCTGTTTTTTGGCAGATGTGATGATGTGCTCAAAAACAATTGTGACGGAAAACAAGATTAAGTAACAGAAAAGTCAGATTGTAATGCAGGGTTGATCTGATGTGTCCATGTAGTTCTGCCCTAAGTACACAGCAGCAGAGATTTGCTCTGCTTGGCCCATCTATGTGCTTATACACAGAACCTGCTTTGTTATAGGTGTCTGAGAAGACATTTGACAAGCACTCTGCTCTGAGGAAAAGAAAATGCACCATGATAAACATCCCCTATCCATTTCCCATTTCCAGTGTAATAAACATCCAAGAGTGTACTCCCTTGTTTTTATAGCTTCAAATGGACACACAAGCATATATTTGATTACTGCTTAATATGCAATTTATGGAGATTACAAAAAAATAGAGGATAAACGGTATAGGGATTAGCAAATTGTTACTACTTCATTTATTGTCTGAAAGCTAATGAGGCAAAGCAGAGGCCATTTAGAATGAATGCATCTGCAACCTGTTGCTATTTTCTCTGGATCTGTTGTAACGCTTGTAAGGAAAAACACACAATTTTATGAATCAGGATTAGGGAATGTTGAATGTCTGCATCTTAAGTGAAAGCCCTAAAATAGGGTTGTCATAGCAATGGGTATTACAAACCATAAATTCAAGTTAAATAAATGGAAAGATAAAATGAGCAACAGAAGATCGATACAAGCAGCTGGCTGCCACAGGCTGAACTAGGGTGCCCAACTTGTAGTCCTTCAGCTATTGATCAGCTAGAACTCAAACACTTCTTGAAAACCTCAAGAGATGATGGGAGTTGCAGTTCATCAACAGCTAAAGGTGTAAAAAGGGATGACTATCAACAAGGGGGCTCTAAAAAGTCCAAAACAACACAGTAAAGGCAATGATTTGTTAAACATCCCTGTTCTGTTGCTTAAATAGATGCAAATCAGTTTACACCGTTAAAAATAGCAAATAACAGACAACATTGGACAAATCCCGGCAAGTCTGCAAACTTGTTAAGAGAATTGTTAATGTTTTAATTGCAATGCAAACCTTGAGAAGGAGAAGGCATGGCAGAACAATGCCTGGCAGAGAATGATAAAGGGGAACTAAACTTTAATATCTGCAGCTTTAGCTCTGAAATTGCACTTCAATTCAAACTCTTTATAAATAAACAAATGCACATCCAGGTCTAAATGTCAGAATACAGCTCAGTACAAATCCTTCACGGTAACATCACAACATGCATAGATGAAGCTAGCCCATTTACAAGGCAAATTCAGACAGTTAGAGGAATTACATAGTCAATGTATCTTGTAGCTATGTATAACTGTTACTGGGGAAGAGATTCCTAGAACTGCCACAACAGGTAGCATTAACTGCTCCAGCCAAGAGGGCTGCCTTCCTGAACCGAGACAGCACTTCTGAAATAATAATTCCCTACTAGCTTCTTGCTGAACAGCAAATGTAACAGGAGATGCAAACGGACTGACAAAGGGAGCCGAGGAGCTTACCTTGATTTAATGCATGGCTTCTGCAGTTAGCTAGCTCAGAGTGTGTGTTATTCCAAAGAAAAATAATTTATATTATAAAAGGCTGGCAAAACAGGAGGGGATATGGGGAATGGGAGGAGGGGATATAGAGTAGGGGGTGGGAAAATAAAAGAAGAAGGAAAAAAAGAAAGAATAGAGTGAAAAAGGAAGAGAGAGAAAAGAGAGTTAAAAGCAGTCTCCTGCCCACACAGTGGAACAGCAATGACTGGCAGTGAGTAGAGAGCGCGCACACGCACAAGCCCAGGGGGAGCAGACAGGGAAGAAACCAGTCAGAATGCTATGCCTGCCTGGCCAGGTGATATTATGGAGAATGGGACGTCCCTTGTATAACAATTAGTTCTCTGGTATGGGGATAGGAGTCCTGTGTCGCCTCTCCTTATTGACATGCACATGGGTGAACAATGAATGGATTTTGCCACCATAAAATTGACACTGTGGCTATGTAACAATATGCGGAGACTCTGCCTCTGTTTATGGGCACTGCTAGTCCCCTATTGTGACCTGTGACACAGAGCACTACGAGCAGCTGTTGGTACCAAAAAGTTTGATTCTGTCACAGTTACAGTATATGTGCTCTAAAAGAGGGCTGTCCAACTGGTGGCCTGCAACAGCGCCCCCTTTGTATGTCCCCCCACCTTCTTACCATGTGTAAACTTTAAATTGTATCACTACAGAGATTAACTGGCCCCTGCATTGTTTAAACCTCCAATTCAGACTAATCCCCTGTATTGTTCACACCTAAAGCCATGTACTGTTCACACCTGAGACCCAGACTGAAACTGGCCACATTCTTCACATGTTCACACTTTATACAAAATGCTAATGGGGCACCAGCAGGGGCGATCCTGGCCCCTCCGCTGCCTAATGCAGCTTGCCATTGCTGCCACCCCCCCAAGTGCACTCACCTTTTTGCACCAGAGGGGAAGGTCCATAAGAGAGGACGAGGATGCTAGTACAGAGCGCATAGTTGAAATGTGTCACTGTATGGAACAAACAGATCACCATTGCTAAACAATATTTCACTGTGCTCGTCTCTATTCTGAGGGGCAGGGCCAAATGTGAAAGTAAATAAATACCATTCATACCCATGAATTTCAAGAAACTATAGCAGTCAATACAATAAATAAAGAGAATTTAGACTATGTTTTTCTAAAATCAAACAGATTTATTTGTAAAAAAAAACGACAAAAGTCCTGAAATCACTGCAGCATATAGAAATTGTACTATGTTCTATAGTACTATTTTGAAAAAAATTACACACACAACACTGTGGTGTTCTATAGCTATTAAAAAAAGATGACATCTTTTCACAAAGTCATTCTCCGTGGATGGTATATTGTATGGTAAGACAATTGGCAGATGATTATTTAATTATCATTCACACGACAGCAAGCACAATCTGCCCATGTATTACCAGCTTTAGTCCTTTTACCAATTAGTATGCCTTCATGTTATGCAGGATGAACTACCTTCAGTCTATCAATGGTCATTGGAGCCAAGTGCTGTGCTTGATAAGCTGTCCTTACTATTTTACAGGCACTTTAACTGTCAATAGATAACACTTGTTCAAGGTCACAGCTTCATTAATGTATTGATTCCCATAGGGCACAATGTCTTTACTGGAACCATCTGCTCCCCAAGATCCACAGTAGCAACCACCGCTGGTAACAGCTGGAGTCTTAATATGAAATAGATAATTTCATTAAGGCTAAGTCTCCCTAAACCTCTCTGTCACCTTAACAAAAATTTAAAGGGCAAGGAAAGGCAAATAAATAGAATCCCATTTTTACTTTCTTTAATGAAAAAGAAATCTATCTCCAATATACTTTAATTTTAAAAAGTGTACCGTTTTTATAAGAAACCTGACTGTATGCAGTAAAATTCTCCCTTCATTTAGTGCTTCTGGCAGGGAAACAATCACTTATGAACAGCAGGGGGAGCCCCTGCCTTACTTACCAGCCATGCAGAACTCAAGCAGACCACACTGAGCATGTGCAGTGCCAGTGTCAGACAAGGATGTATAAGTTACAAGATGACAGCCCCCTGTGGCCAACTTTGAAAGCATAAATCATTTGTTTGATTAGGCTTGTGGTGCAGTAAGTTCATGTTTATGTTTAGTATACAAAATACAGCAATTCTAGCATTATTCTATTTTACACTTTCCTTGTCCTTTAAGGCTAGTCCACACAGTAAGATTCAGGGAGATTTGTCGCCTGGGAACCAACCGCTGCTTCTTTGGGGTGACTAAACTCCCTGAATTACTTACCCGTGTCTCGCACCCACTAGAATGTAAAGTCACCTGCGCCTATTCACACATGGCGCTGCTTTTTCCTAAGTAGCTGAAAATTGCCTTGTGAGGCAATTTCGTGCGACTTAGCAAAACGCAGCGCCGCGTGTGAATAGGCGCAGGCGACAAATCTCCCTGAATCTTACTGTGTGGACTAGCCCTTATGAAACAAAAAAAAAAAACTCTACATCCTTGCTGACATTAGTTCTTTAGGGGCAGATAAATTATGACACACTCCAATGCTGTAGAGATCAGCTACACTATGATTTTTTAGGTACTTGTAGCTTGTCCAATGAGAGCACATCTAGGTCTACAGACAAGAAAATGTACCAACCAGGTGCGGAGGTAGGCGGGGCTGTGGAAAGTTTATAAACTGAAGGAAGTGGCAGAAGTGAGGACTTATAAGAAGGAGCTGTATCTGCAGCAACTAGGGTTGCCACCCAGCCGGTATTTTACCGGCCTAGCCGGTAAAACACCAGCAAAGGCCGGGGCCGGTATTACAAATTTACCGGCAATGTAGCTGCCGGTAAGCTGCCGGTAAATTTGTAACACCACTTTAAAAAGGCCCTTACCCTGCCTTAGTTCGAGTTAAAACTTAACTTTCTCGCAGTCTTCAGCCGATCGTAGGATGTGGCGCCGCCCCTATGATGCCATGCCCCGCCCCCCTTTGACGTCATTCTCCGCCCCTTTTTTACCCCGCCCCCTGCCTGCCGGTAAAAAAATTTACCAAAGGTGGCAACCCTAGCAGCAACCACTCCACTCTGACAGGTACTATATACATTTTGAGGGCTGAGTTTCACCTACAGCATGAACTTAGCCTGGAATAAAATAATATTTCCTTTTAGTGTCAGTATCCACTGTCTCCCACTGTGTCAGTACCCACTGTTTCCCATTGTAAATAATGACCTTTGGGTGTTGATACCCACTGTTTACCACTGTAAATAATGTTCTTTGGGCGTCTGCACCCACTGTTTCCCATTATATATAATGTTCTTTGGGTGTCTCTACCCACTAAACCCATTTTAAATAATGTTTCTTGTGTATCAGTAGCCATTGCTACTACTGCTAAGTACTTTGTGGGATTCAGTGGGTTTCTTCCCTGACAGTACAGTCAGATAAAGTGGTGATGTTGTTAAAAAGTTAAAGGACCAGTAACAACAATAAATGAAAGTGTTTTAAAGTAATGAAAATATCATGTAGCGTAGCCCAGTACAGGTAAAACTAATCTGTTTTAATCTTCAGAAACACTACTATAGTTCAAATAAACAAGCTGCTGAGTAGCAATGGCGGACATTGAAAAAAGGCTATATGGCACAGGATAAGTAATGGATAACAGATAACATTATGTTCTACAGATCTTATCTGCTGTGTAACTTGAGCCTTTTCTCCTTTGAATGGCTGCTCCCATGGCTACACAACAGCTTATTTATATAAACAATAGTAGTGCTTCTGAAGCAAACACAGATGTTTTATCAGTGCAGGGCAACACTGCATTATATTTTTATTACTTTTAAACAATTTATTTTTTTTATGTTACTGGTTCTTTAATTATATTAGCAGTCAATCAATTAACGTACATTGAAAAGGTGCTTAGAAAAATACTCTGGGTGATTTACAATATTTTTTAAGGTTTACATATGAAGCGAGCTGGGCATCATTGCAAACGTGCTTAGAAAAATGCCCTGGATGATTTACAATATTTTTGAAGGTTTATATATGAAGTCAGCTAGCCATCTGGCCTTTTAAAAAAATCACTCTCTGCCTATGCCTGTGTTTTATTAAATAAACTATGGACATGAACTTGTCATAACATGCTTGGGCCACTTAGATAAACATTCCTCCCAAGAGCAAAAGTAACAGAAATTAGGAATCTCTGAGCCAGTAGAGGGAACATTAACACCATGGGTCCCCTACATTAGGATACATTCGTTAAAAACATCAAAACATTTATCAGGCGTTTGAGCACAGATACAGTAACTGCAAGAAAACTTTATTTTTATGGAGTTAAATGTACCAGGTGATTTCCATTAAGGGCAAGATTTTAAGTATATTATCTTCCTCCAAATGAGCAAATAAGGTTAAAAGTAACAAGAACCCCTCTCCTTGTTCCCTCATTTATTTCCTTAAGAAACCCCAACTATTTTACCCCTGTTCCAGGTGGGAAAGGGTGACCATAACCCATCACTTTTACTGAGTAGGCTACAGGGTTATAACATAGATTTCAGACTGCAGACTCTATCTTGAGTAAGAAATGAAAAAAATCTTTACATATACAGTACAAGGAGATTTGCTGTTGTTTTTATATAGTACACCAACAATAAGGTTTTTTTTCCACTTGCTTGCTGTGTTTTATTTTTGACCATTTTTCTAATATTGAAATTTTTCATTTCATTTTCACTTTCTCATTTCTCCTTGGAGCAGTTCTGTGATGGGCATCACGACCAGTTCTGTAAACTGTTCTAAATGGATACATTAATTGATAGATTTCCCATCTTTTGCCCTGCTGAGCTGAATCCCCACGTTTTATTGAAGACAACTGAACTATAAAATCTGTTTGGAAGGTGAACCACCTCTTTAAAGTTTTTAGTTAAAGATGTTGTTCGCTTTTAAATTAACTTTTAGTATGATGTAGAGAGTGGTTCCCTGCAAATGGTCTAATTATTTTGCTTTTTGTTCAGCTCAGCTGCTTGAGTTTGGAATTTCAGGAGCTACCTGGTTGGTAGGGTTGGTAGCAGTGGTTTTAATTAGAAATTGTAATATGAATATGAGAGGGTTTAAAGAGAAATATACATTTTAAAACTTACGAAGTAACTTCGGGCGATTCCGGAAATCGCCGCACCGCGTGTGCACAGCGCTGGCGATTTGTCATTTAAACTAGCGACGGACAGGGAGAAGGAAGTTCGGGGAGATTGTCGCCTGCTATTAAACGCCAGGCGACAGAATCTCCCCGAATCTCCCTGTCTGACAGTACTTAAAAATTTTAATTTTCAACTTTTTTTTCTACTCAAATTTTCGAAGTAGCCCAAAATTACTTCAAAATTCAAACTTTAAGAATTTGAATTTTATTGAAATTCACTTCGACCCTTGCAGGCTGATTTACTATGGGTGGAAATGAAAATTTGAATAAAATTTGAATTTCTTAAATTCGAATTTCGAAGTAATTTTGGGCTACTTCGACTAGCAAATAGCCCAAAATTTATTTTAAATCCTTTAAAAATACTTCAACTTAAAGCTGCCAAATTGCCATTTTAGCCTATGGGGGGACCTCACAGAACTTGTCCTGAAATTTTTCGAAGTTCTGAGAAATCAAAGGATTTTAGTGAAAATGGTTCAAATCGTTACATCGAATGGAACAATTCGAACAATTGGAATGCCTTTTCATTCGATCAAATATCGAAAATGACCCCCCCCCCCAAGAAAATTTGATGGTCGAATTTCGAAGTTTTTTCCACTTCGAAATTCGACCCTTGGTAAATGTGCCCCTAAATGTCTCCTTTAGGGCACCACCAGTTTCAGCTTAGTCACAATGTGTTTTCATACACATTAAAATTAAATTCTGGCATGTTCAGTAGCGTGCTCTTTTATTTTGTTGTTTAATAAAAGAAATCTATTAATACAAATCTACTTTGACTTTCACTTTGAAGGGGAATCTGTGCATAGGTCATTTTTTTGTTGCACAAACGATTACAGGTATGGGACCTATTATCCAGAATGTTCGGGACCTGGGGCTTTCCGGATAATGGGTCTTTCCATAATTTGGAGCTTCACACCTTAAGTCTACTAGAAAATCATGTAAACATTAAATAAAGCCAATAGGCTTGTTTTGCGTCCAATAAGGATTAATTATATCTTAGTTTGGATCAAGTACAAGCTACTGTTTTATTATTATAGAGAAAAAGGAAATAATTTTAAAAAATTTAGATTATTTGATTATAATGGAGTCTATGGGAGATGGCCTTTCTTTAATTCAATACTTTCTGGATAATGGGTTTCCGGATAACGGATCCCGTACCTGTAGTTATTTTATTGGACAGGAGGGAGGCCACCTCCCACTGCAATCCTTTTAATCTTTTACAACAAAACATTGAAAACAAATCCTTTTGAAAAAGAGGTGCAGCATACCTTGTAGTATGTACTGTTTTGCCATCACATCCAGTTTCCAGCCTTGTACAACAGCAGACAACTCACTCTGCTCAAAGGGATCTTCTGATCATTTAGGATACAAAAAGGGGGGTTGTGGATGCACCCCTAGGGCTAAGTAAAGTATATAAGTATAATGGAAGTGCTACTGACTTGGCCATTTAATCAGTGCACATTACATTTACACTTAGGGCCCTTACACACAGGCGTTTTGGACCTGCGCTCCCCTGCGTTGCGTTTGGCTGCGTTCAGCCGCAGGGAAGCGCAGGTCTAGATGCACCTCATTCTTTTCAATGAGTTTGTACAAATGAGTTTGTACCCACGAGACGCGTGTAAGCGCCGAACGCAGATTCAGACACAACATGCTGCATTTTTCCTGCATTTGGCGCCTACATGCGTTCGTGTGAGTACAGCCCCATTGAAAATAATTGAGTGCGTCTATACCTGCACTCCCCTGCGGCTGAACGCAGCAAAATGGAACGCAGAGGAGCGCAGGTAAAAACGCCCGTGTGTAAGGGCCCTTATGTATATTTATAACACAGTCTGTCTTTCTTACTAATACTCTCTTATATTTACACTCTTATTTATATTCACAAATACACTTGCACATAGTATACACATTGCTTTAAATGTGCACTTTTACACATAGCTTTACTTAGCCTTCGCTTTTTTCATTATTTCATTGTTTTTTGGTTTTTTTTTTTTAAATGGGCGTTGGTTTGGGAAATCTCTCTCTCTTAAAAACCGCTAGTTAGTGGCAGGGGAGGATTTAGCCCTCACACAAACCAAGGTTCAGGACACACCTACTTCAATGTTACTATGCAAAGGGATACTAAACCTTTTTTACTATGACCAGAGGTAAACAAGTTAGGGACCACCGTATGGGGTTTACCTTGATGTGATATGGTTGCTTATCAACTATGATCATAACTTTGTAACTAAAAACCCTTGTTTTTGTAAACATATGCCCTTGCATTTAAACTGAATTACTCAGACAGGGGATAAGGGAATGTGCACTGATTAAATGGCCAAGTCAGTAGCATCCACAACCCCCTTTTTGTTTCTGATAATTGATTTTAGGGTCTTCTTCTGACTGAGCGTGATTACATTTGACCACCCTATAAAGCTCCCCATAGACGCAACGATCTTTCGCTCCCGAACGACCGATTTTGGTGAAGTCCGACCAATCTGTCAAATTATCGTGCGGTTAGTGGCATACAAACGATCGTTCCCATGCAATCTACCTATGTTGCAGGGCAAAGCAGGCTGCGATCCTTCAGTTTTGCTGGCAATATCGCCTGAAATGGTCTTTTTAGTTGATGGACAAATCTGACATTAAACGATCGTTTTGAGACAATCGTGGTCTCAAGATAACCATTGGATCTTTCAAAAATCTTTGCGTCTATGGCCAGCTTTAGACTCTAAACCTAGTAAAACCCTCACAGTTATCCACATATGCTTTTACTGCTTGTCTGGCCCTGGAAGAGTTCTACAAACAGGTACACATATGTCTGATTGTTACTTGTCTAAAACCAATAAGGATAGATCTGACCCCATATAAGCAAGGGTTTGCTCTGTAGAAGACAAGAGATCCACACACTTCCTTCCTTCATATGAATTTATTATATTGCTGCTGGAAATGGACACCCACTCTCCCATAGAGGGATAAGAACTGTATTTTTTTCCAAGGAAAGCCTAACTATACCCTGGAAATGAAGCACACAGAGCTATCTCAGTATATGAGACTCGTATATAGAGTTCATTTTATAGCTCTCTAAAAACAGACATTTGCAGGGGCAATTAAATGGCCTCTTGAAAATTGTTGTCTTTATTTAATATCTACTTACTGCATTTTACAGTTTGTTTTATAGGAGTTCGGTTAGTTTGTCAGCGGTTTATTAAATCTGCTGCTCAATCATTACATTAATTCTCCTGAGTTCAGACAATGGTACTTCAAATGAACTCTCCAAAGATGGTCAGTTTGTTCTGTTCCTGATTCTAATTCTAAAATACAATTTGCATAATTAGACATGCTGTCATGGCTCAGTGAAAACCCCATTCTTGATTCTACAGTGAGAATGGAAAAAGAACTGAGAAATAGAAGACCCAGGCTTGTATTTAAAAAAAAATCTTTTTTTTATGGAGATACCGTCTGATGCAGCTTGCTCCACTAATGTACTGGCTTCATTACCAGAACTGGTTGGTGGCTGGGATAGGGGTGGAAACACAGAGGAAACCTTCATGGTTCTTTAAATATCACTGTGAAGATTGTTTCTATTTTTCATCTTGTCTCCCATATGGCTGGTCAGGAGGTATGGATCATGGCCAATAACTGAGACTCGGCATACAGTCCTTGCCATAAATAAATATTATTGATAAATATTATCAATTAATTAAGACATAGATTTGCAAGTCTTCCATTCACTGAACAAAATCTGACAATCCTGGAAACTGTAGAACAAAAATGCAGGGTGACAGGTTGGACATTGTTGGTGTTAGGAATGTTCTGCATGCAGTCTATTTCATTTCAAAGGGGTTTTTATGTCTTTCTAAAGCAGCTCTGGGGAGGGTTACACCAGCTCTTTAAAGGAGAATGCAACCTGTATTAGTAAAAAACCTTAATCCTCTACTCTGGCTAGACCCCCTCTCCCTCCACCCCCTCCCCAAGCCTATCTGCCTCCCTGGGCAAATGCCCCTAATTTTTTAATTACTGCCCCTCCATGCAGATTCTGGCCTCGGGGGTTCTCGGGGGGGGGGGCATCTTCTTTTTTTCCATCTTCTCTGGAATCTGTTCAGAGTTTTGGCACTTTTAACCCATACTGTAATCCTTCAATCCAAAAGCAATTCTCATTTAGCTCTCTAAACTGTTAATGGAGGGGTGTATGATGTTCTCCAGCTAAACAGCTGCATGTTGTTACAAAAGATAGTAAAAGCAGCTACAGCACTGTTTCTAATGCAGCCATTACATAACAGCAGTAAGTCTTACTTTCACTTTCAAGTTGTACAGAAAGTCCTATGTATTCACAGTGCCACCTGCAGGCCATTTGTATAAACACCACAGTAGGGTACATAAATAAATATATAAATGAAATCTATACATATATATATATATATATATATATATAGTCATGAAATCTTCATGACTTTTGGCACATGCGCAGTCGTTCAGGACGGGAAATTTACTCCAACTGCGTATGCATATATAGGTATGGGATCTGTTGTTATCCAGAAAGCTCCAAATTACAGAAAGGAATTCTCCCATAGACTCTTTTTAAAGTGGATTTCCTTTTTCTCTGTACTAATAAAACAGTACCTTGTACTTGATCCAAACTAATATATAATTAGTCTTTATTGGAAGAAAAACCAGCCTATTGGGTTAGTAGACTTAAGGTATGAAGATCCAAATTATGGAAAGATCCATTATCCGGAAAGCCCCATGTCCTGAGCATTCTAGATAACAGGACCTATACCTGTATATACCAGACTAATGTCAAACCAAGCACTTTCTTAACCAGTGAAATGAGCATTTTCTAGCCAAAATCTGCCCAGGGCATTGTTATAAAAACAGTGTTAGTACAGCTATGGGACCTCTTTTCCAGAATACTCGGGACCTGGTGTTTTCCAGATAATGGATCTTTCCATAATTTGGATCTTCATACCTTAAGTCTACTAGAAAATCATGTAAACATGAAATAAACACAATAGGCTGGTTTTGCTTCCAATAAGGATTAATTACATCTAAGTTGGGATCAAGAACAAGGTACTGTTTTATTATTATAGAGAAAAAGCAAATCATTTTTAATTATCTGAATTATTTGCTTATAATGGAGTCTATGGGAGCCAATCTGTAATTCGGAACTTTCTGGATAATGGGTTTCTGGATAACGGATCCCATACCTGTACCAGAAAAACTGAGTAATGGGGATATAAGATACAGGTGTTGTAATGAACCATGTGGCACCATGCTGCATGATTAATACAAATTATAATATTTTATTTTATACAGTATTTAAGTTTAAAAGGGACTTAGTATCATATAACCAAGCTATTTTTAGTTTGTTCAGTGTAGCTGGAGAAATTATACTAATAAACCAGAAGTGTATGTTGTTGACTCCAGCAGATGAATTGGTTCTATTCATTTGCAATTCAGTGGTACTATTTATCACTGTATATACCCATTTATTTACAGTCACAAATCTCTGCCAGGTCTGAATATTGAAAATATCATTCAGAATAATGATTGCATGTACATGGAAAGAAAATAATTAGCTACTTGCAAAGTTTTCTACACTAACAGTGGTTTATTTACAAAGGAAATTATGGACAGCATAACACTTATTTCTGTAACCCTTGCCTCTTCATAGTACATCTAGCCATCTAAGCTGTAAATTAATATTATTCAAGGCAATATTCTCATTGCCTTGGATATTCTACTTGCCAAATAAAAATCCTAAACATGTTATTTGGGGGAGATTATTGAGTAATCTGCTGTTTGATAGTAACACAATATAACTAAATGTACTCTTATATGAAAGGAATAGAAGCAGGGGTGCAACTACTGGGGGGTGCAGGGGATGCTATCACACCCAGATGCACACCCCCTTGGGGCCCTCAGGATGTTTGCGCCGATGTGAAGGCGCATAGAAAACTGCATCCGGAGCACCCACCACCCTAATCACTCCCCACCCTGCTTAGTTACGTTACTGAACAGAAGGCTCCTAGTAACAAAGACAAATTGAAGTAGGGACAGGTGGAAGTTAGACAGCTGGTTAATAGCAGGTTAAATTAGTCAAGGCAGGGCCATTTTTAGCCCTTAGTGGGCCCTGGGCAAAGAGCCAGATAATGGGCCCAACAAGCCTGTTGCGTGCAGTGTGTCAAAAATTTTTGAGGGACATGCCCACTTTTTGGCCACTCTCCCCTCCCATTTTACCTAAACACAACCGAAATGTAGATCCCTAAGTAAAATTGATAACACCATATTGACCCAAGGCATACCAGTATGACTAGAAAATTGATAATAATCTTATTATCCCAAACTGTACCAATATAATCACTGTAGAAATCACTGAAAATTGTCCAATAAGCACTCCATTAGTGGATACAGAAAATTCAAATATATAAATTAAATAATAATAAAAGATAAATGAGTGGCAATTTCATGTTTTCCTCCAGAACTCATATAAGGATGGCACACAGATTATTACATGTATAAACACCCCAGAACTCATATAAGGTTGACACACAGATTATTTCATGTATAAACACTCCCATAACAGAAAGAAGGATGGCACACAGATTATTTCATGTATAAACACCCCCAGAACTCATATAAGGTTGACACACAGATTATTTCATGTATAAACACTCCCATCAGAGAAAGAAGGATGGCACACAGATTATTTCATGTATAAACACCCCCAGAACTCATATAAGGATGACACACAGATTATTTCATGTATAAACACCCCCAGAGCTAGAGCACATCCTCCATTTGTTACCTGCCGCATTTCTGGGCTGGATCCCCCCATGCCCAACTTGCCAGGGTTATTGGGGGCACCCCACCAGCTCTACATTGCACTGAGCTAACCCCATGCAGTGCATCCCCCTCCCTGGCTGCCTGCGAGCACAGCAGCAGAGGGCCACTCGGACCGGGGACTGGGGCACTAGGGATCTGCTGAATCCCTACCTTTTCTCCAGGGACCTGTCCCAACTGAGCGCAGCGGGAGCCACAGGGCTAAGTACCGGCTCTGCATGTTCTTCCATGAACTGATGTCTGAAGAACTTGCTAAACGAATCCAGAAGAAGCGAGCCGGGCTAGGCCATGCATGGGCTCAGGGTTGGTGGCCTCTACCACTCCGGGGGCGAGAGGGGGGTTGAGCGAGCCCCAAGTGGAGCCCTGGGTGCCTTTATAAAAAATAAAAAATTTGTAAAAAAAATAGTCAGCCCTGTGTCTAGGTCCTATCCCTCAGATGAGTTTCCAAGCTGTTCCTTGCAAGAAAAAGGAATTGATTTTGGCAAAACTGGGTACACAAAATTGGCAGGTGTTTGTAGCACTGCTACTCTTGGCTGGAAGCCCTTCATCAGAGGAAAGGGTGCACTGCGGGGAAGGCCTTTATTGACCAACACAAACACCTCACACATAGATGAGTAAATAAAGCAAACTTTATTAAAATCAGCTCCACACAGAGGGATGGCAATGGCAAGCCAATCACCAAACTTTACATTTACTACTAAAGCCAAATTTCTGGGTTAAAAAACGGAAGTTTGGCTTTTTGCAACCCCTGGTAACCTAGCTTACGCTGCTGCCTGACAGGCGCCCTGACATCCCTCTTCAGTGTTGTTTAGTTCAGTGTTGGACTGGCACACAGGTGGGCCCTTTTGCTTCTAACAATTTGGCCTATTTCATGTTCATTCCCTATTTTTTATGTGGAAAAAGAGGCTTAATAATGGAAGAATAGATTATAGTAAGTAGATCTAAAAGAATAGGAGAATAAAGAGGTTAAGTCTACGGTTTTTCTGGTGGGTCCCTGGTCTAAAGTTTTCTGGTGGGCCCCTTGCATCCCAGTCCGACACTGGTTCAGTTACACACAAAGAAATAAAATGAAGCAAATACAAGGTTCTCTCATAACCTCTCACTTTTCTTTCCTCTTATGAAGCCTCAAGTGCCACTGTCATGTTCCCAGTCCCATGCACATAGACATGCTGACATAAGCTTGCTGGTTTGGACTAGCTCATAACTCATGTTGAGTGTCCCACAATTGCCTACATTAAGCAGATTGGAATATGTTGGCATATTTACAGCACTCATGTATTTCCTTTCTTTACTTCATACTTCATCCAATTATACTGCCCATAGAATTATTTATTTTCTCTTAAAGGTTAACTGAAAATTAAGTGTGTTGCCATATGTTTAGATAATATCCTATGAAAGTGTGTGACCTTTGTGTTAGTTCTAAAGCAAATATTAAGAAGGGCAGCCTATGGGTGATATAAATCCTATATTAGTGTACAGACAGTTTTACATTTTTTTTATTCCCCATATCTTATTGTATCCCATCATCCTCTGATGGCATTGTGTACTTGAATCTGTAGTACATCAGACAATGCAAACTTTTCTGTCTATAGCTTCCTAAAAAGGAAATAGGGCAGTTTTATATATTTACTTGTATGCACTATGCAGGGCTGCTATCAGAAATCATGGGACCCGATAGTTCTGTACCTTGCTGGACCCTGCCAGCTGGTCCTACACTGATCTTCATATTTCAACATCTTTTTAGCATCAAAAAAGATGATATTTATAAGTTGGAGACTGTTTAATTGGATGTTGTTTAGTGTTTGTACTGTAAATGGATCTATTTCGGGAATACACTTATAGAGCTTATAAAGTACCTTTGAAGTACCAGGCAAGTATCTTCTTGTGATCTAATTACAGAGTATGGGGTTTTTAGCAACACTCGTGTGAGTTCTTTTATTCTGAGTGTTTTGTGGAAAACAAGATTAGCGTAAATACCAGTGTGGAGAAATACTGAAGCATATATTTACTCAGAAAGATACTGTAGTCAAAATTAATATTTGTATATACTTTTATTTGACGTGACCATGTATTGTTACTATTGGTGATTACATTTACCCACGTAAACACTGTAATGGTACCTACTACATTGCATTGTGGAATATTTGCTTATTTTTAATTTTGTATTTAATGTCAACAACTTAACAAAAACAAAATATTGTGCACATATTCTTGTCAGACAGGTGTTGTTCAAAGCCAATAATACAGGACCATATTCTGCCAAAGATCATGATTACTGTGTGTCATCAAGCATCATAATTATGTCATTGGGTAGAGGCAGGATCTAACTGCTGGAGTTATAGTGGGACAAAGCAATGATTATACGAATTCTACAGTATGGTGACAGCCTAACAAATGCAAACAATTTTTTTTCACTTTATTTGTACAGTCTCAAATCAGTTTGATTGCGTTTAGTGGGTTATTAACCATGCCTATGGATGGTGACTGGATGCTCATCCACTTCATAATGATCAGCTTTCTGGCATAGAATAACAATGATCGTTTAAGTGATCTGCATTTTATCTCATAACTCAATTAAGCACATTTCTGCATCTGCTGAGAGAGGCCAGACGGCCTTGTAGATAATCTATGATGCCATGCCAAAATGTAAGAATCAATGAGAATAAACTGCTTACTTTATTTCTTGGTCATTTTGAATTCTACCCTTTTGTGCTAATCTGTAAGGAGTAACATATATTTGGTAAACAAAAAAAAATAGTTTGTTCTTAAGAGAAGAACTTTAAAGGAACAGTTCAGTGTAAAAATAAAAACAGGCTAAATAGACAGGCTGTGCAAAATAAAAATGTTTCTAGTTAGCCAAAAATGTATAAAGGCTGGAGTGACAGGAGGTGTAACATAACAGAACACAAAACAAATTCCTGCTTTACAGCTCCCTAAATCTGAGTTAGTCAGCGACTAACTATTTATTTACTCAGTTTTTACTTTTATACTGAACAATTCCTTTAAGACAAACAATTGTCTATGTTTATTTTGGAGTTGTCAGCACATGTTTCTGGACTTTATTCTAGAGTCAAGAGTAGTAAGGAGGTATGGAAAATAAAATACATACTGTATATAATATATTTGGTAAAGAAATGAACCTAACTAGCTTCATCTTGTAAGTAATAATAATAATAACAGCAATCGATCAAAGACAATGTATACCTGCTGGATTAACCAATAACTGGTGAAGAGCTGTGGACTGAGTTATACTATGATTTGCCTGATATACCTTCTATCCCCTCTCTTTCTTCATACTATTGCTGCTCAGGGAGACCCCTGTTTGACCCCTCTGTAGGAAATATTTAGACCCAACCCTTGACAAAGTAGCTAAGAGTGGCACTACCCATAGTGAGCACCCATAGTGAGCACTTTTAAACTTATTATTATCTACTGACATTCCCAAAAAAAGTATGTCATGTACTTTACTAGGGACTAGTTGTACCCTTCCTATGCAAACTGGATGGGGGACCTGCATAATGGTGACTAGTTGTACCCTTCCTATGCAAACTGGATGGGGGACCTGCATAATGGTGACAATATTGATAGGGAGTTCATTCAGATCACTTCTCTATAAATATTATACAAAGCAATAGGGATGTAGCGAACGTCGGAAAAAATGTTCGCGAACATGTTTGCGAACTTCCGGACAAAAATGCGAACGGTTCGCGAACTTCGCGAACCCCATAGACTTCAATGGGAAGGCGAATTTTAAAAGCTAGAAAAGAAATTTCTGGCCAGAAAAATTATTTTAAAGTTGTTTAAAGGTTGCAACGACCTGGACAGTGGCATGCCAGAGGGGGATCAAGGGCAAAAATGTTTCTAAAAAATACATTGTTGACACAGCGCTGCGTTTTGTGCTGTAAAGGGCAGAAATCACACTACGTCACTCAGGTGATGTTTCTGGACACAGAATGTGAAAAAGCTCACACAGCTACGTGGCACTTGGTTAAAGACTGGGCAAACAATGCCTACAAGGTCAACGTATACACTACTACAGCAGTGGATACGGATTACGGAAAATATTATTGCTGCTTGAAAAACGTCACTCAGGGTGGTGTTTCTGGAGACGGTATTATTATTGATATTTAGACAGAATGTGAACAAGCTCACACAGCTAGATGGCAGTTGTTTGAAGAACAGTAGATTACTAGCCAGCAAACTTACTATCAACTGTCCCTCAAATCACTAACAGCTCTCTCCCTACACTAGCTCTTCCAAGCACACACAGGCAGAATGAAAAAACGCTGCAGGGCTTCAGTTTATATATGGAAGGGGAGTGGTCCAGGGGGTGTGGGGGTGGTCCAGGAGGGAGAGCTTCCTGATTGGCTGCCATGTATCTGCTGGTCTGGGGGAGAAATGGCAAAAAAAAAAGCGCCAGCTAAGGCGAACCCAAATTGGCGAACGTCGCACGACGTTCGCGAACTTCCGGCGAGCGCGAACAGTTCGCCCCATCCCTACAAAGCAATAGTAACATGGCATGGCATGATGCAAGTATAATAATTTGAACCTTTAGAAGAGGCTTGTGGTTATTCATAACCATTTCTTATATTACAGGTATGGGATCCGTTATCCAGAAACCAGTTATCCAGATAGCTCCAAATTACACCAATAGATTCCATTTTATCCAAATAATTAAAATGGTTAAAAATTATTCCTTTTTTCTCTGTATTAATAAAACTGGACTGTGTATTTGATCCAAACTAAGATATAACTAATTCTTACTGGAAGCAGAACCAGCTTATTGGGTTTATTTAGTGTTTACATGATTTTCTGTAGACTTAAGGCATGAATATCCAAATTACAGACATGCATTATGGATAACAGCTCCCATACCCATGAACAATGGCTGCTAATGGGATTCAATTAAATACGAATGTTAAAAAAAATATACATGCTCTTGTAATGGCAAAATAGCCAACTTGTTACCAGGCCCAGATTTGGGTAGAGGCGACCAAGGCCTGGGCCTAGGGTGGCAAGATGTTTAGGGGCAGCAAGCAGACGCCCCTAATATCTATATATCTTATAGTAAAAGCAGGGTCGGAATGGCGCTTATGGGCCCCTGCCAGGCCAGACCACCTCTCCTCTGCTGGCTCTAAAAAAAAATTGCTGCGCCACGTCATTTGAGCATGTGCACATAGCGGCTACTGTGCATGCCCGTCAAACATCTACGTCTAAGCATGCGTGCCAAGCGACAACTTCGACACGGCGCAGCTTAGCAATATGGGGGGACCGGGGGCCTGGAAGTGGGGACCAACCCTGAGTAAAAGCCAAAACAGAGCCCCCGCATTGACCCGCTGCAGCTCAGCACATGTACTGTGTGTGAATGGGTAAGAACACTTTTATTGAAGGCACTGGTACGGCTGTGTATCCACACCAACCTGGACTCCTGTACTTTGTTCTGTACCTTGCCCGCCTAGAGAGTAGATAGCTATGCAAATATCTTGTTCTGGACCTGGCACAGCATGAGGTGATGTCATCACATGACCACACATGTGAGTGTCATTGTGACATCACTCGGCATGCATCAGCCTGATTGAAGCTAGACTGAGCCATACAAAGTGCAACAGCTCAAAAGGAGTGCATGTGAATTTGGTTGGCTGCCTGCAACTGCAGTCACTGCAGGCAAAGCGCAGCCAGAGTAGCCACAACAGGAAGCAGAACTTTTTCATTATTGGAATTCTTACAGTTCAGTTGTTGCGTTTAACAGTTAATTAATGATATGGGGGGGGGGCACAGTAGCTGGGCCTAGGGGGGCAAGAAGGGTAAGGCCAGCCCTGCTTGTTACAGTTCATTTGCCATTTAATTTCTTCTCTTCCCACTGACAACTAAATAACTCTAATTATTGCAGATGTTCTTATCAATATTAATTATTATAAATCTTGAACTGAGGAAACAAGAGCCATTCAAAAGCTTTTGGTGATGAGAAAATAACTCCTGCCATTGACAATTATATGGGTAGAGACATATACAGCACGTGCTATTGTGCAAAAAACATTTCCTTTATAAGTATCTCATGTAAAATTCAACTAAATTCTCTAATAAAACCCATAGCAACAACATCAAACATTCATCTAGTGTATAATAAGTAAAACAAGAAAAAAAACAATCCACAAACTTTAATACTAATGTATTCAATTAATAGGAACAATGTATTGTTACAATAATGTTTAAATTAGGCAAAAATTGAGGACTGAGTGCACATATGATTTCATGTTAACATAGTACTTCTTCTTTTAATCACTGAGAAGGGTTGTGTACCCCTCCTGTATTCTTCTCCTGTGGTACCCTGAGAGCTTAGGCTTTTGATGCTCCAGATTGCTAACCAGCATGCAGTCAGAGACAAGGGACAGGCATTTACATTTTACGCATCCTATAAATTTAGGATTTGGTCCCCTTGGCTTCCTTTAGATAAAAAAAATATATAATCAAAAGAAAAAGAATTGGGATGGTTAAGCAATGAATGTTTAATAACATTTTAATTTGAATAAAATTTATCAACATTGTATACTGTACATTTATTTTATAAAATGCAGTTTTCTTAAGCCACCCTTTGGCTGACATGGAAAACTTACACTCATTATGAAATTGTTCCCTTTTTCCATTAGCAACCAGTAGCAGCGATGTAAATGTGAGACCCTATGCTTCTGAATTCTGTTTTTTTTGGGGGGGGGAAATGTTTCTATTTTTCTTCAACAAATGAGTCCTGCCTCATTTATAATGCAAAAATGCAAGCAATATTTAGTTAATGATATTTTGAAAAAGTAGTTGCAAATACAGGTATAGGATCCGTTAGCTGGAAACCTGTTGTCCAGAAAGCTCGAAGTATGGGAAGACCATCTCCAATACACTGCATTATAACCAATACTTTTTTAAAAACATAGTTCCTATTTCTCTGTACTAATAACCCAGTACCTTGTACTTGATTTCAACCACAATTATTATATTATTATAATTAATCCTTTCTAGAGGCAAAACAATCCTATTGGGTTTATCTAATGTTTAAATTATTTTTTTATTTTTTTGTATGGAGATCCAAATTATGGAAAGATCCTTTATCCAGAATACCCCAGGTCCCAAGCATTCTGGGTTACAGGTCTCATACCTCTAAATCATACAGTTCTGAACTCACAACAATATGAAATAGAATAATATATATAACTGTGTGCCATTTATTTGAAATGTCTTATCCTATAAGCACATACAGTGTAAGTAATATTATCTCTCTATTTAGATAATATTTAGCTTTTATGTATCCTCCACTTACACAGGTACAGGTCATAGCATAGGTTCTCAAACCTGGCCTTACCAACATGTATTCTGGATAAGCACACAGCAGTTCAGTTGGATGAGCTAAAATGTGGAGATAGCTCTGTGATCTTCATTGTTCTAGCTCCGTCACTACGTTTGTTCAGAAAACATGCCCTGTAGTTAAGGACTAAGGATTTTAGGGCATGTAGTTTATTGAGTGGGACCTCACAATTGCCCTCTGGACCCATCTTCAATACATTTTTACACTTATCCACCCATTAGGTGTTGTGGATCTTTCAGACTTCATGTAATTATTTATCCAAGTATGCTACTATGTAAATATGCCCTTGTAGTAGGTGCCAAGGACTAATTTTGTTGTGAGCCATAGAGACATAAAAGTTTTTGCCTAGATCAGGGCTTTTCCCTATTAATTACAGTGGGACCAACCATCATTTTTACTGGCAACCCTAGCCATATTCTAGCTGCTTTATGCTCCCTGCATGTGCCATATTCTGCCTGTCCTTTGCTCCCTGTGTGTGCCATATTCTGCCTGTGTCTGCTCTGCCTGTGAAACATAAGCCTGGTCAGGGGCCCCAAAGGTGTTTAATTATGAGCTGGGGGTGCTGTATTATCCACAGGGGAGGATGAGACATATGGATTTAAAGGTATGTCTTAATATGAATTACAATTTTCACATGTGCACCCTGCAATGAGTACCAACCATTTGGTTTTTTGCTGTGTTACCAGTATTAATGTGGATGTGGTCTTGTGCTGACATGGGTGTGGTTTTAAGTGGGTGTGGTTTAAAAACAGGGAGTGGCCAAAACTGGCTTCCATTATCGGCCCTCCACCATGTAGGTCAGAAAAATTCCAGCCCTCCGTACCACAGAAGTTGGACATCATATACTAGATGCCTAGTATAAGAGCTTCCATGTTGCTGACCTTGGCTAATACATGCTTTATAGAAGGAGGCCCCAGCTGGAGACACCCCACCATCGGCTAGTGAGCTAGTGGAGGCTTCCGCGCAACCTGAACCTGAGCCAGCTTTACCCGCGGCTGCGGGCGGTGTTATTGTGCCAGGGAAATCTGATCTGGAGGCTAAAGAAGCTCCACCGGTAGTGGAAGAAAACACCCAGGAGGTTCAACGTCCACCCTTGCGGCGCTCCCACCGCTCAGAAGGGGTAAGTGCTGACACCCCCAGTAGGGGCCCCACCAAACCGCTCAGAAAGGGAGGACCCCCTTCATATGCAGAAGCGGCTAGACAAAGAGGGGCCATCCAGGGTGCGTCTAGTGGGAGGGAGAGCTTACCCGATGAAGCGGCGGATGATGTGGCCACAGACAAACCGTTATTCAAACTACCCCATAGCTTCTGGGCTCCCAAAAAGATTAGCAGAGCGGAGGATCGAAATTTCTGGGTGTTACCTGGTAGAGCAAACCCCGAGATTTTCAGCAGAGTTTCCCGGGTGCAAAGAGTGATACATTTCTGCTCTGGATATATGAGCAAGTAGAAAATGAGCTGGATGAGTGGATGGTAGAAGAGATTGTGGCAAAAGAAAAGACAATCGGAAATACTCTCTCCCACCCTGATCAGGCCAGGCCTAATGCCGCATGGAGCTTTGTGCGGTCCCTGCATAAAAGGCAGCTCAGGGTAGCTAGAGAGCATCTGTGGCTCCACCAAGGAGAAATAGTGAGGTTAGGACCCCATGGTATGTACACCACTAGATCAGGGATTTCAGTGGGTGAGTTGAGGACCAGATAGGGTGCCAAGACCCAAGAACCCAGGCTGAGTACAGTGGGTGAGGTAAGGACCAAATCGGGTGCCAAGAAACAAGACCCCAGGCTGTGAAAATCCAAGGCCTAGTGTTATCCACCTGAGAGGAGACATTAGCTAGTGAGAGGGTAACTATCCTGTTGAAACGTGAATTATTGCTGCGGGTTATCTATACTGCATATTGTCTGTGCCTTCCCCCCTGAAGGGGTTATCAAAGTATTTCACTACTCTGTTCAGTTCAATAAATCAGTTCAAGTTTGCTGCAAAGAACTGTGTCTGACTGAATCTCCTGCTGCACTGAACAACACCAGGTACCGGGAATTGCACGGGTATACTTCGGGTCCTGGGCACAAGCTAAGCAGTTAGCCGGGTCACACACGTTCCACAAATCCACAGCTAAAGTGCATGCACGGGTGTGCTACACACATAATTAGCAGGATAGGTTGGAAAAAAAATATAGACTTATGAGACTGAAACACTGACATCAATGATTAAACATTAAAGGTTGGCACGAGAGTCTGTGACATTTTGAATTATTAAACATCATTATAACCAGAATCATTTGCATAACCTGTAATGTTTTTTCAAGAAGTGTTTTAATCTTTCTCTTAACAGGCCGACAGAGCCCGTTCCCCTTGGAGTGAGAAATATCAGCCAGTTTGCTGCCAGGTGAACTGCTAAAGAACATTCATTTCTCTGACCTTCTGTTTATACTCTTTACGTAAATGTATTCAGTGATACGTTTGTTGATTCCTTTAATAATCCTTTAACAAGAGCTTGCCTGCTTTGTAATGGCTCTTGCTGTTCTGTAAGTGGTGGGATTTGATATAGCACATGGTAAGTGCCTGCTAGGTAGGTACTGACTGCATGTAGAGATGTGTAGAAGGGCCATTTCTAAGAAACTTTTCAATTGGTCTTCATTATTTATTTTTCATAGTTTTTTAATGATTTGCCATTTTCTTCTGTTTCTTTGCAGCTTTCAAATGGGGGTCACTGACACCATCTAAAAACAAATGCTCTGTAAGGCTACAAATGTATTGTTATTGCCACTTTTTATTACTTATCATTCTGTTCAGTCCCTCTCCTATTCATAGTCTAGTCACTTATTCAAATTAATGCAGGGTTGCTAGGGTAATTTGTACCCTAGAAACCAAATTGCTGACACTGCAAACTAGAGAGCTGCTGAATAAAAAGCTAAATAACTATAAAACTACTAACAATAAAAAATGAAAACCAATTGCAAATTGTCTCAGAATATCATTCTCTACATTATACTAAAAGTTAACAAAAAGGTGAACAACCCCTTTAAGCTTAGGGATTGTCATAAATGATCAAAACATCACAAGTCAAATAATATCTGCCATAGAAGCCAATACAGCAAGACTGATTAATAATCAGAATATACAGACTGCGCTCGGTCTATGGATACAATCTCTACACAGTCACTGGCTATTTTACAGGGAAACAAAAAGCTGGGAAGTAAGCTGGGGGGCTCCCCCTGCTGTTTGAAAGTATGACTGTTTCCCTGCAGAGCAGTTATTCACAGCAGTAAATGAAGGGGGAATTTCACTGCATAAAGTCAGGTTTATTATAAAAACGGTAAATATTTTTTAATTAAAGTATATTGGAGATAGATTTCTTTTTCATTAAAGAAAGTAAAAATGGGATTTTTTTTTTTTTTTGCCTTTACATTCCCTTTAAAGGGGTCATTTGCTTTAATTTACTTTTGGTATGGTACATAATTCCCTATTCCTACCAACTTGTAATTGGTCTTGTAACGATCTCGTTCAGGAACCTTGAGGTCAATAGTACCTTTTTTGGGTGCATAGGTGAAACCTGTGGGTTCCGGTGTTCACCGACACTCTTTTGGGGCCCGGGCTTTCTGCTGCAGAGACCAAACAGGTGGTGCAATACAAGTCCGAAAACGAAGTACCAGTAGGATGAAGAGAAGGAGTAGTCGGAGTCAGGCGTAGAGTTCAAGGCAGGCGGCAAGAATCAAAGTCAAATAATTTCAGGCAGGAGTCAAAAACCAAGAATACAATCAGAATAACGCTTAGGCAGGAACAGTAAAACTGGAACCAGCTTGGGCATCCACATAATGGAGGACTGGAGCTTTAAAGGCTTGGTGATGTCATGACGCCCGGCGTGAAGACGATGGCGTTTCAGCGTGGGAAGCATCTGAGACTGAGCGCCTGAGCAGCGCCAATCGGGGAGAGACGCGCCAGGAGGTAAGAGATCGCTGGAGCTTCCCGGCGCATCTTACAGGTCTTCATTGTTTATTTTTATAGTTTTAAATTAATTGCCTTCCCCTTCTGATTCTTTCCAGTTTACAAATGGGGGTCACAGACAAACAGCCATAAACTATTGCTCTGTTAGACCTAAATTTACTGCTATTATTATATTTTATTACTTATTTTTTCAATGCAGTCCCTCTCCTATTCATATTCCTATTCCTGTATCATATTCAAACCAGTGCTTGGTTCCTATAGTAATTTGCATCCTAGCAACCAGACATCTGTGAAATACCAAACTGAAGAGCTGCTACTAAAACAAAATACAAAATGAAGTCCAATTGCAAATTATTTCAATTATTTTCAGAATTATTTCAGCATATTTATTAACATTGGAGACAAACATCATCGGTGATGTTGCCCATGGCAACCAATCTGATCTTTGCTTTTGTTTTCTAATTTATAGTCTACTATTCAAATCTAATTGCTCATTGATTGCTATAGGTAACATCACCGGTGATGGTTGTCTCCAATGTTAATAAATATGCAACCAAATTTTAATTGAAAGGTGAACTAACATTTTAAAACCATGTGATAGATGTAAGTTCTTGTGTTGTACTCCTTAATGATGGGATTGTGGATTTTCCAACAGCAACTTGTTTATTAAAATATAGTATATGAAAGAAGCATGGCTCTCTGACAGTACAGGTGTCTCCTCTGACTGTGGAGCTGGCCCCACCCTTGTGTTTCTTTTTTTATAACAAACTTTATTAACATCAACAATTATCAACACAGTTCTCTTCTAGGGTTTCTCCTCAGCTTTATTCAGCTGGTTTGCATTTTCGTTTCAGGAGTCAGAGAGAGACAGGAGAGCACCCGGCTATTACTGCTTTTAATAGTGGCTACATTTTCAAATAACTTAACTGAAGATAATGAAAAATGTAAAGTGTTTTAGAATTATATATTATTTTCCAGTGCCCAATTTTTTTTTTACCAAATAAGATGCGGGTGGTTTAGAAACACATTCATAAACTGACACTAAAACTGGTCTACAGAGGCAATACTGTTTTAATGTCACTCACTTTTATTACACAAATAACTAGTATAATAAAAACTTAACCCTCCTGCAGAACCTCTTGGGAAGAGTAGTTGTCAGCATTCTGCTTTAATAGCAATGAAATCTGCTGCATATGAGATTTGGTGATTACATTGGCAGTTTGATACTTATGTATTGATATATTTGCTGTTAAGAAAGATTTAAAGTGGCATGTAATAGATTATTGTATAAATAAATAAAAAGCCCTCAAAGGACAGTGAGTAGAAGCTTTAAAATGCTGTATTTGTGCTTTCTAATAAAATGTTGTTAGCAGTAATGTATTGCTTTATACAGCATGTGTGCAAAATCAAATAATATACATATAAACAAGGGATTCAAAAAAATAATGAATTACAGGGTTAAATAAAAACTGTAAAAATAGCTATTAATCATAATAAATCATAACAAGGCTCATTTACTTAAGGGAGTACTGTGCACCTTGCTACTGACATTTAGCACCTAGCACCCTTTGCACTCCATGCATGCAGGCCCGGATTTGTGGAAAGGCCACCTAGGCCCGGGCCTAGGGTGACAGGATTTTAGGGGGCGGCATGCTGCCCAGTCACACCCACATTGGTTCATAAACACTGGGGATATGTAGAAGATACAATAGTTTTTAAAATTTCCAATGCACCAATCCCCATTTCTCCGGTCCTAATGAAAATTTACGAGTAATGGGGTGGCAAATGGCAGTGGGCCTAGGGGTGCCTGCTATGTAAATCCAGCCCTGCATGCATGGGTGGTGCCTGCTTCTGGCAGTGCTGCGTGCTGGAGGGGTCGCATATGGTCAGTACTCATCAGAGGTGGATCCCAGTTAGACCTTTCATCCATGGTCCAAAGAAATAAGGGGCCCATCATCAGTAAAGAAGGGAAAGGGCTTGGGCAGTTCAGTTGTGTAGTCTAAGTGGATTAGGCTGGAGCTGGGATGTGTCTGGGGAAGGGTGAGATATTGTTTACAGCCACATCAGCTATTGATCGAACCATGAAACTGGGACATCCCTGGCACTCCTTTGTGCGTTAAGTACAGGGCTCCCTTGCACCTGTTGAACTCCATGGGTGATTTCTACGCGACTGTGATGGATCCAAAGTTGGATGTGACAGAAAACAAGGTAAGTAATAGTAATGTTGGATGGTGTCGGCAGAGTTCATCCGACACAGATGTCAGATGCAGAGTAGTAGAGTAGAGCAGTTTTTGGAATTCCCTTTTGCTCTCAAAAGTATTATGTCCCTAACTTAATGAATACAGCTTGACTCTAGTCTTTTTGGACTTCTCATTGGGGTGTGGTGTTTGGTGCCAGGAAACTGCAGCAAAGTAGCTTAGTAAAGTAGTCTTTGGTATATACATGTCCTAAATCAGTGTGTAATGTGGGACATGATGTTTTCCCTCTACTTACTTTTTTCCAACCTATTGAATCCTGCTAGGCAGGATCTAATGTTTTCCCATAGGGAAGCATTTATTTTGGGCTTATGGGGCTTTCACCCATGCAGAGTGAACAATGTGCTTCCACAAAAGGAGTGAAAATACATTGAGCAAAGGGACATTTTGCTGGAGACAAAAAGGGTAACAGCGTTCTGATATTCTGGGAACACATTGTATCATGAAATGTTGGGGTACACTGTGTTGTAATTTGTTGGGACCAGTTTGACAATGAAAATATGTTGGCTAAAATTGTATATACTGTAGATTTATCACACTGTGATATTATTTACTGGGGTCAAGCGCTTGCGAAAATTCGCCTGGCGAACCGCGGCGACCGGTTTTCACACTTTAGTGAATTTGCCCCTCTGTGGCTTATATCTCTGGAATATACATAAATGCAAAGAAGAAAAGCACTCACAAAAATCTCATATTTCAAAAACATCTCAGGGGCCACATGCCACTTTCATCAGTGTACAACATACGTGGTATTTAAATAGAATGTTGTCTCGTCCATATACATAAGTACTACACTGTATGATTACGTTATATACATTTGCTATATTTAGACCATTAAGGGAAGGGCAGTTCTTGCTGTGTATGAATGACAAATCTCCCCTACTGCTTTCTTGCATTTGCTTTCCTTATGTGCAGCCATTTGTATAACTAATTCATACACAACACAGAGAAAATGTAATCATAACTGTTAGTCGACATAGATGGATTATATCCAGAAATGTACAATTATGGATGGGGTTCAGTTTTGGGATATACTGTAGCATTTACTCACTATTGCTATTAGGATAAAAGGAACGTTGGTTGTGCTGTACCACTTTTCAGAATGAGTTGAAACTATAAGCCTAATTTATAACATTGATATGAATGAATGAATGAATGAATGAATGAAAACAATGTTGAAAAGAACCCTGCTAACATCATCCAAATACAATGTCAAAAAACAATATGGAAAAATGATTCTTTCTCAGGCGTTTGCTTGGTTATAGGCCAAACAATAATTTTTATTTCAGAGTAAAATCACAGGCTTAGATATGTTCTTATCTTTGTTCCTTAAGGACATCACTTAAATGATCCATTTATTGCTCTAATATAAATGGCCATTGTTTACTTGGCACCCCTATAGTCACAGAGGAATGCTTATCTGACGTCCCTAAGTAAGAATAGATTTTCTAGTTCTTCAAGGTAAACAAAAGTGGGGAAAGAGTTAGTGTGGTAGAACTCTTTCTTCTTTCAAAGAAGCTGAAGAGTTCTGAGATAAGCTTTAGAAGAAGAGGACATGGCTGTGATGTTTCTGGGTAGAGGATTTAATGCTCATAGTGTGTATTTTAATTGTGTGTTGACCAATACAGGAATGCATGCAAAAAGAAAGAAAAGAAAAACCCCACTTTGCCTCTTATACACTATTAGTCTCTGGTAATACACCCTTGTAAATAAGGAATTGGCTAAGAGAAAAATTGAGCCAAATCAAATTAAATCACGTGAAAATTCCCTTATTTAAGTCAATTCATCCGTGACTGACTTAAAAAATTAATTGGTTAGATATTACTAAAGTGCTGTGCTTATTAAATAATTAAGTTAATAACAATTCATTAAAAGCTAGGATGGTTCCTTGCCTAAAAAGAATGTTAAAAATGTTTTTATATCAGGTGTGATTAATAATAAATTAATACATAAATAGTGATTAAATAGTAAGAATTAATTTATCCGTGCTAAAAAGACTTAATTAATCAGGGTGTACCAGTTCATCCAGGACTATAATTAATTATATAAAAACATTACTATAATTTAGTGCTCAAGTTCATACGAAATAGGAGGAAAAGGAAAATATAGAAGAGGTGGAGTTGTCCCAAAAGTTACTGCCTATTAATTTTCTTCCCTGGGACACCACAAAGATGGAGAAGGCAGAGAATCCGGGACTGTGGTCTCAGTTTTTAGCTAATCCCTACCACTCCATGTAAGAGCTGAAATACCCTATAAAACCACAAATCCACGGTCTCTTGGTGATTAGAAAAAGAATTAAAGTATTCCCTTGAGCACTCCCACCCCTCTATTTCGACCAAGATTAATTCTAGTAAAATCAAATCAAGTTTATCAGACCGCCAATGCGTTTCGCTAAAATTCGCTTTGTCAAGGCGTTTATTATTCACAACAATTGTAGGAAGGAGATATTTTGCTTCCTAGCAGCACAGACTATTGGCTAAACTGATCATTCTGTTAATGCTTGGATGTTATGTTGGGTAAGCATAATGTCCAAGGTTATAACGATACTAAAATCTACAGTTAGTATAGATATTGTTATATACATAACAAAAAAGTCCAGACAACTTAGGGGGAAATTCACTAAAGAGCGAAGCGTCTAACGCTAGCGCTAATTCGCCAGCATGACGTCAATTCGTAACTTCGCAAATTTACTAACGCCGACTCTGGCGAATTTTCGCTAGCGAAGTAGATAGACTTGCGCAACTTCGCACCCTTACGCCAGGCAACGTTGTATGGGGTGCCGTTTGTCCCAAATAAATTCTGTATACAAAACTATCCCTGATACACAGAAGGAATGTCTCTCATAGTATATTACTATTTCTGACCATATACACAAATAAAAAATATACAAAAGACTTATTTCTATTAAAGAATGAGAACAAAATATGAATAATGCACAAAAGGATGTCATTATATTACAAACTCCATTCTGTACATTTTAACAATCAATCTATCTCACAAATTTATAACCTCCATGTAACAGACACACTTAAATGCAAAGTTACTTACAGAATGAATTATATAAAAACATTACTATAATTTAGTGCTCAAGTTCATACGAAATAGGAGGAAAAGGAAAATATAGAAGAGGTGGAGTTGTCCCAAAAGTTACTGCCTATTAATTTTCTTCCCTGGGACACCACAAAGATGGAGAAGGCAGAGAATCCGGGACTGTGGTCTCAGTTTTTAGCTAATCCCTACCACTCCATGTAAGAGCTGAAATACCCTATAAAACCACAAATCCACGGTCTCTTGGTGATTAGAAAAAGAATTAAAGTATTCCCTTGAGCACTCCCACCCCTCTATTTCGACCAAGATTAATTCTAGTAAAATCAAATCAAGTTTATCAGACCGCCAATGCGTTTCGCTAAAATTCGCTTTGTCAAGGCGTTTATTATTCACAACAATTGTGAATGGTCAGGGCCCCTTTATAGGTAAAAAAAACTGTGGTGCCAGGGCCCCCATAAAAGTTTTTTTTTTAAATTGGTGGTCAGGGACCCACTACAAGTTAAAAAAGATTTGGTGACCAGGGCCCCCCTATAAGTTAGAAAAAAAAACTTGGCTCCAGGCCCTCCCATAAAAGCTTTTTTACAAAAACATTGGTGCCAGGGCCCCCCTTGTCCCCCCTGATGGCGGCCCTGATCTCAATAGGCTGGTTTTCCTTCCAATAAGGATTAATTATACTTTAGTTTGGATAAAGTGCAAGGCACTGTTTTATTATTATTATTATTATTATTATTAAAGAGATAAAGGAAATCATTTTAAACAATTTGGATTATTTGAATAAAATGGAGTCTATGGGAGATGACCTTTCCATAATTAGGAACTTTCTGGATAAAGGGTCCCATACCGGTATAAACCAAAAACCAAATCAGTAACTGAAAAATTAGGAAGAATATTGTGTGCATAAAACAGACTGAAACTGCCATGTTCTTCTTAAACTGTGCACTTGCCACTTTGTCTAATTTGCACTCCCTGTGCTCTGTTTCAGTGCACAGAGAGCTGCATCTGGCCCCATGACTACAGGACTGCCTGCAATCAGTGCCCCCTTCCCCTAACTTGCATTTCATTGCCTCATAATAATTCCCCACAATAATTTTACCTTCTTTCCCTGTCTTTGACTGCTTTGAGAAGCTAAATAGTAAAAATGTTGGGCAGACCAATGGAGAGATCAGATGGGCTTGCAGGTAATTGTCTGCAGACTGGTGCATTGTATCTGTACATTCCTATTGATTTATTTTCTAATTGGAAGTTTGTCTAAAATGTAATAGAAATATGACAGGCAGCACCCTTCTCATTATCAGATGTTCCAAAGTCTGTTCTTCTACATGATAAGTTAGGAAACATATGCTGAGGATGGTACAGAATGTGTTCCATGGTGAATGAATTTGCTCGTAAATCTGCTTGAAGTGTATTGCCAACAAATAAATGATAATTTTGGCATAGATGTACAAGTGGACGGCTGCTGTCTGGTCCGTTTCAACATTACGCAGTACAGTATAACAGCACAGTAAGATATTTAATCACCCTCTCCTTAAAATAAATAATTAAAAAATGATAATTGGCTTCCAGTGTTTTGTGTTATTGAAGAAATCAAAAGCATTTCCCCCAGGGCATGTAAACTGTGGCTTCTGTGAGTGTGCATTCTCTAAGTGACTTTTTCTACTAGCCGTAGTATTGAAGAAAAGGCCTGCTTTAATAATTCACATGGAAAGGATTTTGTTTAGTTGCCACAGCAACCCGGAATCCTGATATCCAATTGCAAGAGGAACTTTCATATGAAAAATAATGGAGTAATCCTGTTTCGAGCCTTATAAAGTTTAATAAGAAATATTAATGCATTAATGTCTATGGCAACATAATTATTGCTTTACCTTTAACACAATGTTGTTTAAATGCATCTTATTTTAACTGTATTCCTATGATGAACAATTACTTACTAGAGTAGACAGACTGCCTCTTAGGTCCTTAAACTCAAATTCCACACAAGGTGATGGTAGCCTTTAAATACATTTTTCTTTTCTTTATTTATACAGTCTTACCAACAGGCTTGAAATAAACAGAGCATGTAAACTTGAGGCATGGAAGAGTGAATCCAGAACACAAAGGCACAGGCAGGCCTGGCAAAACACTGCACATCTGTTCTGATTAATAAAAGTAGTGTGTGTATTCAGATAAACAGCATTGCACATACTGATATTTTATTTTACCATTTATTTGAAAAACAACGTTTCGGTCATATCAAGGTTGATAAAGGGTGAAAAAGGTCAAGATACCTTGGTAGAGAGAGACTGTTTCACTCCTTCCCATTGTATTATACCATGACAGTGCTAAAGTGCATTGCTCCATAGTGGTAGCCATGAGAATAGCACCCAAGCAGGAAAAATGCAGGGGTTTTCCTGCTTTGGTGCTATTCTCATTTCTACCAATCGGGAGGGGGGCAAAGAAGCAATTTTAGCAATGCAAACAACTCCTTCAGCAGAGGTGTCAGCTGCTATCTGGTTAGCTGCCCATTGCTCTGTTGATAGGCTGCTGGGGGAAGGGAGGGGGTTGATATCACTCCAACTTGCAGTGTAGCAGTAAAGAGTGATTGAAGTGTATCACAGCAAAAGTCACATGACACGAGGGATGCTGGGAAACTGACAATATGTCTAGTCCTGTGCCAAATTTCAAAATTAAATATAAAAAAAGTTTGCTTTTATAAAAAATGGGTTTCAGTGCAGAATTCTGCTGGAGCAGCACTATTAACTGGTGTGTTTAGAAAAAAACATGTTTTCCTGTGACAGTATGCCTTTAAGAACAAGTCGATTTCTATCTTACGTATTACAGTATAAAACATTTTATTAACCATTAATATCTTAAAATAACAGAAAACAATCCTGGAGAAACAGAAAGGAACCTGGAATACTTAATCTGATAATTTCCTTACCCTGTGTCTAAAGATGGCCACATGCACACACCAATAGTGACCACTGTCCATAGTGCATATATTTCAATTGGGATGGTTGAGCCAGAATACATTTTTACTATTCATGCCATGGCAATCTATAGTTACAAAACTGTCTCTTAAAGGGAAAGTCAGCACCAAAACAAAACTTTACCTAATAGAAGAACATTCTATGCAATTGTCCAATTTACAGTTATTAAAAATGTTCAGTGCTTTTAAAATTAATTGTAAAAACAATTGCTATTGAAAGCAGAATTTGCTAAACTCCTGGTTTTTAGTTTTTAAACAATTTTTCAAAAGTCTTAGGGGCAAATTCACTAAGATCTGAAAATTCACCAGCGCTGGCTTCGCTAGTGTTCCCCGCACTTCGCCAAGCGAATTTTCACCAGCGCTACGCAAATTCACTAAAGTGCGAAGTTACGCTCAGGTCGGTGAACGGTATCGCCAGGCAAAGTGCAGTTACGCTAGCGATGCTTAATTTGCATATGGCGGGAACTTAAGCATATAATAGAAGTATATGTTACAGCCACATTCCACTACACAAGCCCAGGAAACCTTTAATAAATAAATAAAGTTGTCCTATTGCCCTGTATAGTTGTGTTGCCATATGTTAGGAAATGTAGGGGTCTTTTTCAGACTATCACCCTCCGATGGTAAAACACGCCAGTGTTTTTTTGGGACTTAGAAAAATTTTCCATTTTTTTTTTCAAACTCCTATCTATTGTATTGAACTTTGCCTGGTCTGACCAGGCGAAGTAAAGTCTAACGTTAGTGGTAACGTTCAATAAAATTTTGATCTTAGTGAATTTGCGTAATTACGATCCTTCATCAGTGCGCAACGTTATGGGGTGCCGTTTGTCCCAAATACATTCTGTATACAAAACTATCCCTGATACACA
>CM044437.1:94012973-94030155 GCA_024363595.1 Xenopus borealis
GCCAGAGTCGGCGTTAGTAAATTTGCGAAGTTACGAATTGACGTCATGCTGGCGAATTAGTGCTAGCGTTAGACGCTTCGCTCTTTAGTGAATTTCCCCCCGCCAGAGTCGGTGTTAGTGAATTTGCAAAGTTGCAAAATGACGTCACGCTGGCGAATTAGCGCTAGCGTTAGATGCTTCACACTTTAGTGAATTTGGTCCTTAGTTACCCAGCAAAGACAGGTCTGTTAATCAGCTTACAGTGTATCAACAGTCTTAGCCATCAGGGCAGAGAATAGAAAGGGACAGACAAATACTGATTTCAATAGCAATACATATACAAATAACTTAAAAAAACATAGAATTGTTAATTAATGTATATTGCAAAGTTACTTAGAATTAGGTTTTCTTTTATGAGGTAAAAAAAAAACATTTTTGAAAGGGTTTTTAAAGGTTGGCATTACCTTTAAAACTCTAGAAAGCAAGGCTCGAATTAGTAAATGACCCCAAAAATCTTTGCACTACTTGAAGGCAATCAGTCTTATGTGGGCACTTTTCAGAATAAGATTGCACCAAGTGGTGGGTGGATCAAAGCCCATTTTAAATTATTTGTATGGCTTCAGAATCCTCTGTACACTCCAGAGACTAAGGGCTGGGACAGACAGGGAGATTCAGGGAGATTCTGTCGCCTGGCGATTAATCGCAGGCGACAATCTCCCCGAACTGCCTTCTCCCTGTCGGCCGCCCGTTAAAATGAAAAAACGCCAGCGCTAATCCACACGCAGCGCGGCGATTTCCAGAATCGCCCGAAGTTACTTCGTGAGGAAACTCCCCAAATCTCCCTGTCTGCCCCAGCCCTAACAGACTAATTGCCGCTTCTTTGAGGCGACTAATCTCCCTGAATGGCTTGCTGGTATCTCGCACCCGCTAGCACTAAAGTCGCCTGCACCTATTCACATGCGGCAACGCGTTTTTCAAAGTCACTCAAAATTGCCTCGTGAGGTAATTTCGAGCAACTTTGAAAAACGTATCGCCGCGTGTGATTTATCGCCAGGCAACTAATGTCCCTGAAATCTTCCCGTGTGGCCCTAGCCTTAGGGTCAGGTATCATGTAACACTATGTGACCTGACTGAATCCAGAACCCCCGGACTATTTATAACCCATCCTGTTTACTTTTATTATCTGTACAGGTTATCTCTATCTATCTGTAACTTCCTAATGTATTGCCTAGGAATACCTTACACTGATCTAACATTATATATGCTGTGCCTTTCCTGCTTTATTAGATTGATTTTCCTTGCAATGTATTTTTATTGTTGGCCAATATAGGTATCACTTCTACATTACTTAAAATGTATTGGCCTACCAGATGTTGCTAAATCATTTTTGTAATTCCCAGAAGGCAGACTGAGATCTGTTAAAGCTTGTGCTGATGTTTTAACAGAAAACATTCATGTCATAAAGCCATGGGGTACAAATCCTAAACCTGCCATCTCTTCTCAAAAGTAACCTGATATTTTTTTTCACCATCATGCTTTAATTGTAACCAATGAGGCATTATGGACTGTTTCTATTCTTTTAATTATGTCATTCTATGTCATTCTTGTCAATGACTTACTTTTACTCACAATTTATCAGCAGTTCAGCTGTTCACCTGTCAGTCTGAATTCACTCATCATCATTACACAACCTTTTATTCATTGTCTGTGATTACCCTGTCAGTGCATCTCTTTCCTGAATCTTTGATCAACCAATTTTATAATCCTCCCCATTTCTTTATTTCAGCTATACCTCTATATTATCTTCTTCTTGGCTGTTTGTTCCATTCCTTGGTTATGGTCCTGATGCTTCTGTTTCATGGCCAGACAGAGAGCACATTTGCCTGGGCCATAACCATCACAGGGGCCCCTTAAATAGAAACACATTTTGAGTAAGTGCCCCCACAGGCACGAAACGTATCAGGTTTGTTTGCCATGTCCTAAATAATTTTTTCAATTTTTTTACTTATTGCTTTACTATTTTTTCTGGAGGTACCTCAATAATCTATTTTGAAATGTGTTTCTGTTTGCGCCCTAGGAATGAGGCATACTGTGAGTATGCCTCCCGTGTGTTCTTTATTTAAACACTAACTTTTTAGATTTTTTTCTCAAAAGAACTTTGTGGCACCGAACTAATAGACATATATTCTTTGCCCCTTAAATAGAGTAAGGAATGAAATTACAATTACACATAAATATAAAATGGTTTATTTATTTTTTGAGAGGATAATCCTACTTAAAACTCTTGTGGGGGGATAGAATTTGTAGAAATTTGATTATTAGTGCTTACATGTCTGCTTGCTCATACCAGAAAATCTTGGTCGATTAAATTGATTGAATGTTTATTAGTACAGAAATGTTATCCAAGATATGACAGATAGTTTACGGTGTTCACTGTGAGCGGTATGTGTACACCTAATTATTTAGGTACATGTGTGCTGCACCTATTGATGCAAGAAGCAAAGGAAACCCTGGAGCTGCCACCTGGTCAGGCTCCAGTCTTTCCCTATGGCAATAAATGTAACAAACCCAATTTGAAATGTAAGGCAGGAAGGACTGAGTGACGGTGAGTTAAACTATAAAAAAGTACAAGGGTGGTGGATTTTTACAGAAGTAACTCTAATAAAAGTAGTTTTAGGCACAACTCATTGCAGGGAGAGTGTAAGTTGCCCACAGCACTTGCAGACATATATAAATTATAGTGCCTCTTTTCACAGGCTTGCAATCAACCTTACAAAAAGTTATTGCCTAATCCATAAGGCAAAAGTATTAGATTTGGACTGGAAATGTAATTATAATTATTGATATACAAACACGATCAAATATTATTGCAGTTCAGTCTGGTAGTGACAATTTGGGGTTAGCATCTTGCCAGGCCAACTATACCTTTTCAAAATTCCCTGGGTAACCTCAGGCATTGTATGCTAATTTGATCAATGGTATTGTATAACCACCATTGAAGTGCATGTGGTTTGGGCCTTCATTTCAAAATAACTTAAGTTTGGCATAACACATTTTAGATTTTGACAAAAATCCTGTTTTTTTGGGAGGGCTCTTACCCCCAAGGTCACTTCTTACCATGTGGTCTTCTTCAACCTCTATCTGTTGCCTCTCATCCTTAGACACATTTAGCCATAGACTTTATTGTTGAATTGCCATCTACCAAAAGGAATTACATATGGGTAGTAATAGACCACTTCAGCAAGATGGCAAATTTAATTCCTCTCTGCAAACCTATATCTGCTGTGGAACTCTCCCAACTGTTTATTCATCATGTCTTTCATTTCATGGTTTCCAAGCAGGAATTGTGTCCGAGGTTCCCAATTTATCTCCAAATTTTCGGCGATCTCTGTGTAGGTCTGTTCGAATTATTCTCCAATTTTTTTTCTTTTCTGCCTACCATCTGCAGTCTAATGGAGCCACTGAATGAGTTAACCAGACTCTGCGGTCCTATGTATCACTTTGTCAGATGACTGGTCTTCTCTGGGCAAAATATGTACAAAATAATGCCTCTTCTTCTTCTACTAGAAGGTCACCATTCCTATCTGTCTATGGTCAACACCCCCTTGCACTTCCCCAAGATTTCATCCTTTCTGATGTTCCGGTAGCCAATGATCATATGACCTATATGTCTGCAATCTGGTGTTATACCAAGGCAAACTTTTGTTGATAGATTTTGCTTGCTCAGCAGACTCATGCTGATAGGAAATACAAATTCTGTCCTTAATACTCCGTGGTGGACAAAGTCTGGCTCTACACTAGGAATATTCCTGACCTTCTTTCTGACTTTGCTACTTGTTGCCTGGATACAACTACGAATCTTCATTAACCCTTCAGATACTTACTTTCAATTTGGATTGCATACAGGTTCTTCCTTGGTCCCTACTCCAACCTTACATGAGCTGACAGGCCCTGACACACTATCACTAGTTGTGACGTGAATACAGCCAGAAATCACTCAGATGCATGTTTTCTGGCTGGATCTGCCTGTCACTGGTATCTACATGACAGGCTGTACACAAGCCTTTGGGAAGTTCTCTGCCAGCTGGTGGAAAAATACATACTTTTTGTCATAGGACACTGGATAACTGAAGGCAATAATATTGTTTAGGCACAGTATGTGTGGATTTAGATGTTGGCCAAATATTTCATGGAGAGTTTAGTACTCATCAGAATCTGCAAATTATGGTTCACTCATAATATTACCTTAAGATGTCAGCTGCAACATTACAAGAGTAACCAGATATGCAAAGAAGAACGCATCATATATTCATCATTATCGTTACACTTACATGGGCTACACAAATAAAAATCTGTAAATATACCTTTGTAACACCACTCCCAGCAGCAACAGTGGTTTTGTACAATGTTTGATTTGTAAACCTGCATAGTGATTATATGTGGGGAAATGTTTGAATGCAAAGTCCTTGTGCAATGTTGGATCTTCAATGCGTTATAATTTTCAGTTGTTGGAGCTTCTGTACATTGTATTTTCAGTTGTTTTCAATTCATCCTAGCAACCTGTTTTATTAGCAGCACTGGCATCATTTCTTAAAAGCCCAGGGCAACAGACGGTTCATTCTTTAAAAAGGCCAGGACTTTGTTCCGATCCCCAGATGTTTATTCAGTGCTTCCTACAGTATGTCCAGAGGCTTTCCTGCACTTAATAAACCTGCTCCTTATCTGAACTGTAGTATGTTGGTGTCATCTATACACCTTCCTTGGTCTCATTTGTTTTCTCTTCTCAGCTGCTATAGTCTTTGTCCAGAAAGGAAATAAGCATGGTTTTCTTTCTAAAGGAGAACTCAACCCCACAACCAAACAAAAGCCTCTCTTATCTGGCAGCAGAGTTCACAGGCCCTTTTGATCCCCTTCGGTCACTTCACCGACACTGCAAAAGCATGCAGTGTTAAAGGGGGTGTTCAACTTCAAATGAACTTTTAGTATGATGTAGGACGGGGTCCCCAACCTTTTTTATCCATGAGCCACATTCATATGTATTTAGAGCTGGTAAGCAACACAAGCATGAAAAAATTCAATAGGGATGCCAAATAAGGCAATGATTAGCTATTTGGTTGCTTCTGTGTGAACTGGCAGCCTACACGAAGTTCTATTTGGCAGTCCAACTATTCTTTATGCAACCAAAAGTTGTCTCCAAGCCAGGCATTCAAAAATAAGTACCTGCTTTGAGGCAGAAACCTCCAAGGGGTTGTGTGACACTGGTTGGGGACCACTGATGTCGAGAGTGATAATCTGAGACAATTTGCAGTTAGTCTTCATTTTTTTTTTTTAATTTTACTCAGCAGTTCTCTGTGGTTGGGGTTGTTGAGCAGGAAAGAGTATAAATGGAAACAATGCCCAGAACTAGACAGGCACTGAAAAACAATGGTTAAATACACCTGGTTGCCAGGGATCTAATTGTATCCTGCTGGGATCTGTTGTGTTGGATGTTTATCCAATTTCCAACTGACCATATTTATTAGTAATGGTCAATTGGTATACTCTTTTCATAATATATATACAGCAAGAATGTTTACCCTGTATTTATTCTCTGCATTCGATTGTAACCAATTTACCCTTGCAATTGCACTAAGGCAGAAAGCACATTTAAGGGACAGTGACAACATCAGAGGGGATATAATGTGATGGTAAAGTGAGGGTGTTCATGCAATAAAAACTTTATGTAGTGGATTTGAGTTGTGTGCAAGGTCAACTCTCCTTCACATTATAATGTTTCAAAAAAAGATCTTTTGTAATACTCTTTTCTGCCTTTGATCTAAACAATCCTCAATCTTCTTGCATTTCTCTGCCATCTGGAATAAAACATTAAAGACAAAAAAAGAAGAAATTATTTATTTAAATTTCTTTGCAACATGCACAAGGGTCTTCAGTTTACGTCTGTTGGTGCAGTTTTGGTTGAGAATTTTGCCTTCATTTTTAAATATCATCATTTACTTAAAAACTATAAATTATTTAGAGGGCTTAAAGGTTTTGTAGGCAGTGAAAAGGGACTAGACAAATACAAGGGATCCTCTGCACTCAGCCCATTATCAATATATTAAGCTATAGTCAGGTGGCTAATAAAAGGGCAACCAAGTTTGGGAGTTTTACTTTGAAAGCAGCTAGTAAGTTGCATGTAAAACTTACGGTATTCCATGAAGCAGATTAATTCTTACTAAATCAGATGAAAGTTACATAGTTACATAGTTAAATTGGGTTGAAAAAAGACAAAGTCCATCAAGTTCAACCCCTCCAAATTAAAACACAGCATCCACACACACACCCCTCCACTCTTTCACACAAACCATATATGCCCATAGCTATATTGACTGTAGAGTTTAGTATCAAAATAGCCTTTGATATTATGTCTGTCCAAAAAATCATCCAAGCCCCTTCTGAAAGCATCAACAGAATGAGCCATCACAACATCACCCGGCAGTGCATTCCACAACCTCACTGTCCTGACTGTGAAGAACCACCTACTCTGCTTCAAATGAAAGTCCTTTTCTTCTAGTCTGAAGGGGTGGTCTCTGGTGATCCTCTTTATGGGTAAAAAGGTCCCCTGATATTTGTCTATAATGTCCTCTAATGTATTTGTAAAGTATAATCATGTCCCGTCGCTTTTTTCCAGAGGAAACAACCCCAACCTGGACAGTCTACCCTCATAATTTAAGTCTTCCAGAGTAGGAGAGTAGGACTTTGATGTAGTTGGCCAGCTTAAATATATTGCAATATAAGGCACAAAATGTCCTTTAATGGGTTGAGTGCAGAGGATCTCTTTTATTTGTCTATGTGAATTTTGTGGTCACAACCTCACTGCACCGCCTGCTTAATGTTTTTAAAAATTAGTGGTGAGTAAAACTTTCCCTTGTTTGTTATACTGAAAAGAGGAAACAGTGGCTGATATTCCATCAAGTTTAACCCTTCAAAATGATCTCCCTCTCTCTCTCTTTCTCTCTCTCTCTCTCTATTGGGCAAATTCACTAAGACCCGAAAATTCGCTAGCGTTGGCTTCGCTCGCTAGTTTTTGGCGCACTTCGCCAGGTGAATTTTCGCCAGCACAACTCAAATTCACTAAAGTGCGAAGTTATGCTCAGGTCGGCGAATGGTAGCATAGTTGCGCTAGTGTTACTTCGCCAGGCAAAGCACAGTTACGATAGTGATGCCTAATTTGCATACAGCGGGAAGTGTATAATAGAAGTATATGTTACAGCCACTACATTCCACTACACAAGCCCAGGAAGCCTTTAATAAATTAAATAAAATTGTCCTATAGCCCTACATGTGCCCCCTGTATAGTTGTGTTGCCATATGTTAGGAAATGTAGGGGGGAGTCAGTGTTAGGATATTAGAAGTCACTGAAAAATTCCATGACCAAACCAAGGAAAAAGTGTCCCTTAGACCTTTAGACATTATTGAGCTGCATTACTTTTTACTATCTGGATATAAAAATATGTATGCAGGTGAATGAAAGAGAAGTTCAGTTATACACATAAGGAGGGTGCCAGAAAAATGCATGCAAGTGTACCCTCTCCCATGAACTGCATCCCATTCAGATATTTCAGTTACAGAGTGGCAGAGAACACAAGCTGCATGTCCTGAAGCTGGAATCTCAACAGAAGACTTTGGTGGCAGAGTGACTATAGTAACTGAATCCAAAACATTTTGGGGACCAAAGGAAACAAAAGTAGCCATGTTGTTAGTAAATATCACAAATTCTGTAGCAAATTTTCCTTAGAGTATTAGGTAGATTATAAAAGCAAAAAGTGCTAAACAAGGAGTAGTAAAGGGGATAAGATGCTTAGTACCTCAGAAAGTCGATAAAGAAAACCCAAACTGTGTTAAGTAAGGATCCTCAAGAGTAACAAATTGGAGAGGACAACTGGGTGGTTCAGCCTGGGGAGATCAAGCTCTATGAAGGAAACCATGAGCTTATATTGCACATACTATGTGAAGAAGAGCCTGCATATCTCCGTTTGTATGTGGATTACCTGATATGAAGATCATTTGTGTTTTATTACTAGTCCTGTACAACTGCAAAACAAGTTCTGCATCTATCAAGTTCCTTATGAGTGAAGTGCAGTACACAACCATGGGTTAAATGACATATGTGCAGCTTGTACTGCTGCCTGTTTTCTGATGCCTCGATGTTAGTGCCTGTAAATAATAAGAAAAATGTCATCCATGTTCTGTAGCGAAATTCTTCAGAATATTGTCTTTCTCTTTTCCAGACACTGATTGTAGATTGTCACAAACTGTATTATTTACTATTCAGTAGTATAAATTCATAGCTGTGTTTCCAGACAATGAGAGGAGGGCTGACATATGGCAGGGTGGACACAAGGAAGGAAAAGAAGCCTCTGCATACAGCTGGGGTGGGATGGAACACAAGAGACCCCCCAGCTATCTGGGCCAATCTAATCCCTTCAAATGTGCTTAATTACTGTTGGCCAGAAAGATGCCCCCTGTGGCTCAGAGAGATGTTTGCTCCATGGGATGCAAAGAGGTTCTGACTATTCCAGTCTTACAGAGTGAAAGCCTCCTAACCTGGTAAATGACTCACTTTCTTCTCAAACAATATATGTATCTCCTTAAACTGCATCCTTCGCTGCTCTTCTCATTGTTATAGTGTTAAGCCTTTTCTTGATTGGGATCAGTCATTGCCTTTTATAAGAATATAATATTCTGACCCTTTTCTTATTAGTTGCAGTAAGAGATTGATACATAATGAATGAATCATGCTTTTAAGCTTTTAATGAAGAAAATGCATATATGCACACTGTAATGTGTATGGTACATTACCAACCCCCAGCTTTTTTTTTTTTTTTTTTTTAAAGCTCTACAGATATGATCAGTTTCCCAGTATCCAAATTTGGGACAACGGAGTCAAAAAATACCAGTGCAGGAAATACGTGGAAAAAGGCAAAAATTTGAACATTATTATGGAAATCACAGGTAACAGGGAAAAGTGAAGAGATGATAGGAAATATCTGCTCCATTACTTTGGTTATTTTTGATTGAAGTGAGGTCACCTGTGCTTGTGGCTGCTTGTGTACCCATGACAGCCGCTGAAAGTTCATTTATGAGTCTTGGGGGCAAATTCACTAAGATCCAAAAATTCGCTAGCGTCCGCCCAGGCGAATTTTCGCCAGCTCACTAAAGTACGAATTTACGCTCAGGTTGGCGAACGGTAGCATAGTTGCGCTAGTGTTACTTCGCTAGGCAGAGCGCTGTTACGCTAGCGAAGCCTAATTTGCATAAGGTGGGAACTTTAACTTATAATAAAAGTATATGTTACAGCCACTACATTCCACTACACAAGCCCAGGAAACCTTTAATAAATTAAATAAAGTTGTCCTATAGCTCTACATGTGCCCCCTGTATAGTTTTGTTGCCATATGTTAGGAAATGTAGGGGGGAAGGAGGTTAACCCCCCAAAAAAATATCAATCTTTTTCAGACTATCACCCTCCTATACTAAAATACGCCAGCGTTTTTTTGAGACTAAGAAAAAAAATTTTTTCAACCTCCTATCTATTGTATTGAACTTCCCCTGGTCTGACCAGGCGAAGTCAGGTCTAACGTAAGTGCTAAAGTTCAGGAAAATGTTCATCTTAGTAAATTTGCAAATTTATGTTTCTTCGCCAGTGCGCAACTTCGCCTGGCGTAAGGATGCCAAGTTGCGCAAGTCTATCTACTTCGCTAGCGTAAATTCGCCAGAGCCGGTGTTGGTGAATTTCCGAAGTTACAAATTGACGTCACTCTGGCGAATTAGAGCTAGCGTTAGACGCTTCGCACAATAATGAATTTGCCCCTTGGAGTCTGGGGGTTTGTTTTGCTTCCCATAACATAGAAAGGGGGTTCAACCTGATAAACTTAATGTGTTTCTAGCCATTATGTCCATGTAATCAGATTAATATAATACTAAAAATCCAGCATGCAAAACTGTCATTTTCTTTCTAACCATGAAGATGTAGAGGCCTTTTTCAATGCACAGTCTCCTGCCTCCCTGTCTCCTGGCAGAGAACTGGGCTGACAGCTTCTGACAGACAGCTCCTTTCTGCACATACAGGGGGAGGAATAGAAGCAGGAATAGATTAGGCCTGAATGAACAACTTTGATGCTTTCATTCTTTGCAGCCTTGAGATTGCAAGAGAGGTTGTAAAGATATAAATAAACCTTCATAATTTCTGTATTAGAATGAAAAATGCTGTAGTCGCTTTGACTTGCACTTGTAGTACAATATTAGATCTCCAACTGCTAACTCTTTCATTCCAATTACCACCACTCACAGTACCACCACTAATCAGTGCCCCCTCCTATAAATGCTTCCACTGCTGATCCTGGTACCATATAATTGTCATATACTGTATTTCTTTTCGGAAGACCCCATTTCCAATTCCTTCAATAATAAATGTTTCCTATTTTTTTATATCTTGCATTAAACTGGAGAATGAAAGCAGTTTCACTTTTTAACATCCTGTCACTACCTGGTTCTGCCAAGCAGAGGAGAAGTTAGTACAACACACTACTATCAACTAATAAGCCTACTGTATAATGAGCTGCTCCTTATCTCAAAACCTAACAAAGAGTACAGCTTGTGGTTTGTTTAGACAGAGCTCATTATCATTATCTTGCAATGAATTACCCTGTTTCTAGAGGGAGGTGAGGTGCATTATAATGGCAAGAAAAACAGACAATGGGGATTTATTAATTAAAGGAATAGGTAGAATACATTTTCTACTAGTAGTTGTTAACATTACAATTTTCAAGCAGATTGGTCTGAAAGAGTCTCAGGGAGTTTACTTTGCATAGAACACATTATAGCGGGGTTATGTCTCATACTGATTTCAAAACACAGATAATTATGAGCCAAGTTACAGAGACAGGGGTCTTGAATGGGTTCAGATAATTTTTACAAATAGATCAAATGTACAGTGAGAAGCGGCCAGCAAATAATAGCGTTAGCTCAATGTAGCATCTTGAGAAAAACATGGAGAGGCACTCTTTCTTATTTTGTAGTTGATTCAAGCATATTAGAAGTTAGATACAGATGATCTGCAGCTCTAAACACACAACAGGCTCTCTGCTTGAATTGAGTGAACCATATGGTGCCACAAACAAACTGCACTATTATAGTATGGCTGTGTTCCACTGTACAGGTGTGGGTTATATTATCTGGAATGTTTGGACCTGGAGTTTACTAAATAAAATATATAAACATTTAAAAAAAAATAAGATTGTTACGTGGATTTATGCTATGTAGTTAGTAGAAAGTACTGTTTTATCAGGAACTAAACGAAATGGGACACTATCAAAATGTCATTTCTGTATTTTCAAGGTTTCAGTTTTTCTGGTAGAAATATTGCAGGGTGAGTTTAGCACCAATGTATGGTAGCTAGGATAATTTGAGCGGCTGAATAAAAAGCAAAATTACTCAAAAACCACAAGTAATAAAAAAATTAAAACCGATTGCAAATTGTCTCAGAATATCACTCTCTGCATCATCCTAAAAGTTCACTAAAAGGAGAACAACCCCTTTAAGTATTGTTTACACTGTCATTATCTGCTTCATGTCTTCCCATATCCCTCTTCCCATAATTTTACAATTAGCTTGAGATTGTGGATTTTATGGTAGAGGGCAGAATGGCTATTTGCCCTGGACATCCACAAATCAGGGGGAAAAAAGTATAAATATGTAAGTATGTAATCCGTTATCCAGAAACACGTTCTCCAGAAAGCTCCAAATTATGGAAAGACCATCTCCCATAGACTCCCTTATAATTAAATAATCCAACATTTTTAAAATGTAATAATAAAACAGTAGCTTGTACTTGGTCCTAACTAAGATATAATTCATCCTTGTTGGAAGCAAAACCAGCCTATTGGGTTTATTTAATGTTTACATGATTTTTTTGTAGACTTAAAGTATGAAGATTCAAATTTATGAATGACCCTTTATCCGGAAACCCCCAGGCTTGTAATTCAACAACCACTATAGAATCTTATGTTGGACCATTCACACCTGCCTAGAACTGCAACTGTTCTTGACCTGCAAATTCCAGCATCTAACAGCAACCAATTGGAGATGTCGGTTGATGTAGTCCAGCATTATCTGGAGGTCACCATGACCGTTATTAATAATGACCCTTATTAATTTTCTAACTTCATACTGCCTTCGTTTACCAACTTACAATATTGTCACTCTTATTAGTAGCACCCAAAGGCAATATTAAAAGGCAGTACTCCACTGCATTTTTCTGTTTTAACCCAAAGGTTAATGTTCCATGGATAGATGAAAACTCAATAAAAAGACATACATAATGTTCAGCTGTGAATTGTGCAAAAGTCCGGGGAATAGTATAAAACATTTAGGACTGCTGCCAGGATGTGTACATATGCGATCTCCAAAATCATGTGTTTGATTTAATGACATTGCCATAGGCTTAAACATTATTGCAAAAAAGAGCATACTTTTTTCTGTTTTGTGTAGCTAATTCTGCTATACACATTTAAAAGTATGTGAGCCATACTTCCTTCAATATTTGCAGGTGCTTTGATCCTGATCCAGGGTTGGTGTAAGGATATGATAGGATTAAAATTTTTAAAGGGACAATTCCTGTTATTATTAAAGAACATAATGTCCTTTATATGATGCAGAGGACTTGTTCTGGAACCTTAGTTGCCATGTTAACTGGTGGCTTTATTACCATAGTAACTCAAACATGGTGTGTGTGTCAGCAGATTTGTATTTGCTCTTGCTCAATCTAAACAAGTTTTTATATGATATAATCAATGCCTTTTCTTTTTCAAAACTAGAAAATATCCAAGTAAAGAAAAGATGAATAAGGTTTGCAGAACATTATTCACTATCTTGCTCCCAGTTCTACTTTTATTCCACTTCTTGTCTGTTTTCTGTCATTGCCTTTTCCCATACTTCTACATATATTGTGCAAATAGCCCAGTGACTCACACTCAAGATATAAGGTCTCTCATTGAAAACAATGGGTTGTGATATGGGAAGCACAACTGGTAAGTACAGCTATTGAAATACTTCTTTTCCTTCTGCCTCACCTCTTCCCTACTTCTTTATTTCTATCTTCTCTATTCATTTTCTCTAATGTACTGTGAAGAAAATACCTGGTGGTCTAGTGGTGCAGCAGGGACGCCCGCCTCGCCATCGGTGGGGATGCCCGCCACGCCGCTTATCCTCCTCTGCTCCCTCTGTTGAATATTAGTGTGCGCGCACTTCCGTGTTCTTGCGCACTGGCGTTATTACATCAGCGCACAATGGCCCCAAAATTTTAACTATTAAAGGGGCTTTTTGTGTGTATATCATTGCCCGTGATAGGTTTAACCTGGTGACTGTACTTGTGCTAAAAAAAGCTTCTGTCTGTTCCTGATACCTGTTTTTGACCCTGCCTGGCTTTAACTATCCTGATTATATGTATCCTGACCCGTGCCTGTTATTTGACTACTGATTTTGCCTCTTCCTTATCTGATTGATCACCTGGTTTGACCCTTTGCCTGCCTGACGACTCTAGCTATCTGCCTGCCTCGATCCAGCCAGTCTGACCACGAATCTGCCTACTCCTGTCTGTACCGTGACCATCGGTCTTAAAGATTTATATACAGTCGTGCCCCATTGCTGGCCAGAACTCCTGCCCTGCACCTCTCGTTTAAGTCCAGGTGGCATCTAAGTAAGCTGAGGGCTCCTTCCGAAGCCAAAGGCGGTCACACTACTGGTGAAGCACGAGCCGAGAACAGGGTGCTTGGCATTTGTTCTGGTATTGGGTGCCGACCGTGACATGTACCTTGATACCTTCCATTCTTTTTTTAGAATGTGTTGTGAGGGGTTGTTCCTAAGACAGGCACATGTAAAAGCATCTATGCTATATACAGGGCTATTTGCAAAACCCCATGGTTCCATTTCTGATCGGGTACAGGAAACCTCCCATGGTTCCCTTTATTGACCAGCTCTTTTTAAATCCTTAACTGCCTTCCTCAGCTGTAGTTTTGAAAAGTGACCCCTCACCTTGCACCCTTCTGTTGTCCTTTTTGTTTGTTGCTCATGTTCTACAACCATACCTGTTACACTTTAATTAACAATACCCCCTCTTCTTTGCCTCTTGTGTTAATATATGTGCACCCTTAATATTATGATGGTTTCACCTATATAATACATTGCCCACCTACTCTTACCCCAAAAAGGCAGCTACAAAACATGTATTCACTCATTATGTCTTGCATTTGCCACAACCACAGTACAATGTTGCATGCTGTAACATTTTCAACACCCTTTATCAGTGTTACACGCCATCTGTGGCACTTACCTGATGGTATTTGACAAACCTGAGCCACTCCGCAGTGGTATTTGGAGAGACTGTGTACCTTAACTTACTAGTGCAGTACCTCCACCTAGTGGGATCTGGGAATGTACCTATAGGTGGCCCCAGGGCCGGGCCATGGCAGCCGGGTGCCCCAGGCAACGCGGCCAGCCATGGGGCCCCATCCACTGCGTGCAGGAAGTGCGCGCGTATGCGCGCTGACTGGCCGCAACCCCTTCACACTCTTCCCCCCTCCCCTCATCTGGACGCGCATGCGCACACAAACAAATAGGAGGAAGCAGAGGTGCACTGACCGGCCGCATCAGCCCCTTCCTGCACACTCTCCCCCTCCCCTCGTGTACGCGCGCGTGCGCACTTGCACAAGTGGGCGGAAGCGGAGGAGCAGAATCGAGGAAGACTAGGGGTAGGCAGAAGTTAAAGGTACGTGCCTGGCGCCCCCCACACTTTGCGCCCTAGGCAAGTGCCTACTCTGCCTACCCCTAGTTCCGGCCCTGGGTGGCCCCACTAGGAACACAATAATAAAACACACACAGTATTTTTTAAATTGAATAACTGTTTATCTAAAATAAATAGCCAACTAATACAGGCAGCATTCCCACACAGGGCCTCACTATCTCACTAAGCAGGCTCTAACTACCTGCCTAAATAAAGTAATTCAAAGTCCTTTAAAGTATTCCCAACAACACAGTCTCTGAATCTTCAAGTGCTCCTTTAGGTTACTCTCCCTTTTAACAGCATACTCAATCCAAAGTATCTTTGAATGATGCACACAGATCTTTCAGGCGAGTCCAGCACTTGCAGCCCTGCAGTGCAACTACCAGCCCCTTTGGATATTCAGATGGAAATCACCTACTGATGGTTAGGGTTGCCACCTTTTCTTGAAAAAAATACCGGCCTTCCTATATATTTATCTTTCTTTCATATTAATAACATTGGGATCAGCCATCAAAAATACCGGCCAGGCCGGTAAAAAACCGGCCAGGTGGCAACCCTACTGATGGTGGTTTAGGGTTGAGCAGTGGAGACCGGGCAGGGGGCATGGACGTTACATGGAGGGGGTGTGTCTGTGATGCAGAGGGGGTGGGCAGTGACATCAGGGGTCAGGCTATGACTTGGCGATTGGCCAATTGCTGTGTCAATAATAGAGAATCCTGCCCAGTTTTCCTAATTTGGAAAATCAGGCAGACAGTTTCGACCCGGGCAGCCCTTCAAAATATCAGGTTGTTCGGATCAAAACAGGACAGGTGGCAACCCTATGCTGGTTTCTCCACTCTGGATTTATTTCACACTCGCTGTCACACTCACTGTCACTCCAGGTACAGTATCTGGCGTCCCTGTGCCAGTCTGATCCGAATGTCTTTTATGGGCCTTCCAGTTCTCTGGGCCCACCAGCAGTTCCTCTCTCCCTCTCTCTCTCTCTTTCTCTCTCTGTCCACCACATGGTTCCCTCTGCTAGACTTTTCTCTTGTGCTAGGTTCTTATATTTCCAGCCACTGATTAGCTGCTGTGTAACCTTCTGTAGCTCTGGGATCACTGTACAGTTGGTTGCTAGGTAACAGCTTACAGCACAGACACAGGCTCTGTGCCTGCTCCCTTACAGGGATAAGTGCAGTGGTTTTGCACTACGTACCTACAATTCCTTTTGGTATATCACACACATTTTCCACCTCTCCATTAAGCTTTGAATGGCAAAATTTCTGGAGTGTGCCTTTACTGCAGTTGCAGCAATTCATACAGCCTTCTATGGGAATCTGGGAATTAGTACTTGGTCCAGACAAGGTTGATTCCTTTCATCCGAGTTTTAAAAAATTATATTTTTTCAATACATTTTGTGTGGTCGCAAAATTATGGGAGTTTAAGGGAGTTTTTAAACACGAATTCCAAATTTGACATTTTATAAATGAGCCTCTGAATGTTGTGTCTCAGAGTAGACATTGCCATGAATGTAGATGTATACTTTTTAAATGTCAGTCAATTTCATTTTAAAAGCGTAGGAGCATTTGAATGGAAATCAATGTGGCCAGCTATAGTTTTCATTTCTTGGGGTATTGACAGAATGCACTGTCCAATTTTGTTGAGGGAGTTTTTTTCTGCAGCTATGTGTCATCCATCTTTCCAAAATAAACATGTAGTTAAAGTGATATTGACACTAAAAAAATGAATTTTAACATATAAATGTACATTAAATGTTACCTATAGGTCATGTTGATCATTTTTTACTGAGAGGTTTGTTTTGTACATAATTGTTAGTTGAAGTTCCTAAGCCTGACTCTCTGACACTCTGACTTTGCCAACCTGACTGTCCCATCTCAGTCTGTTAGTTACAGTTTCTAATGCTAATGGACTCCTGCTGCACAAATTTGGCAGCCCCCTCATACAGGAACATGGGGCAACAGACAGGTAATGTAAAAATATCATGCAAATGCTTTATGGCAAAGTTAGAAGTAGCTTTCAAAGCCAATATTATAATAGATGTAAAAAAGAGTTTAATTTGAGGTGTCAGTATCTCTTTAAGGCTCTGTTTGGCAGTGCGCCTGGTTTTTATACAACCAAAACTTGACTGGAATTCAAAAATACGCCCCTGCTTTGAGGCCACTGGGAGCAACATCCAAGGGCTTGGAGAGCAACATGTTGCTCACTAGCTTCTGGTTGGGAACCACTGATATAAACTATAGTAGGGTTTCTAAAGCAAAAACACCAATTTTACCAGTGCAGCACAACAGTGCATTATATTTTTATTACTTTTTGGTGTTACTGTTCCCTTAACCCTTTAACCGCCAAGCACGTATTCCATACGTGTTGGCGGTTAAAGGCTCA
>CM044437.1:94033788-94050860 GCA_024363595.1 Xenopus borealis
CTGCTTGGCAGTAGATGTTCCGTTTTGGACAAAATGGCTGGCAGCGAAAGGGTTAATATTTATCAATAAAGGGACAAAGATGGTATACCATTTGTATGGCAGATAATTATATTATCCACCTGGATAATGGAGAATGTTTAGGGTCTAAAATGTTTGTATGTTTTGCCTACTAGGATCCCAGGCTGCTCTCACTGCAGTATAGGCAGGCCTGGACTGGCAATCTGTGGGTTCTGGCAAATGGCTGCTATAAGGTGCCATAGAAAGTCCATATTTAGTGGGCTGGTGGGACTGTTTGGGCCTCTATGTGGGCTGATTGGGCCTCTATGTACCTGAAATGCCAGGGCCTATTTTAATTTTCAGTCTGGACCTGGTTGTAGGTCTCTCAGTGCAGACAGCAGCGTCAGGAGGCACAGCTCAGGCCTGTCCTTACCACCTGCCTTAGTGCTATAAGGCATCTGACTGATGCACAAGGTAGGGGGTGGGATAGGGGATGTCTACCAGCCTTCCCCCGTCCACCCCTAACTGACGCTGACTAACACAGTAAGTACAAGTATGGGATCCATTATCTGGAAGCCTGTTACACCGAAAGCTCCAAATTGCGGGAAGGCAATCACCCATTGATTTTATCCAAAGAATCCAAATTTTAAATATTTTTTCCTTTTTCTCTATTATAATAAAACAATACCTTTAACTTGATCCAAACTAAGATATTAGTAATCCTTACTGGAAAAAAACCCAGCATACTGGGTTTATTTAATGTTTAAATGGTTTTAGGGCAAGGCCAGACGTGGCGTTTTTGTTGCGTTTTTAAAAAGCTCCATCCGGCTGGAACCACTGAACCACTGAAACTATTGTAAAACGCACTATGGCAATTCACACAGGGTGCTTGCAAGCCAAAATCTGCCACAGGATGCCAGTATTGGTGTTTTTACCAAAAATGTCAATAAACCACCAATTCAATAGACTTTATGGGATCTGCACGTTTGAAACCACACTTTGCGTAAATACGCCTGATTGCAGTTGCAGGCAGCCAGCCAAATTCACATGCACTCCTTCTGTGCTGTTGTACTGTGCATGGCTCATTCTAGCTCCTAAGCAGGCTGGTGCACGCCGAGTGGTCATGTGATGACACATGACCACTCGGCGTGCGCAGTAGCGTAACTACTCACTGATGGGCCCTGGTGCAGGATTGCACAAGGTCCAAAACAAGATATTTGCACCGCTATCTACTCTCTATGCTGGCAAGGTATGGAATAAAGTACAGGAGCCCAGGTTGGGGTGGATACACGGCGGTACCAGTGCCTTCAATGAAAGTGTTCTTACACATTCACACACAGTACACGAAGTGTTGAGCTGCAGCGGGTCAATGCGGGGACTCTGTTTTGGCTTTTATTATAAGATATATAGGTGCCTGTTTGACCCCTAAACATCTTGCCTTGGTGGCCTCTCCCCAAATCCAGGCCTGATTTTAAATATGGTGTCCAAAATCTCAATGAGAACAATGAGAAGTGTATGTTGGGAAAAGAAACCTATGTGCTGAAAATGCATGTTGACAGTCACTTGTGGTTTCAGTGGCGTATTGATGCCCGACAAAGCGTTTAAAAAAATGCCACATCTTGCCTTGCCCTTATAGTAGACGTTATCAAGGGTCGAAGTGAAAATTTGAATTTAAAAAATTCGAATTTTTAAGTAATTCTTTGGGTACTTCGACTATCGAATACGCCAAAATTCAATTTGTATTAAAAACGGTCCTTTTTCAATCGAAAAAACACTTCGAATAGAATTTCAAAATTCAACCAAAATGGGGGAAAGTTCCATTTTCCGGAAAACCCCAAGTCCCAAACATGCTAGATAACAGGTCCCATAGAAAGGTGTGCCACAGGTATCTGCACTCCAAAACAGAGCACAGTGGCCTGCGGATACAATGCAAGACTTAGACTGCAAGTGCAAAAAAATGGATGATTGCGACCTTTTTTTGCTCTGTGCAAGTTGCATCCTGCATTATAAATCTTCTTTAATACACACTTTTGTACTGATAATTTGCAAGCAATAGATACATATCCATAAAGACTTAATACTGCAATACAAAAATATATATTAACATATATTGCAATACATATAAACATATTTCAGTTATACTTTATTAATTGCATAGTTACATAACAACACCTTTGCTATTTACAAATACACAAAATTAATTTAAATTCCTATAAAAACAAACCTTACCCTGTTCCCATAAAATCAAACCTTATATTGATTTATTACAGGGTACACTAAAGTGACGGTGAACTCCTTCTCCTGAAGTGTATGGAAGGGGGTGGATGAAATGTACCACTTTTTTGCAAACTTGTTCAGGATGGTTCTCAGTTTGACATTGATTGTTTTGTTTTTAGCAGTTTCTTTGATATTAGCAGTTTTAGACACAATGTTTCACTGAGGGCTACCAAAAAACATTGAAGACAAAATTGATAGCCAAGTCACAAAGAAAACATCTGATTCCCTATAAATTATAACACTGTTCACTAGGTATTACTCATGGCGGTTCCTCTTTGGATCATCCATGATCATCTTGAGCGCCATATGCAAAGATTTCAGGAAACCCACGGGACCTTTCCATGCAATAAACAATCCTTTCAAAAACAAAGAAAATGCAAGGTAGGAAGTCACCTAGCACAATGTTTATCTTTAGAAATCTTGTGATTCCCATTTCCCAAGGGTACATCAACTAATCAACAGTACATCTAATCAGAGGATTTTACAGAAAGAAAGACTTTGTAAAATAGGAGAATGGCCAGATTATTTTCTGTTTTGTCAATAAAACCAAGAAACCCATTACTTTAGCATATTTAGCAGAGATTATCTTTACCTTTGAAACGCCAGCATTGTAATGGAATAAATGTTTGCTAAAGACTTTTGTGTGATACATGTATTTTGTTTTCTCCTTTGAAAATTAAATTAATTGCAGATCTGTAATACATATTACAATTAACCCATCACCCATCAATTTTTTCTTTTTCAGTCTGTGCACTTTTAAGTGTCCCCACAGAGATAATTATGTAGTGCGCCTCATACCTTTGTGACATCATATTAACAACACAATAATGAATTTTAATTATCCTATAAAACATTTTTTTATAAAATGCAAGGTTAATCAGAAAATAAATTACGTAACTAATCAGGGCTTAAACAGCAGCCTGGCTTATATATATATATTATACTGTATTAAATGTATATACAGTATAGCGTGGCATATTGTCAGACATCTGGACAAGATATTTAATTAGACATAGAACTGTGAACTGTTTTTGTTTATATTTACCCAGACATGTTTGTTGCCCAGTTCCTCCAGTTTTCTTTCCAGGGACAGTATACCAACTAGGGTTGCCTATTGTTTTAATCATGCAAAGTCAATAGTTTTTATTTCTTGAGCTAAACAGGGAGAACAAGGAAACTGTGTTTTATAATTAGATTACCCCTTCCTTCCCTCTTTGCTTTGACTGGTTTATTATCAGGAGCCCATTATCCAGGTGGATAATATAATTATCTGCCATACAAATGGTATACCATTTTTGTCCCTTTATTGATAAATATTAAGGGAACAGTAACACCAAAAAGTAATAAAAATATAATGTACTGTTGTGCTGCACTGGTAAAACCGGTGTGTTTGCTTTAGAAACTCTACTATAGTTTATATCAGTGGTTCCCAACCAGTAGCTAGTGAGCAACATGGTGCTCTCCAAGCCCTTGGATGTTGCTCCCAGTGGCCTCAAAGCAGGGGCGTATTTTCGAATTCCAGGCTTGTTTTGGTTGTATAAAAACCAGGTGCACTGCCAAACAGAGGTTGGAAATCCACATAGGGGCTACCAAATGGCCAATCACAGCACTTATTTGGCACCCCAAGAACATTTTTCATGCTAGTGTTGCTCCCAAACTCCTTTTACTTCTGAGTTGAAAAGGTTGGGGATACCTGGTTTATATAAACAAGCTGTGGTGTAGCCATGGGGGCAGCCATTTAAAGCAGAAATGGAGAAAAGGCACAGGATACACAGCAGACAATAGACAAGCTCTATAGTATAAGTACAATTAGATCCTTCAGTATGTAGCACCTATTTGGCTGTATTTAGACAAACACCCACTAGCACGATAGAGCATATGCTACATGCGACCCTCTTTCACCAGGTAGGGCTTTTGCTAAGTGGAAAACACACGTGTTACAGTTGTTGAACTACAACTCACTACTGCCGATTTTCAAAAGAACAGAGTGTTGGACGCCAGGGGTTCTTTGCAAACAGGTAGAACAGGCTTTATTTAAAAGCGCCACAGGGTTGGTAATACTCACAACTGAGGTAGATACACACATGCCAGGTACAGTCAAGGAGTAGTAGCAATATCACTCTCCAGGATACCAATGCCTCCTGTGAACTGGACCCCACACATCAAACGTCGATCAGGGTTTAGCACCTTGCCTAAATTCCCTATCCTTTAATGTGGATCCCTGCACTCCAGACAAAGTAGAGCCTGGGGGAGAACTACTCCCTCTATCCTCCTCGATGGAGCTTGAGCTGCTCGTGCTAGCTAAATCTCTCTGACTCACTTTCACTAGAAAGTGCTATAACAAGCACTATCCTATCCACTGGCTTCATGTTGTTCACGGGGTCCCTGTACCCCGACTTCTCTAAAGGGGTTGTCCCTTTAGGGCCTAATATTTCTGGAGCTGTGTTGACTCCAGGCTCAATGGATCCACTGCCCAGCTCGACTGCTGCAGGCCAAAAAGGAGGCGCCCTTCCCCGCAAGCACTTTTGTTACAGCACTGCAGGAGGCAGCCACACCCTATAACCAATAGGAATGATACCAATATGTTACATGGGATTTAACACAGCAACAGGGAAAAGGAAGGCACTACACAGGGAATGAAGCCATAAGTGTGTTGTGTTGTTTTTTTTGACCTAATAAACACATAGGGGATCACCCCTGTTGAAATGCTACTGAGTGCCAGTGCTTTATGTCCAAGGAATGAAGCCATAAGGGCCATTACACTTATGGGTCCCTACAAGTACTTAACTGTTATCAGTGCCGGTCTTAAGCACATTCGACCAATTGGGCCCTACGTTTATGGGGGGCCCCACTCCAATCAAGCTCTGATTCCTATTCCCTTAATTCCCCAGTAGCCCAGCTTACCCCTAATCCAGATTGGCCCAGCCCACCCCCAAACCCAATTCAACCAGCCCACCCCCAAACCTAATCGGCCCAAATAACAAGTGAAATACATTCATGTTGTATATATAATCCATGGTGCTGCACACACACACACACAGTTAACAGTGGTAACCAAAATTTGCACTTGCAATGGAACATTTTCTCCTAGTTGCCCAGCCTGCCCCCATCCCCAACTGGCAGCCATCACTTGGACAGAGGGGAAAGCAGGCCCTATTTGCCAATCCAGCTCTGTGACCCTGAGACAGACAGCAAAGTTCCTTCTAGGAGGCTCCACCAAAATGGTTCCAATTGGGCCCCACACTTGGTACGACCGGCCCTGTCTGTTATATTCTGTGTATCCTATGTATATACTATGTTATATACTGTGTTTGAATGGCTGCCCCTATGGCTACACAGTAGCTAAACTATAGTAGTGTTTCTGAAGCAAGCACACCAGTTTTACCAGTGCAGGGCAAGAGTACATTATATTGTCATTGTTCATATAACTTAAATAAGTACTGTCCTATCCAATATAGGGTTGCCATCTGTCCACTTCTGACCCAGAAAGCCCTTCTGAAAACTGGACTGTGAGGGTCAAAATCTGTCTGCCTGGTTTTCCAAATTATGAAAGGGAAACTGTCATGTTTTTTCCAGAACGCATCAGTTAAAAGTGCTGCTCTAGCAGACTTCTGCACTGAAATCCATTTCTCAAGAGACCAAAAATATTTTTTTATATTCAGTTTTGAAATCTGACATGGGGCTAGACATTTTGTCAGTTTCCCAGCTGGCCTTGGTCATGTGACTTGTGCCAGCACTTTAGGAGGAAACTGCTTTCTGGCAGGCTGTTGTTTTTCCTTCTCAATGTAACTGAATAGAATGCAGTGGGACATGGGTTTTTATTATTGAGTGCTGTTCTTAGATCCACCAGGCAGCTGTTATCTTGTGTTAGGGAGCTGTTATCTTGTTACAAACCCATTATTCTGTTGTCAGGCTGCTTGGGGGGAAAGGGGGAGGGGGTGAGATCACTCCAACTTGCAGTACAGCAGTAAAGAGTGATTGAAGTTTATCAGAGCAAAAGTCACATGACTTGGGGCAGCTGGAAAATTGACAAAATGTATAGCCCCATGTCAGATTTCAAAATGAAATATAAAAAAATCTGTTTTCTCTTTTGAGAAATGGATTTCAATGCAGAATTTTGCTGGAGCAGCACTATTAACTGATGCATTTTGAAAACTTGTTTTCCTATGACAGTATCCTTTTAAATATTGATGTGGCAATGATCACCATGACATAATTCCACCCAGGACATCACACCAGTGACATCACTTCCACTCCGCTGCCTAGAGCAGTGGGAAAGGTGGCAACCCTAATCCAGTATCTGAAAAGAATCTCTTTTCTCCGGCCATTTTTGCTTTGTGTCTCTTTCTCCCTGTACACAGTCACCAACTAAATAACTGTAATAGTGGGTAAAAGTGCTAATGCCAGAGTAAAAGAGAATAATCCCAAATAAAATATTTGTAATTAATAAATAAGGTAACCTCATACTATATTGAACTGAGGGGCTTCGTATTCTATTTTTAAGGGTCTGTTTGTCTTGCTTTAGGGATTCAATGCTGTGGGGGCATGCTGAGGCATTCTTCACCTATTATAAGGGAATAAAAACTGTCAGTTTTTTTTTTATATTATTTAATGAGTAGATATATTTGACTAGTTGAAAAGAACTGCAGCTGGCTTCTGGTTTAAAAATGCTTCTTGAGTTGGGACAGGGACTTTATTTCTAATACTTTTCTTGGAAATCGGACTATTTTATTAAACTATGCATTTGCTATGTGGATTAAAAACTATTGTAATGATAAAAGCAAACAATTTAATACTTAGGGGGTTATTTATCAAAGGTCAAGTTTTTGAGGTTTTTTTCTACCTTGAATAAACTTACAACTCAAATGTTGGCTTATTTATGAAAAAATCTTAATGTAAAAAAAACATGAATACCTCAACTTTTAGGCTAAAAAACTGCAAATACCTCTAACTTATCGAGATGGTGAGCACAAACCAGGTTAAAATAACTGAAAATCATGAAGGCAAAAAGAATCCTCAAATGTTTAAAGTGCAAGGAAAGACAAAGAAATAAAATCCCATTTTTACTTTCTTTAATGAAAAAGAAATCTATCTCCAATATACTTTAATTGAAAAATGTGTACTGTTTTTATAAGAAACCTGAATGTATGCAGTGGAATTCTCCCTTCATTTAGTGCTGTGGATAGGAATTGTCAGATGGTCCCTAACTTCTGGCAGGGAAACAATCATACTTATGAACAGCAGGGGGGGGGGGGCCCTGCCTTACTTACCAGCCATGCAGAACTCAAGCAGCTTTGTTTTTTGATCATTTATGATGATCCCTAAGAAGCCCAGACCACACTGAGCATGTGTATGTAGTCTAGTCTTGCAAAGATGTATAACAAAGTTACAAGATGACAGCCCCCTGTGGCCAACTTTGAAAGCATAAATCATTTGTTTGATTAGGCTTGTGGGGCAGTAAGTTCATGTTTATGTTTAGTATACAAAATACAGCTTTTCTAGCCTTATTCTATTTTAGACTTTCCTTGCCCTTTAAAGGAACCTCTGCCATTGACTTCTACGTGATACAGGTTTTAGCTTCAGTATATTTCCCCCCCCCCCAAAAAATCTAGTGGTGTCGAAGGCCCCCGCCTCTGTTCAGGGATGGTTTCTCCACTTTAACATGAATCGCCTCTTTCGCACCTCTTTCAAACCAGTGGTCTTCTTTATCCAAAATTTGGACATTGCTATCTTCAAAAGAGTGTCCCTTGGAATAAATAGATAGGCTGTGCAAAATAAAAAATGTTTCTAATATAGTTATTTAGCCAAAAATGTAATGTAGAAAGGCTGGAGTTACTGGATGTCTAATATAATAGCCAGAATCCAACTTCCTGCTTTTCAGCTTTCTAACTCTGAGTAAGTCAGTGACTTGTAGGGGGACCACATGGGACATAACTGTTCAGTGAGTTTGCAATTGATCCTCAGCATTCAGCTCAGATTCAAAATCAACAGTTATGGCCTGTGTGGCCCTCCCTCAAGTCACTGATTGGTTACTACCAGGTCACCAGGGTAACCTTTCGGTGGAAAACAAGAGAGCTGAAAAGCAGGAAGTTGGATTCTGGATATTATGTTAAACATCCAGTCACTCCAGCCTTTATACATTACATTTTTGGCTAACTAAGTATATTAAAAACTTTTTTTTATTTTGCACTGCCAATCTATTAACCCAGTTTTTATTTTTACACTGAACAATTCCTTTAAACTTGCTGAATTGCGCTTTCAACCTATGGGGGACCTCCTGGAACCTATAAGAAGTGTGTTTGTAAGTTTTTGAAAATCAAACAATTTTTATTCAATCCAAAATGGACCTATTCGAACGAAAAAGGTCAATTTCAAATGTTCTTATAGAACTGCATATTTGGGCAAAGTCTCCCAAGAACATGAGAATGCTGTAGATTGTAGAACATTGTATAAATACTATAAACCCAGCATACAACCTCACAAATCAATTCTAATTTTACAGTGAAAAAAGTAGTTTTAAAGTGCTGTTAAACAGGTCACAAATGGGTTTTTGAAAACTCAGCATAGAAGGTCTTCCTGAGTATAACATTGATAATCACATGCCTAAGAGCCAAATGGTGGAAAAATCACCAGGCCTGGATTTGTGGAGAGGGCAGCAGGATCTTAGGGGGCGGTTTGCTGCCCAACTACACACACATTGGTTCAGATATTTTAATTTCCAGTGTGCCAATTCCCATAGCGCCGTCCGGATGATAAAAATTTGAGCAAATAAAATGGAAGGGACCTTGGCGACAAACGACAGCCCGCTAGGGGTGCCCGCTATCTAAATCCGGCCCTGAAAATCACAACTTGAAAATTATTACATTTGTCCCGAGTAGAGGCATTGTAAATAGTTATTTCCTTTCCCACTGCTATTGGTCTAACTCTTCATATAGAAGTATATTTTAAAAATGGGGCATGGAGGGTGCTTAAAATAAATTGTAATATTACCATAAGCATTTGTTTTCCTTTGACAATAAATGTTTTTGAACAATATATTTTCAAAAACATTTTTTTTTCTGAAAAAACATGCCACTTCTTTATTACTCCTTTTCCCTCAATAATCCAGTACACTGAACATTCTATCCCCTAGCACTTTCCAATTCCCTGAGCTTTTCATTGCTTTGACATTCACTTTCACTGAACAATCTACAGTATTTAAGCTGAAACATTGCTTTCCTTTTTCATTCGATATTCCATGCCCACAAGCATTATATCAAAACAAATCACTGATGAGCTTAAGTAAGTAATGCGTAAAATAATATTAGTACAGGTATGGGATTTGTTATCCGGAAACCCGATATCTATAAAGCTCTGAATTATGGAAAGGCCATCTCCCATAGACTCCATTTTATCCAATAATCCACATTTTTAAAAACAAGTTAATTTTTCTCTGTAACAATAAAACAGTACCTTGTATTTGATCCAAACTAAAATATAATTACTCCTTATTGGAAGCAAAACCAGCCTATTGGATTTATTTAATGTTTACATGATTTTCTAGTAGGCTTAAGGTATAAAGATCCAAATTACTGAAAGGTCCATTATTGGGAAAGCCCCAGGTCCCAAGAATTCTGGATAACAGGTCCCCCATACCTGTATAATATTGCCAATTTTAAAAAGGACAGATAAAAATGTTTTGAGTAGCTCTTTGTCCACAATAAACCAGTATAATTCACAAATGTAACTAGGTCAAATTAGATAAACCATGTAAGAAATAAAGGATGTGAATAAAACATAACAATGTACAATAATAAGGGGCTGATTTACTATGGGTCGAAGTGAGTCACCTCAGGCAGCAGCGTCCCACTAAGTACCGGGGGGGTGGCAAAATTCCGCTCCTGGTACTTTAAGAGCAAACAGGAAATTCATCTTGTCTAGCTCAGAGTACAATTATGTGCTCTGTGCTGGTGTCCTGGCCCTCTCTGCCGCCCTCGTGGACCCCCTCTAGTCCTCTAGTGTTTATTAACCTTTTCTATATAAGTCCAACTGAATGTGCTCATGACAATAAGAGTAGGGTTATATATATATCCCTCTAAGATCCATTGCAGTTTGTGTGTATGCTTCTATCAAGGGCAAATAGATCTAGGGCTTATTATTGTATTTCAAGGACTTTAATAAAGCATACACCTAGGGCTGTCTAAACAATATTGCCACTATTGGAGAGTAAAGAAGAGGAACTTTTCTTAGTCTTCTATTACTCCATGGAATGCAGGATCCGATTAGTTCACTGTCTGTACCTACAAATTATTATTTATTCCTTGTGTATTTGCTGTTGTGACCATGTAAGTGAATTGTATAGGCTTAGCTACAGTATTTGGATTGATACCCACGAACCTTGAGGCAATCTGTAGAAACAACGGTTTTGCAGATGCAGTGAAGCAAACACCATAAAGTGATTTCTGAGTGATTTGTTTTAGCTCTTTCCCCAGTGAAGACTTTTGTGAAAAATAAGCCTCTTTTAGCTTTTCCAGCAGCAAGTGTAGCCTGCCTAATACACATTTTAGCACTTTCCCTGGCTAAGCCTAAGGGGTAAATTTATCAAAAAGTGAAGTTAAGGGGCAAATTCACTAAGATGCGCAAATTCGCTAGCGTTGGCTTCGCTGGCGCTCGCCGCACTTTGCCAGGCGAATTTTCGCCAGCACTACGCAAATTCACTACAGTGCGAATTTTCACTCAGGTCGGCGAACGGTAGAGTAGTTGCACTAGTGTTACTTCGCTAGGCAGAGCGCTGTTACCCTAGCGTAGCCTAATTTGCATACGGCGGGAACTTTAACTTATAATAGAAGTAAATGTTACAGCCACTACATTCCACTACACAAGCCCAGGAAACCTTTAATAAATTATATAAAGTTGTCCTATTGTCCTACATGTGCCCCCTGTATAGTTGAGTTGCCATATGTTAGGAAACGTAGGGGGGAAGAAGGGTAACCCCCTCAAAAAAAATCGATCTTTTTCAGACTATCACCCTCCTATGCTAAAATACGTCGGCGTTTTTTTGGGACTTAGAAAAAATTTAACATTTTTATTTTCAGCCTCCTATCTACTGTATTGAACTTCGCCTGGTCTGACCAGGCGAAGTAACGTCTAGCGTAAGTGTTAACGTTGAGGAAAATGTTCATCTTAGTGAATTTGCAAATTTACAATCCTTCGTCAGTGCGCAACCTGGCGTAATGGTGCGAAGTTGCGCAAGTCTATCTACTTCACTAGCGAAAATTCGCCAGAGTCCGTGTTAGTGAATTTGTGAAGTTGCAAATTAGCGCTAGCGTTAGACGCTTCGTGCTTTAGTGAATCTGCCCCTAAGAGTGAAGTTCCGCCACTACAGGGAAATTCTGCAGCTCTCCATTCATTTCTATGGGATTTTTAAAGGTGTATTTATCAAAGGGTGAAATTTCACTTTCACCCATTGATAAATACGCCTTTAGCATTGCAGGACATTTGTTTTTTTTGGGGGGAGGGTCAGTGACCCCCATTTGCAGGCTGGAAAGTGTAAAAGAAGAAGGTAAACAATTCAAAAACTATTAAAAAAAATTAAGGACATTGAAAAGTTGCTTAGAATTAGCCATTATATAACATGCTAAAAGTAAATTTAATGGGGAACCTTTTCAATGAAGCTAAGCCTGCTTGAAGATTGTGATTTTCATTACTTGTAAGGGGGGCCCTGTCGCCAATGTTTTTTAAAAAAATATTTTTGGGGCCCCAAGTTTTTTTAACTTGTAAGGGGGGCCCTGACCATCAATAGCTTTTTACAACACTGATGTCTGTGTGGTCTTTTAACTGTGATGTGGAGTGGGCGGGATCAGGGGCTGTACGGGGCCCCATGATTTCTAATGGCGGCCCTGAGTTTATGTACATTTTACCTGATAAATGCTTACACCAGTCATAAAGTAATCATAAAGTGTAAACACAAGGAACACATTTATTAAACTTATAAATGTCGTAGTCCGATTTTCTATAGCTTCATCATGTTTTGTTTCTTGTTATTTTGCTCAGACAGCAGAGGCACTGGTGCAGTTTTACAGCACTGTATTGGCTCTGTCCAAGTTCCTTTCTACTTGCTCCTAATATCAATTAATAAATAATATTTGTGTCAGCTGAACCCTTATAAATATTCACTTAAGATTAAGATTGCAAGGCAACCACAGGGGTTGGTAACCTGCATCGTCGGCAGCTGTTGGTGAATTTCATCTTGGTTCATCTTCAAGCCCACCAGCAGCTGAAATTTGTACTTCAAAACAGTTGAGCGTTCTCATTCCCTTTGCACAGGTTTGAAAATATAAAATTTGTCCCATAAACTTTGCTTCACCAAAGCATTAACTGTCTTCTAAAAATAGCTACATCACTACTTTTAGGGATGCATTTTACAGATGTTGTACCCCTACTGATATTAAACACTAAAAGAATCTGTCCAAGCTATAGAAGGCCCTTGCTGATGATCACAGTGGCTGGATTTGCTCTGCTCCTTTGTCCAACCGACCTGACCCCAGTGCTCCTGCACAGGTCCATTTTTTGCAACCCGTACCAGACCCGTTCCTCAATCTGGGCCCCCAACCCACATTCTTACCTGCATGGACCCGCTACCCGACCCGCAGGTACCTTATCCGTAACCCGGAACCGCGACCCTTGTCCATCAAGAATCAGGAAGTGCTGTCATTGTAACCAGAAATGACATCATCAGAAGTAGGCATGATCAGAAAAAAATATGTAAAAATCGCTATTGAGCCCAAGCCACGACCCACAAACTCACAGAACCGCCAACCCGCGTCTATACCTGCACCTGGAACTTCTACCTGCAACCGGGTAGCGACCCGCTGCAAGACTCTACTCCAGTTGGGATATAATTTTTCATATATCTTTAAAATGACTGCTTATGGAGTCTAGCTGCCCAGATCTTTAAAGTCATGTGGTGTAGCATAAAGGGATTGGATTCATTATGGTAATTGCTGGATCCTGATAGTATTTGATGATATTCCCTGGATTTTGTGCATCCCTAACTCTTCAATACATTATTCAGTAGAAGTGCTGGGAATAAATAGTTTCTACCTGAAATTTATAACAAGTCATACTTAGCAGCTGCAATAATAATCACATATCAAAATATAGTTGTCAAGGTTAGAGACTGACACAGTAACAAAAGGAAAGAACAAAGTCACAGCTGCCACCTTTATAAATCTCAAGGAATGGGTGTTGCTGCTGTAGCAGTGGTAGCTGGCATGCAACCCCCTTATTCAAATCATTTATGGAGTGTGCTAAATGCACAGTGATGGGCAACATTTGCTAATTGAATTTTGCTTCATACCCATGGAATACACAGTTTCGTGTAATTGTCTCTCTCTTTGTAGCAGACTGCAGTGCCATCTAGAGTTTTATAAATCTAAGGAACAAATCAAGGTAAAAACAAAGATCCTTTCATGTATATGTGAATTCTGAAGATATAATGTATACTTGATGCTCAACTACCCGGAAATAAAAAAATTATCCTACTGGAAGAATCAATTTCTATGGCAGTTATAGGGCTCAACGTATGAATCCAGTGTATCTGTGAAGACCTACTTGGTCTACGTGTACAGCTGGGAAGAGAGAGTCATTCCCTCTGTGTTGGAGAAAGCTCCAAAAGGACCAAGGAGAGCAAAAGAGAAACCACTTCCAGGAGATAGGTCTCAAGTGTGCCCAGAGAGGATTCTGGGATTTGTGGTCTGCCAAAAGTCAGTGAGGGCTAAGGAAACCGTGAGTTAAAAGTTAACACCTGTAAGGATATGAATTGGGACTGTTAATGCTTAAAGGGATCCTGTCATAGGAATTTTTTTTTTCAAAATGCATCAGTTAATAGTGCTGTTCCAGAAGAATTCTGCATTGAAATCCATTTCTCAAAAGAGCAAACAGATTTTTTTATATTTCATTTTGAAATCTGACATGGGGCTAGACATTTTGTCAATTTCCCAGCTGCCCCAAGTCATGTGACTTGTGCTCTGATAAACTTCAATCATTCTTTACTGCTGTACTGCAAGTTGGAGTGATATCAACCCCTCCCTTTCCCCCACCCAGCAGCCTAACAAAAGAACAATGGGAAGGTAACCAGATAACAGCTCCCTAACACAAGATAACAGCTGCCTGGTAGATCTAAGAACAACACTCAATAGTAAAATCCCATGTCCCACTGCGTACTATTCAGTTATATTGAGAAGGAAAAACAACAGCCTGCCAGAAAGCAGTTCCCTCCTAATGTGCTGGCACAAGTCACATGACCGGGGCAGCTGGGAAATTGACAAAATGGCTAGCCCCATGTCAGATTTCAAAACTGAATATAAAAAAATCTGTTTGCTCTTTTGAGAAATGGATTTCAGTGCAGAAGTCTACTGGAGCAGCACTATTAACTGATGTGTTTTAAAAAAAAACATGTTTTCCCATGACAGTTTCCCTTTAAGTGAAGCTAATGCTATTCCCTATGTGAAGCCAGTGGGCTGAAGATTTGTGTTTGTAACAAATAAAACTCAGGAAAGCTGCATTTAAACTTAAAGGTGGGGTCTTTGCCATCTCGCATTACTTCAAATACAAGAGTGGGCAAGAATGTTTGCTTACACTCCTCTTTCATTCAATCTGTGTCGTCTTTAAAATTGAAATCTGAGGAGAAACAGTGCAGGAAGCCAGTGAAGAAAGTATCTCCTATTGTAAAATATAAAGATTTAGTAAGTCACCAATGAGTCAGGTGGGTCCTATTTTACAACAGAGGGTACTTTATTTATTATAATATACTGCAAGTAAAAAATAAAAATAAGAGACCGCTCAAGCTCACCTCTACTTCTCCCTACCGCCAGGTGCTCAGTCTCCAGTGTCCCCACGGTATAAACTCAATATATGAAAAATAGACGGCACTTCTGGACTGGTTTATTTAAGCAGATAGCTGTACACCTAACGCGTTTCGGGATGCAATCCCTTAATCATAGGGAAAACAGTGCAGGAAGCCAGTGAAGAAAGTATCCCCTATTGTAAAATATAAAGATATAGTAAGTCACAGAGGAGTCAGGTGGGTCCTATTTTACAACAGAGGGAACTTTATTTATTATAATACATACATTTCTGTGAGTCATGTGACCGAAATTACATCACTAAGCTCTGATTACAACTGATGACATCACTAAGCACATTTTATCTAGTGAATAAAGTACCCCCTCTTCTAAATTATAAGGATATTCTAAGTTACCAAGGAGTTTCATGACCATATAAAAACATGAGGCCGAAGGCCAAGTGTTTTTATACAGGTCATGGAAACTCAGAGGTAACTTCTAATATCCTCATATTTTGCAACTGGGGGTACTTTATTTATTATAATACACAAGTTTTAATGAGTCATGTGACAGAAATGACATCAGAACTCACTGTTTATAAGGATATAATTTACAAGATATTCACGGCTTTTGTGTATTATAAGGATATAATGTATAATATACAGAATATTCATGGTTCTTGTTTATTATAGATTTATATAAAAATTCAGACTATAACACCTACGAATTGCCCTAGTCTCCTATAGTAGGTCGTTTACACTGAGGAATAAATTAAGTAAGTAATAGCTGCAGATCCATTAATTATACAAGGGAAATTTACTTTCCTGGGGATCCCAAAAGATGGAATGTTTAACTGTGGGACATGTGTACAGCATAAATCCATGCTGCAGTGCTAAAAAAAAAGGACTGTAAATAATCAGGATGTTGTTTTAAAAGATCATTTACCTGTAGCACAGTCTGTTGTGGGTATCTTATATAGTCCCTTTGGTATCCTCAATATATGGTAAAGGTACATGACTGTATTTCATTGCATAGGTCTAGTATTAAAGGGGTTGCTCACCTTCCAAACACTTTTTTCTGTTCAGTTGTTTTCAAATTGTTCCCCAGAAATAAAGACTTTTTTCAATTACTTTCCATTATTTATTATTTTCCAAAATCTAAGTTTAAAGATGAATGTTGGTGTCTCTGGTGTTTGAGACTGGCAGCTCAGTAATTCAGGTGCAGACTCTAAACTGATACAATTTTGCAACATTTAATTGATACATTTCACAGCAACATCTCTGGAGTATTAGCAACTATTGTATCAATTCTAACAGCTGCCTGTAATGAAACCCAGAGATTCTGCTCTGCAGGGACAAAGATAAGAAATGTATCTATTAAATGTATCAGTTTAGAACAGTTGGGGGGGGGGTCAGCGACCCCTCCCAGAGCTGCTTTAGAAGGTGAAAAATGACACTTTACACTTCAATGTTAGAAAAACGGTTACAAATAGAAAATAGACAGTAATTGGAAAAAGTCGTTATTTCTGGTGATCTATCTGAAAACAACTAGTTGTTTGAAGGTGAACAACCCCTTTAAATACCAACATGTTACTTTTCCTGTAGTGAAAAACTATACAGAGAATGGGCACAGTTATGACAGAATCCAATTTATGATACTGGAACAAGTCCCTGAGGCAAATGCCACAATAGACTGTTTCTTAGAGTGCATTTAAGTACAGGCCAAGAAAGAGTCCCAATGCTCGTGTCCTGTTGTGCAAAAACGACCTGGAGCAAGGCCTGGAGCAGCAATCTGTGAGGTCTGGCCAATGGGGTCTGCTGTAAGATGCCATAGACAGTCCTTGTTCAGTGGGCTGGTGAGGGCTCTTTGGGTCTCTGTCTACCTAAAATGCCAGGGCATATTTTGAATCCCATTCCAAAACTGCTGGGAGCAGACACATGGAGTGAACCCATTTAATATAATCATATATATATA
>CM044437.1:94056059-94131701 GCA_024363595.1 Xenopus borealis
GGGGGGGCGCTGATTGTACCCCTTGCCTAGGGTGCTAAACTACCTTGGCCCGGCCCTGTTAAATAGACTTATTGTTGGGAAAAAGCTTGATTGTCCTTTCCTTGTCCTTTAAGATCTAGGTATTTCCAATCTCTATGAGTCCAGATGATCAAGAAAGGACTGTTTTTATTTTACCATTGGTGTTTTACCAGTTTACACATATGCCCCAGAGAATAAATTGGGTTTTAGTCACATTCTAGCACCTTATGGAGAAAGTGCTGGAGCCCTGACTCCATAGCAATGCTTAGTTGACCTAGATTATATTATTCTTTTTGGCTTTACTCTGGAGGAGCACAATGAAAGACAATTCAGTGTATTTAAGTCCCTCAGGAAGGAATGCTTGAATTTGTCAGCTGACAAGTGCAAGTTTGTCCATAAAGCTGTGCATTTTGTAGAACATATTTGGGGTTATGTAATTAAAGGCATTACGTTTGCTGAGCAGTTACTAATAGCAACCAATCGGCAGATTGCTTTTCAACAGGTGACTAGTAAACGCTAACAGCTTATTGGTTGCCGCATGTACAGACCTGGAAGACGACCAAAAGATCCGGCGCTCTGGTAAGGGCCTTACAGTCATCTGTTTGTGAGGAAGCTTTCCTACTGCTCAAGAAAAGGTTTATAGAACTACCTTTACTTGTTAACCTACAGATTCCTAGTGTTTTGCAGGTAAATGGCAGTTATGAAGGCTTGGGAGGCATCCTTCAGTAGGAACATCCTGGAGTCCTGAAATCTGTTACATATATCAACTGGAGCCTAAGTCCCACTGAAAAGAACTATTCTGTACATAAGCCTTAATATGTTTTACATGGTTATCTTTATGGAGCTCAGTTTGAGAACATATTTTAACAACTGCAAAACTGGATGCCACAGCTGCTTACTATAATTATTAAAAAAAAGTACAAACCTGGCCTAATAAGAAATCCCAGGGCCAGAAGCAGGGCTGGATTTACATAGTGGGCACCCCTGGCCCACTGCCGTTCGTCGCCCCTGTCCCCTTAAAAAATTTATTGTATCTCCAGCACATCCCCAGTGTTTTTGAACCAATATGGGTGTGGCTGGGCAGCATGCCGCCCTCCTAAAATCCTGCCGCCCTAGGCCCGAGCCTAGGTGGCCTTTCCATAAATCCGGGCCTGGCCAGAAGTGGCTGCTCAATATGCTATAGCTGCTCTCCAGGGAGATTATATAGCAATCTGTGAATTGTGATTTGTGGTGGGGTAGAGGACCATGTAATGCTACCCTACTGCAGTGGCAGTGGCATGAGAACACCAAAATATGAACCCAAGACTTTATTTGGTTGCAAAAGAAAGGGCCCCAGATTCATCACGTAAGACATTCTGACTATATATGAGAAAAACAATACCAAAGAAGAATACCGTATTCCTAAAAGGATGGGATAAACTAAAAGTTATGAAGATGCTCCTTTATAGGGTTCATCTCTTGTATGATCATCCAGGGAGGAGGCAATTGGTGATGGTGACTCAAGGGTACCAACAATCTGTCTTGAAAAGTCTATATAATCAGCACTGAGACTTTGGAAATTATATAGGCCTAGTGCAATATAGAGGAAAGGTCTTGCTGATTACTATTAATGATGTGTGCCATGCTAGCAAAGAAAGCAGTGACTGTAGATAAGATGTTATGGGAGAAGTTCTTTGTTCATTATGGGCACCCCAGCCAAAGTTATTCTGCTAGAGCAGGCGCAAAGAGAAACTGTTGATTCTACTAAAAATTTTAAAATGTTGTACTACACCTTATTTCCCAGAGGAGGTTTCTGTTATCTGCATCCTACTGGATATGGTAGGTACTCTTCCTGCTAATGCTAAGGAATGGCATACATGTTTCTTGTTTCCTTTGATGTGGCTATACTGTACTTTGTTTTTGCTACATTGTATGTAAAATATGTTCCTTTATTAATGTAACTTTGTATCTCTTGCAGTAAGATGCAGCTGCTTTAGTGATACACTAGAACTAGATACTAAGAGTCTTCGCTATCAACACTACAGAGTGGCAAGATATTTAAATGAGCAGCACTATTAAAGGCAGGTAACAGAATGTACTGGTTATGTAAATAAATGTAAGTTAATATGGACTCTTTTAGTAGGCTTAATAGCAGTACTAGGGGTGAAGTGTGTCTTCGATCTTTTATAGATAATTTTTTAAGGATAATGTATATGGATTTGATACTAATATGGACATTTTAAAAACCACTGGACTGAAGCACGAATGTTTTTCACAGTTCTGGTATATATTTTTGTAGTCATGCGATAAAAATTCCCCATGCGCAGTGACTTACTTTTAATTGATTGTAATTGAATATTTATCCAATCACGGGAAGGGGGTGTTGTCAATTGGTTATAAAAAGCCATTTTATGATGTGCAATTTGAACACTTGAAAAAGAGCCACAACGCTCGAAACATGTTGTGTGTGAATAAACCTTGCAGCTAAGTTCTGCGGTTATATGCCTGTTTTTCCACTATCTTTCAGAAATTGCAATTGCTTAGCTTCACGTTGGGGACAGAAGCAGTGGTACAGGCAAGTTTTCATGTAATTTGGTATCAACTTTATCCATATTTGAATGGCATGATCCTCCTTTTTATTTTCCTTATTATTATTATTAATAATAATAATAACATGTATTTATGATTGGAAGGGAGACTCAACTCCTAAATGACATACAGCTGGGTATCTAGACATGGGGTTGGGCACCAGGGTCACTGCAGGTATGCAATCCATTAACCAGAAACCCGTTATCCAGAATGCTCCAAATTATGGAGAGGCCATCTCACATAGACTACATTTTATCCAAATAATCCAAATTTTGTAAAATGATTTCCTTTTTATCTGTAATAAGAAAACAATACATTGTACTTGATCCAAACTAAGATATAATTAATCCTGACTGGAAGCAAAACCAGCCTATTGGGTTTATTTAATGTTTACGTGATTTTCTAATTGACTTAAGGTATGAAGATCCAAATTATGGAAAGATCCATTATCTGGAAAAGTCCAGAGCATTCTGGATAACAGGTCCCATACCTGTATCAGTATGTGTGTTCAGTATAGACAACTGTTGCCTGGTGATAAAGCTCATTCTTCATTTGGGTTCCTCTACCAAATATAAGCTGAAAGGTTTGTTTCAATTGTTTGAGGTGGCAGATAAACTACCTAACAGTCCAGTGTCCTATGGGATATATTAAGGCCTGACACAGGAGTCATTTGTTTCCTGTACCCCAAGTTTCCACTTCTGATGATGAGCCTGATACTGGAGCAGATGTAAATGATGTACCTACTGACTCTGAAGAAGGGCAAGTAGATGACTGGTTTACACCCTCATTTAAGTGCTGGGCAGTCTATGATGCTTGTGGCATCTGATTATGGTGGCTTGCCTCAAAGGGGTGGCACTGGCTAAGATGCTATAATTGCTTCCTTTCAGCCAATAACACATTAATCTGAAAAATATAATATTAAACTGGGTCTGCTGTGGATTCCTTTGTGTACTATGTATTAATGCAGATAATTATGCTGCACAACCCAATATCGAATAGAGGCACCAATGATATATTCACACTGCATCCCATAATAAGCAGAGGCCCAGGTCTATTGTTACAAGACAGGGAGCTATGTCACACAGCACTATGCATATACATTTACCATCATGGTTACACTAGCACACAGCATATAAATACAGATAAATGGTCAATTATTCTTCATTGCTTGTTATGCATCAGCTTTTCTTTGTTGTCGTACTAAAATGCCAAGCGTGTGTGTGTGTTAAACATTTAAATCAGATACAAAATAAAAGAACACATATGACAATTTTATAACTTTGCAGATCTGTTCAATGGTCAGTGCTAGGTTTAACTGTCTAATTTGGGCAAAATAGCAGTAATTATATAAGATATCCAGAAGATGTCACTCGTGTAACAGCACAAACACCTACTATAGGTAAAGGAACTCTCTATAAAACTACACAATAGTCACTGAATCAAAGGGGTTTGTATGATTTGTAAAAAATATAGTTATCTTATAACATGTATGCTCAGACTCTATAACAAATATGTGAATAACATTCTTATTCTTGTACTACTAGGTTTAGCCAAACCAGTAATGAACAATTGCCTCAAGTTTCATATATGTGGGCCCCAACGCCAGTTCTTTGGCTTGCTGTTTGGGAACCACTCTTCATCACATAATGCAAGAGGGGTCTGCACTGACTGAAAAGAGGTTTATATATGTTTATTATTAATGGTGTATTCTTAAAATCACTTTGCTCTAAGGCTAAGTAATTTTAAGTTACATCACTGCATGATTCCAATTCATATACTGGTGTATGGGCACACTGGAATGTTTGCACTCGCACTGTTGGTTAACAAGCAAGACTTTTTTTTAACACAACCTCATGTGGCAGACTTGCACCAGATTTTGCAGCATTTAGCTATGCCTTTACACTATGACATGTGAGGCTTCATGTTAGGTTTACTAAAGGTCACAAATTATATATAAATACATTTGTAACATTGTCTGTGAAGGGCATTTTTTGGTCTTGCAATATATAAAGGACCAGAGAGCCTTCAAGTGTAATTGTAGTTTTACTGAAGCGCTACATGTTTCGGACCAAACAGGTCCTTCCTCTGGTGCATTTCTTGGTCTTGGAGATATTTTGATTAAAAGTTATTGCAGTTACAAGAATTGTTGCACTGGTACTTTTTAACAAGATACAGAAGCTTGAGTCCTGCAGCGGGTTGGGTACATGCGGGTTATCCCTAAAAACCTGCAGTACCCTGCGGGTTGCGCGCAGAAGTTCTGGGTGCAGGTATAGATGCGGGTCTGTGGTTCTGCAGGTTTGCGGGTCACTGCTCAGGCCGCGGGTCTTCTCAATAGCGATTTTTACTAATTTTTCTGATCACGCCTACTTCCGATGATGTCATCGGTTACAGCACTTCCTGATTCTTCATTGGCAGCATGACAGCACTTCCTGATTCTTGATGGTCCCGGGTTGCGGGTAAGGTACTTGCGGTTCGGGTAGCAGGTCCAGACGGGTAAGAATGTGGGTCAAGGGTCCGGGTTGCAGATTGCAGGTTGCGGGAACGGGTCGCAAAATTTTGACCTGCGCAGGACTGTAACAGAAGCAGGAAATTTTTCCAACAACGTTGCAACAGAATGGCACCTATATTGATCTGAACTGCATTTAATACAATTATAACATTTGGGCTCATTTAGAAACAATTGCCAAATTCACATAGACAGTAAAATTAGGATCTTGGAAAAGATCTTTCCAAGAAAGATTGTTTGTTTCAATAGACACATATAGAGCTGAATTGTCACATAAACAGGAAGATTCTGCCTGTATCTGATGATTCAGCACTAAATAGTGGCCAATGTTCAGGTGCTGTGAGGAAATCAACTGGTGGTCTAGTGGGGGGATGTCAGGGATGCCCGCCACGCCAGAGTCTTCTCCCTTGTTAGCGCCAACAATCTATGGGCGAGTGCTGCGCGCCTTCGGCAAACTTTATAGGCACAGGTGCGCTAGCGCGATGACGCCAGCAAGCAATAGTGTTTAGCCCTGGGGGTATTCAAAAGGGACCTCTTCTTGTGATCATTGCCCATGATAGGTATTTGTGCCTGGAGCCTTTAGTCCTTGTATCCTGTTTTCTGTTCTGATCTGATTCCTGTGTTTGACCCTGCCTGGCTGGCTTTGACTACTCTGATATCTGTATCCTGACCTGAGCCTGTTATCTGACTACCGTTTCTGCCTTGTCTGATTGATTACCCGGTTTTGACCCTTGCCTGCCTGACAATCGTAGCTATCTTCCTGCCTCGACCCGGCCTGTCTGACCACGAATCTGCCTTTTCCTGCCTGTACTGTGACCTTCGGCCTTTAGAGTGCTCCCACAATCCCCCTTTTCGGCCTTTAAGACTCTAACTACAGTCGTGCCCCATTGCTGGTCAGAACTCTTGCCCTGCACCTCTCGTTTAAATCCAGGTGGCATCTGAGTAGCTGAGGGCTCCTCCCGAAGCCAAAGGCGGTCACACTACTGGTGAAGCACAAGCCTAGACCAGGGTGCTTGGCGTTTGTTCTGGTATTGGGTGCCGACCGTGACATTACCACGGGCCAATATGGAAGACGATGGTCACGTCAATGCCGCTCTGCCTGCTCCAACCACTACTGAAGCACTTCTTACCACTCTGCTACAGCGCTTGGAGGATCAGGAGCAAAAGCAGAATTATCTCCTGCAGGGTTTCCGTAACCTAACCTGCCAGTTGGAGACTCCACAAGTTCCACAGCAGCTGTCTGTTTCTGGTCCCTCTTCTCTTGTGGGTTCCCCTGTCATGTGGGGTAACATCTCTAGGCCCCAAGAACCCAAAATTGTGTTCCCTGAGAAATTCTCTGGGGACAGAACCAAATGTTTTGTCTTTAAGAAGGCATGCAAACTTTATCTTAGCTTTTTCCCACATTCATTTCCTACTGGTGAGGAAAAAGTTAGATTTGTAATAACCCTCCTGACCTGGTATTGGGTGCCGACCGTGACAGGTGCCTTCAAAGGCACCCAATCAAGATCTCATGACACTGTCTATATAACCATCCTATTTCATGATTTTCATTCAGATATATATTATGTTAAGGTTACATAAATATAGTAATATATATTTTCTCATAAATCAATATTTAAGTAATATTTTCCACAGAAAAGAATGTTAACAGTGATTTTATGAATGTAGATCATCATGGGACAACATCAATAAAAAAAGTCCTCACATTAGTAAAGTATGGGCACTCCTGCTTTATTCTATCACTGCACCCACATACCACTGTGCCTGGATGCGAGTTAGGGCCCTGGTCACTTTATACTGCAGTTTTTGAAAGATCTGATATTTTGAATGTGGGGTACCCTTAGGTCTCAAAAGTGAACAAAATCCCTCACCTTCCAAGTAGCAGAGTTTTCCTTTTCTACACAGTCTCCAGGGTTACGATTTGGTACATTCTATGCTATGAGCTGACATCTCTCCCATTAACACAGTGATCCCCAACCAGTAGCTCGTGAGCAACATGTTGCTCTCCAACCCCTTGGATGTTGCGCCCAGTTGCCAAAAAGCAGGTGCTGATTTTTTAATTAATGGCTTAGAGGCAGGTTTTGCTTGCATGAAAAACAGATGTCCTGCCAAACATTTTGTCCTGTAGGCTGCCAGTCCATATAGGGGCTACCAAAAAGCCAATCAGAGCTCTTATTTGACATCCCCATGGACTTTTTCATGCTTGTGTTGCTCTCCAACTCTTTTTTAAATTTAAATGTGGCTCACGAGCAAAAAAGGTTGGGGACCCTGCATTAACAGAACAGTCAGGGAAGTTAATTCCCTGATTATAGTTTCTGGGTCAGCATTTTAGAGAAGTATAATAAAAAACATTGACTTTTATCTTGTTGATGCTGTTTACTTTTTGCATATAATGACTAAATGATATAGTTGTGACTGCTGTATATCCTGTAGTAGCAGTTCAGTGCCCCTCTTAAACTTTATGGAGCTTTCTTTGCTAGTCATGTTCAGTTGGCATGGCATTTCCCATAGAAACCAGTCCAATCATATTAGCCCCACAGAATTTCATAAATTGCACCTGATTTTATTAGAACTTAGAGGCCATAATTGTGCATATTCAATCTTTCAGATCTAAGTTTCTATATTTAGGGGAGATTCTAGCGCTAGGCTCCCTTAACTTTACATCAGAGTGGGGCTAGGGGGCGCAATTTTACTTGCTGAACTAGAAAAGCAGAATTTCCAGTTTAATAACTAGCTTCTAGAGTTGAAAGGAGAGGCTTTGTTGCCCTTAGTAACTTGTGGGAAGCTGCCACCTGAGGCAAAATTCTCAACTAGTCTCATGGCAGAAATGCCCCTGTCTGTAAAAGCAGTGATCCTGACCAATCTCATTACATGAAATGGAGTTCTACACAAAGCCTGCACAAAGCCTTACTCTGCTGTGTATGTGTGTGTGTGTGGGGGGGGGGTAATTTCAGCTATTGTACTCAGTACTTATTCACTCTTCTTTTGTGCATCAGGAATGAGTAGCAACGCAGAGGATTCTAACATTCCACCAATTTGCCTCCCTAATATATGAAGTGCCAACAGACATAAACAGCACTGCATATAGAAGCAGATACAACTGTTTGTGCTCCATTCGGGGATTGTAGAAGGTTGCATCTGTCAGTGACAGGTGCAACTCTCGGGAACAGGTGCATTGTGATATTGAGGTCTGCTTTTTCCCTTTGCACCTTGCCCCCATGACAAATTGGTCCTTGCATGTTTGTTTTTGTAGCCCTACCACAAGTTTATGGCATTTTTAATATTTAACACTAGCTATTTGTTTTTAATTCCTGACTTAAAACAAAGAGCAGTAATTTTCCAAGCCCTGTTATAACCCCTGCAACTGCTATGTGCTTAGTCATTTGGCCCCAAGCAAATCCTGAAACAGGCAGGGCCAGTTCTATAATTAGATGTTTGCCGTACATACGTGTATGTGAGAAAATATAATATGATGTGAAAGTCATACACACACACACACAACATCTTAATACCCACACCATGGCCTGATATAACCATTACATCAGTATGTTTTATAACTTTTTCTGACATGCTGTAGGATCACTGAATAACTGTCTCTAGTCACTGTCCACAATTCCCTGGTGTTGGTTGTTATTATACACCCGTTCTCAGCCCGTCTTACCATATAGACATTATTTTACCCCTCCTGTGGTACAAACCTGTTGGTACTACGCAAATACCAGCCACTTGATTAGAGTAGGGCCATGGGGATTACACTTATTGGTAAAACAGTATCCACTTAATCAGTTTTTTTTATAGTCATTTCTGAGTGCACCACAGTGTGAAGGATGGAGCAGACTGTGGGGAATGAGAATGTATATAGTCCAAAGCTCAGAGGAATCTATTATTGGTTTGCAAGATCTAGTTGCTATCTGGTCCCTGTAGGACTGCATTCAAAGTTGTACACATAAACATGTGAAATGTTTTAATATTGGAAGACTGGCAGCATTCTATTCAAGAAGGCAAATGGAGCCCAACGTTTATTGTACTTTGCACTCAGAGTCCTGCATTGTAAATTATCTCTTTTGTCGTTATTCTGTCTTTCTATTAAAATCAGCTATTGGTTAAAAATGCTTTCTCCAACCCAAGGCACAGGCTAGTAGAGCTTGCATTCCGGTTGGAGATAACAGTAGTTTTTTTGTTGTTTTTTTTTTTTTTAAATGCCCCCTGCCAGTGCTATGCTATCTATCTACTAGAAAATCATTTACACACTAAATAAACCCAATAGGCTGGTTTTGCTTCCAATAAGGATGAATTATATCTTAGTTGGGATCAAGAACAAGGTACTCTTTTATTATTACAGGCAAAAAGGAAACCATTTTAACACATTTGGATTATTTGTTAATAATGGAGTTTATGGGAGACATCCTTTCTGTAATTCTGTTTTCTGGATAATGGGTTTCCACTTCCAGATAATGAATCATGTACCTGTTATTTAAAAGAAATATAAAGTACTATGTAGCTGCTCATAGCGTGTACAAAAGCAAAAAATAAAACTATATCCAGGATATGCATTTGCCCCTGCAATGGACATGTTAGCAAGAAAAACATATCTATGTAAAATATACAGTACATATCTATACAGTTAGATTGGCTTTACGGTTTTCATTAACAGTATGTTCTCCTCAATATTGGCCCTCACAGTTGAGCAGTTTTATGGGAAAACAGAATAAACATGCAGCAGGGAAGGGGCAACAGATATGGTTGCATAGAAATGTTGCCCTTTAGCAAATGGCAAACTGCTGTACAAGCAGTATTCATGGGGAGACCAAATATCTGAGGTACATTCCAAGCTCAAACAGTTATATATGTATATGGCAATGTGCAATATAGTTGACTTCAGTTTTGGGGTCTCATGACTTCTCTTTGGAATCATTGTAGAAAAGTAGACAGACTTTTTTAAATATACTTTTTTCAGCTTAATAGAATGGTTGAAAGCAGGAGTAGTGATGGGCGAATTTATTCGCCAGGGGCGAATTCTCGGCGAATTCCCGCGATTCGCCGCTGGCGAATAAATTCGCGATTGATGCGATGCGCGTCGCAAACTTTCGCAAATTTTTCGGCAAAGCGAAACGCGGGAGTTTCGCCCATCACTAAGCAGGAGTTGTCCAACTCTAGTAAGGGCTAGTAATGTCAATAGGTGAAAACATTTTTTACATTGAAAGGTCATGTCTGTTCATCCAGCACTTACTAAAACTATTTTAGACAAAAATGTTCTATTTTATATAATACATTTCTTCATTCTATAGTCATACAGAGTGCCATGAATGCAGTTGGACTATTTATACTTCAAAATAAGAATTAAACCCATTGTATTCTAGAGAGCTTATCTGTTATTTACAGTGTGCCTTTTTCTATATTCAGATTGAACAACTGCTCCCACGGCGGCTCAGTAGTATATTTATATAAACTATAGTAGTGTGAATGAAACATATTTTGAGTGCAGGGTAACAGTGCTTTATATTTAAATTCATAGTAATATATTAATTTTTGGTGTTACTGTTCATTTAATTACAGTATTTTGTATTACACATTAAAGACCAGCAGACCTGGTATCCACACTTACTGACTGACCAGGCATACACTTAAGTCTTAAAACCTTATTTCTATAGCATTTTTGTAATATTTATATACAACCTGACTGCAGGTAAGCAAAACACAAGGCAAGTGCGTATCAACTGCATTATTAGAGCAAGAATCTATCACAAGAGGTGAAAATCATGTAGTTACTATGAAACAGGCCAAATGATTAGGAGAGACCATTAAAGAAGTGATTCACCTTTAATTTTACTTTACAGGGCTGATTTACTAAGGGTCGAATTTCCAAGTGAAAAAAACTTCACAATTCGACCATCTAATTTTCGATCGAATATGGCCGTTTTCTTTTGATTTTACCAAAATCCTTTGATTTCTCAGGACAAGTTCTGTGAGATCCCCCATAGGCTAAAATGGCTTTAAGCTGCCAAATAGTCGAAGTTGAAGGCTTTTTAAAGGGCTAGTACTTCGAAATTTAAATATTCATTTTGTTTTTCAATTCGAATCGAATTTTTGGCTATTTGATAGTTGAAGCAGCCCAAACTGATTTTATTCGAATTTTCACTTCGACCCTTAGTAAATCAGCCCCTAAGTATGTTATAGAATGGCCAATTCCAATCCAAGCAACTTTTCAATTGGCTTTCAATTTTTCTTTTGTATAGTTTTTGCCTTCCTCTTCTCTTTTTAGCTTTCAAATGGGCATCGCTGATCGCCATCTAGGAAAATAAATGCACATGTAAGGCTGCAGATTTCTTGTTATTTGCTACTTTCTTTGCTTACTTTTTTTACTCATCTTTCTATTCAGCCCACATCTACTGATATGCCAGTCTCTTCCTATAATCAATGTACGGCTGTTAGGGTAATTCAAACCCTAGCAACCAGATAAAAATGTTATACATTTTTTTTCATCAAAATGTAATTTTATAAAAATGAACTCAAAGCTTCCAGTCTACAGCACCCACAGATCATTAGGTAACCAGATAAACCACTCTAAGGGGTAGATTCATCAAAGAGTGAAGTTAAGAGTGAAGTTCTGCCACTAGAGTGAAATTCCGCCACTCTCCATTCATTTCTATGGGATTTTCAAAAGCGTATTCATAAAAGGGTGAACTTTCACTTCACCCATTGATAAATACGCCTTGCAAAATCCCTAGAAATGAATTGAGAGCTGTGGAATTTCCCTCTAGTGGCGGAACTTCACTCTTTAATGAATCTACCCCCATATATGAATGTGTGGCATCAGCTGAGTAGTTTTATGTCTAATATGCATAGATTTACCTAAGTATGTGGCATATAGGGGCCCAAAAATGAAGACACTATTACAGCTATCAGTTCTGTAATTACAGATATTGCAAAATCAACACATTTACAACACTTTATAAGGGACAATGGTACAAAAATGTATTTTCACCCCAGAAAACCATATATTTTTGGAAAATACACATTCCTCTAATCCATATTGCATATGCATATCTTTCTATTCCATTAAGTTCCAAGTTGCAAAGCTTTCCTAAATTTAGCGATTGTGGTGACATTGTCAAAAATCCACTCAAACCCCATTTTTCTAAATTTTATTTTGAACATCTTATCCAGGGTCGGACTGGAGGGCCCGAGGACCAGCCAGGGCTGTTGCCAAAGGTCCCCCTTTGAGCCCCATTCATACTATAAAGCCAATAATGTGCATGCCCCAGACCTCCCTCCACTTTCTCAATTGCTCACGTCACATTGTTCTTTATATACAAAGGTTTGGTTTTGTTGCTGATTCTTCCCCTTTTGTTCTTTTAAGCACCTTGTTTGTTTGTGCCATTTTTACCATGAGGAAAGTTGAGAACCTTTCCTCGGGTGACACTTTACCATGAAAAAATCAAAATCAACTACCGTAGTTGTAATGACAAGAGTTGAATTTGTTTATTAATTTATTTAGTCAGAAAGAGATTAATCAAGTTGTTGTGGTTGAGAATATTCACTACTTGGTGACTTTGGTTTGGGATTTGCACTTTCGGGACAATGAAGCCTTCGTTTTTTTCTTGGTGATAGGGGTGCTTTCTTGTTGCTCTGGCTTCATAGAGTAAGGGGTCAAAATCGGAGGTGAAAAAAACAAACAGCCATAGATAAGTGTTAGTAAATATCTTGCTTATTGATTCATATACTATAATGCAACCTTCTGAAAACACCTTATAATGCCTTCTTTGGTGCAATTTCAATTAGCTTTTCTCTACAATACCACAGATCCAAGGTAGAATGTATTAGCCAATTCCTGTTATGATGGTGTATTTTTAAGCTATAGGCTTAGTGGAAATATTCTACCATAAGTAATACCAATACAATTAAGAGTCTGTCCCTTACCCTTAGTTGTAGTTTTACACGGCTGTCGCAATTCTATTCTGTTAACTACAGGGGCAGCCGGTCTTCCATGGTCACATGGTCATATCCACAGCTGCCACTAGATGAGCTAAGGGTACAGTAACACATCCAAGGGGCTTACCGCTCTCATTTTGTACCTATAAAAACAGTGGTACAAGTACAAGTACAAGAAGGCAGAACAACATAGCACCAGTACACAAGGCACAAAGGCAGCCTTTATATACTCACATACATTTATTCTCCTTAATATTCAGTTCCTCACTAAGTGGGTTCCTTATTAAGAATTTGAACCTTTTTTCCACTCTGCTTCTTCCATTCCAACTGGGTTTGCATATTTTCTTTCAGCACCTGCAAAGATCTTAGATCTATCCAACAGCAATGATCAAATCAGCCAGGGAAAAGAAATAAACTTTACCTCTTCCAACTTGGTTGGGTCTGAAATAAGCTTTAGATGTTCCATCTTAATATGGAGCTGTCCAGACTTTGCTTTCACCAATTGTATCCACTGAAGGAATAAAAGAAGCAAGTATATAGTCTCAAATATCTCAGAAAGTCCTGCATTATTATTATTATTATTATTACTGGCTATACTTACCTTGTCTAGGAATTTTGTCTCGGGGACTTCGTCAGAAATGATTGTACACCTAAATATCATAGGAAAGAAAATATATTTAAATTTAAATAAAAAGAAAAAATAATGGCATTTAATCTAACCATTTAATTCCTTATGCTTGCAAAAGTGTTATTTAAAGGTGTTGTTCAGCTTTAAATTAATTTTTAATATGATGTACTATATGGGTTTATCTTTAAAACACAAGAACAGGCCATTGATGTTCTGAACACTGTCACTTATCTATATTTACATGATATTATTTATGCTATATTGAAATATGTTTCTGTAGAAGTCATTATACAGCTAAAATTTAGATGATAACACATATTACGAAGGATGAAGGAAAAGCAGCATGGGTAACTACAGATTCTCAACTGCTTACTCTAATTATAGAGACAAGTTTGGAAAAAGGGCCCTAGTTTAAAACATACTCACTTGCCCAAAGACTGATCTATCTCCCTATGATGTATTACCCTATTCTTGCCCTGGAAGATCAGAATATAATATCCAGGGATAAAACAAGAAATAAGGTTACAATACCTAAAGAGATACCTTTTACATGTACTCTACAGATAAATGTCTGGGAGTGTAATACCTCAAATGGCTCATTTCACCATGGGTTCAAGTTCGTATGTATAACCCTTGTTTTTTCTATAGTTTTTCCTCCGTGTATGACAACATATGGGTCCGAGGACTTCCTCAAAATGTCTTTGGTGATAAGGTTTTTGGCTTCTATCACATGGATAAGAAGTACATTCTAAAATAACAAGAATTTAAACTAAAAAGCATAGAACTAAAGGAGGCCTCCCCTTGGACTTTCTATCCCAGCTTTTTAAATATAACTTTCACTCTCTGCAGCATTGATCCCCAACCATTGGCTTGTGGGCAAGTTGTGGAGGCATAAATTGCCACACAGACCAACCTGTAGGCCGCCAGTCCACATAGGGGTTACCAAATAACCAATTACAGCCCTTATTGTCCCCCCTAGGAACCCTTTTCATTCTTGTGTTTCTCCCAAACTTTCTTATTTAAATAAGACTCATGGGTAAAAAAGTTCAGGGACACTTGCTCTTCAGGGAAGCAGAAGGGGATACAGTCTGTAAAAGTAAAGCTAGGCCTAACCTTGGGCTCTATGAAGTGCAGATCATTCACATCAAAAGTGGATGTTATAGGCTGGGACAAGTGAATCGGCGAAACCAAGAAATGTGCAATTTTATCAACAATCTTTTTGATGGGAGAGGAAGTAGAAAATATGAATATTATTCCACTGTTCAAAAAAGTGAGATGGAAAAGTAAGAGAGATAAGAGAGGAATAAAAGGTACTAACTTTTAGACATTTGGAAATACATGCCATAGTTAAGGTTAAGAGCAATAGCTGGAAAGGGAAAGGCAGAGGCTGAGTAGATCCAAAGAAAGAACAACAGACCTGTTAGTAACTCAGCAGCCGGTGTCCACACTTACTGACTGACCAAGCATACACTATAAGTAAAACCTATTTATATAGCATTTTTGTATTATTTATAGAAACTAACTGCAAGTAAAGGTGGCCATACACGGGCCGATAAAAGCTGCCGACAGACAGCAGCTTATCGGCCGGTGTGGGGGGCCCTCCGACGGGCTTCCCCGAAAGTCGGCCAGATGTTGATTGGGCAGGATTAAAAATCCAGTCGGATCACGGCCGCATCTGTTCGTTGATGCGGTCCTGCGGTCCGAACGCCCGTATCTGTGCCATTCTGATCCGATCGTTGGGCCCTAGGGCCCACGATCGGATCAGCCAGATATCGCCCACCTAAAGGCGGGCATATCGGGGAGAGATCCGCTCGTTTGGCAACATCGTCAAACGAGCGGATCTCTACGTGTATGGCCAACTGTACAATGGTTCCTTGTGCAATACAACTGCATTATTAGAGCAAGAATCTACCACAAAAAGGGTCAAATCATGTGGAAACACCAGATATACTACGCACAGTCGTGGCTAACTGGGTTACCAGAAAAATTTGGGTGAACCACAAGCCACCATTTAATTGCACTTTGCACCCTGCTGCGCACATTAAATCAATTGCATCAGTAGGACCCTGTAATTATCATCTGTCCTACATGACAGCTTGCAATAGTGTAGTAGGACCACAAGAGGGGGGCACATAGCTGGCAACCTTTGCCTTATATGACTAAGCTCCTTGTCCCTGACTTTAACACTTTTAGCATCAGTTTAGAACTCCACAAGCGTTTTTCATCTGATCGACGCCTGGAGAAAAATCGGATGGAGACACAGGCATCAAAATTCTAACTGGAGTGAATGAAAAGTTGCAGGTAAAAACTAAATTACATCTGATGTGACACGACTGTCGGATGTGGACGCAGTAATCAACATCTTTATCTGACAGTCAGATTTTTTCATTCACTCCAATTTTTAATCCATTCGATTTGCCGCGTGCATTTTGTCACTGGGCATAGATCCCCTTAAAAACCGCTTGTGGTGTTCTACTCTTCAATTCCCTTTGTCTGCTGTCCTGATCTCACAATGGGAAGGTAGTAAATACCATTTAAGGGACTTGACAGATACATTTAACTTGTTGTTCTTAATTTGGTGCATTATTCACAAACCTCCAGGTTTAAGGGTTGAACTCCACGGGCGATTTCTATGCGATTGTGCCGGATCTGATTCAGGTGTCAAGTCGGATGCAGCAGGAAATAAGGCAAGTAATAAAAAAAAGTTGGATGGTGCTGCAGCATGCATCCGACACGACACAACTGTTGGATGCAAATGCTGCAAGCTGCATCGTCATCCTACAGTCGTGTCGGATGAACGCTGTGACACAATCAGACATTACTATTGTTTACCATGTTCCATTGCATCCAACTTGATGTGTGCGTTGTGTCACCGAGCATCGAATCCGGCACTATTGTGTAGAAATCACCCATTGAGTTCAACCCTAAAGCAGTAAATTGATTTCCTTGGGCCTGCTTTCCGCATCTAGTGCATTCTCTTTTTACAGAGTGAAGGGTTAAGACTATGGAATGTGTTGAAGAGGCAGTAGGATAGAATTCCACCTCAGCCCAGGTTTCATTGTGTTGCGTGTTTGTGATCAGTTTTGTCTTGTCCATAAACTATGCATGAAAATCTAATCCTACCTGGTATATACCTAATGCTCATGCATGAGCATGACAAAGCTTGCAGTTAGCTTACGCAGCATAGAGGAATTGCAGGTACTTGATAAAATGCTTGTGGGGAAAGTGCCATTCAGAGTAGTAAATGTGTTACTTGCTTCAGATAGACATGTGCATGCTTACAGAACAAACTGATTAGTGGGACAATCATGTGAGGAGTTTTACTCATTTTAGGGCCATGCAGAGCTATGCAGAGGGTAAAAAAGTAAAAAGACTGAGCTATACTACCCAGATATTTATTTTAAAATGGTAACATATTAATACACATTTATAAAGCAATAATACCATGTATTTTGGCTGTCCTGTCTGCCATCTCTAGATATTGCTGAACTACAGTTTTCTGCATCTTCAACAGCCAAATGCTTGAAAACTACACATTCGTATCACAAATTATAGAGCACACTGTATTTCACCCAGGGTCCTATAATCACTATGGACAATGTTGTGGTTATTTATATGTATGTAAGTCAGGTTTGGGCTCCTGACCTGGAGTTTTTCCAGATAACGGATCTTTCTGCAATGTGGATAGATATACCTAAAGTCTACTAGAAAATCATTTAAACATTAAATAAACCTAATAGACTGGTTTTGCTTCCAGTAATATATTAAATTATTAGTTTGGCTAAAGCACAGGGTACTGTTTTATTATTACAGTAAAAAAGGAAATCATTTTTAAACATTTGGATTATTTGGATAAATTGGGTCTATAAGAGATGGCCTTTACGTAATTCAGAGATTCGGAAGAATGGTTTTCTAGATAACAGTTCCCTTACGTGTACTAGCTCTCATGATTGCTACAATAAAATTATATCGCAAGTTGAATTCGCAACATACAATCACTATTGCTCTCCTTGCAAATCCACAGAACAATCTTTCTTGGTTCATATCTGACTGCTACTAGAAGCCACTGTTGGAGTTTCATTGACAGATCTGGGCATGTAAGGGGTTTGCTCTGGGAGGAACAGGCACAGATGCAAAGCAAAGAGGAATGTAAAAATATGCTTTTAGTTATTGGAGCACGCATGTTCAGGGGAGACTGGCAAGCAGATTGCTGTAGGCTATACGAACTGTTATAAAAACCACTGATGCATGACACTATTCTGGTGGAAGAATACAAGGTAATTTAGTCTTCAGATTTTAACAAAATAAATACAGGAATTTCCCAGCCTTTAACACAAATGCATCAAAAGGCAGGGAAAGAGGAAATGGAAAGAATAAGAATTTAATAGTGATGTGCGGGTTGATTTGAAAACTACACAGAAACACTGGTTGGGTGGGTTTCATTAAAATTTGGCCAACAGTTTTAGGTTAGGGTTGGGTGTGGCTCAGACTTGGGAAGTATACTCCTCTTCTCCTGAAGATTCTGTGTCTTGGAACCACAGGCACACAGACGTTGCATAGAGAGAGAGTAGACATGGCTACGGGTATGGTATGGCAACATTTTGCTGGTTAGGGTAGGAGGATTAAGGTTTTAAGGGTTAGGGTCAGGTGAGGGTTAAGTTATTCCTGACCCAGACATCACTAGAGTGTATGAAGTTGAATAGCAGGTGAATGTTTGTCGTGCCATGATTATTATTATTATTATTATTAACATGTATTTCTATAGCGCCAACTTGTTTCGTAGCGCTGTAAAGTGAATGTGATTCTACAACTAAATCACATGAATTACATACATAGAACATAAGGAGTTACATACATCACAATAAATACTGGTACAAGAGGTGAGGAAGGCCCTGTACAGAAAAAGCTAAAGGGAAGGGAATGATACACACGGTGTGGGAGTGGTCAAGATCAGAGTAAAGTGGGTGAGAGATGTAGTAATGTAAGTAGCAATGTAAGTGGCATTGCATTGAGAAGTTAAGAGTGAGGGTAGGCTTCTCTAAAAAAAGTGGGTTTTTACAGATTTCTTGAAAGCTGAAAGATTGGGAGAAAGTCGGACAGACCATGGGAGAGAATTCCAGAGGAGGGGAGCAGCTCTTGCAAAGTCTTGAATGCGAGCATGTAAGGAGGGAATGAGAGAATGAGAGAAGATAGTTCAGAGATGTATTGAGGGGCAGAGTTATGAAGTGCTTTGAATGTCAGGGTCATTAATTTGAATTTAATTCTGAAGGGCAGTGGAAGCCAGTGCAGGGATTGGCAGAATGGCGTGGCAGAGGAGGAGCGGTTGCTGGGGTATATGAGCCTAGCAGCAGTGTTCATTATTGACTGGAGAGGTGACAGTTTCTGGAGGGGAAGGCCAATTAAAAGAGAGTTACAATAGTCTAGACGCGATATGACAAGAGAGTGATTAAGAATTTTGGCAGCATCTTGGGTGATAAATGATCGTATTTGGGATATGTTCCTTAGGTGGAAGTGACATGACTTAGGTGGAAGTGACATGACTTAACAAGTGACTGGATATGATTGTTCCAGCTTCAGTCTGCCCTGGTGATGCTTACAAATGTATTCATGATAATTTGCCATTCTGTTCCATTCTTTGATAATGGGCCATTAGGCCAGTGTCCCCATCTTTTTTTGCATGCTGAATCTGATACACTAAGATGCCCTTTTATTAAAGGTCAAATTTTAGTGGAGCTTTTTGATACCACATTTAAACACTATTTCTTTTAAACCACCAAATATAAAAAGCATGAACGGAAAAAAATGCTGAACGATGCACTAAAAAATATATGAAAACCCCTTAAAAAGAGATTTTCTGACAATTACTAGCAAAAAAAAAAAATCTGAAAACCTTTAAAAGTCTGAATGGCTAAAAAAAAGACCAATAGAATCAGCACAGCTCAGATTGACTTCCATGGGACCTCGACTGCTTTTACTTGCCAAAGTTTTGCATTAGCAATTGTTGTGGTTTTTACACTTAAAAAATTTACAGTTTTAATCTCAACTTTTAGAGTTATATTAAAAAAATTATTACACTTATTTTTAGAGAAAAATGCAATTTCTAAAAATAAAAAAAATAAAAATAGTAAATTGGCCCATAAATGGAAGGCCACAGTGTTTGGTCTGGGTAGAATCTCTCTCTTAAGAGCCAGGGAAGGATTAAGACTGTACAACCAATGATGTGGTCTTTGTAATCTCTCTCCTATAAAAGCTAATGGTGGGGAGAACTAAGACCTCTGATTGAAAACCAATGCCCAGGTCAGGAGACACTTATGCCAAGAAATGCTACTATGCAGAGAGGTGCCATTGAATACTTTGACGTAGAAGAGGCAGCTGCCTAGGGTGCAATGATTGGGGGGAGCTGTACTGAAACCAGTGTACAGTATATACTAAAATGTCTGCATGTGCTTCTTGTTGCCACCTCTCTCTCACTCCTTCCATACCAGTAAATAACCCACACACATCCCATATTTTGAAAAGTAAGTTTATTTCATGGAATCAAATAGCTTGGAGTAGATAATATTAGCAACTTCACCCCAATTCAACCAAAAGTACCCAATATCTGTTCAAGCCTAAAATGAGCCAATATTGCCAAGAAAATCACACTGATTCAAGATGATGACCATAATTTAATTTGATTTAATCTGATCTATTAGTACACTGGTATGTGAATTCAGTCATAGGCTTAAAACAGCTGCATTGAGGTTGTGGGGCACATCCCCGGTTTTTGCAGAGCTAAATGTAAAGATGCAGCCCAGTGCATATGATTCAAACTGCATGCTTTTAATTAAATTAAATTGAACTCAATAAAGCAAGAGTGTTCAAAATGCAAACTAAAATGAAGGTTGAATGCCTTGCTGTATGGACTAGGTTTATGTAAGTCACATAATTCTGCTTGGCTGCAATGCAGTTTGACTAAACTATTTCACAAATACCTACAGTATTACATAGTTGTGATTATGTGAGATCAAGTGCTGAAAATATCATTCATGTTCAGAGGCCTCTCCGCTATCTTCTCAGCCCTTCAGTTTCCCTTCCATTGATAACATCCTTGTTCAGTTCAAGCAGGTCTGCACTTTTATTTCCATGTATAGTCTTTTCTTGCCTGCCAGTTCCTTTCCCATCCACAGATCATCCTTCCTCTCTCAGCCAAACTCTGCCAGATATCCTGTGGGATGTATACTGGTCCCATGTGCCCATTGACTCCTGGCCCAGTGAATTCTGATTTTCTTAGGATTAATATGACACTGATCATACAAGTGATTTCATCTATTACAGCACAATTTCTCAACTTCACTGAGATTTGCTCATTCCACCTGTTTTAAAACATATGGGGATAAGAGCAGCTGTGGCCAGTTACTTCTGTTACTAGCCTCACCTTATGTTGCATGGCCCTTGTTTACTTGCATGGAACATGTACATAGTTCAGTGACTGTTGTCTTTATCTGCGCTTATACCTATACATTGCATGTCAATGCATATATCAGTTTCTAAAGCCATCAGTTGCCTTTTCCTATTGGTTCAAATTAGTGTTAAATCTGCCAATAGATGCAGAGGCATTACGGGCACTGGGTATCACTTGAAGAAACCTAGGTCAGAGCTGGCACCAGCATTACCTAGTAATAATCAATGTGAGGCATATTGTATGATTTATATCTCTGACATGAATGCTGTCTTTCCCTAAAAGCAGCCCTGGAAGTGCAGCTTTAAAATGAAGGTATAACTTCAAATGACCACCAGAGCAAAAGCTGCTGCTATGAAGAAATTAGTCAACGATGAGGCACAAAGAAGGTGAAATAGCATAAGGTCACCATGGAAATGTTAAATTCAAATCAAGAAAACGGTATGAGAGAAGTCTATTCTGAATTAGAGCCTAAGGTGAATAAACAGCTCTTGGATTCTTGCCAGCTCAAATCCCCAAACATCTAATGGCACAATTTGCTGCAAATATCCACCTCTCGGTTGGATGAGCACCCACTCACTGTGTGCAGAGAAAAGCTGATTTGCTCTGCTGTGTTATACTGCAGAGGAGTGTTACTACCCTAGCGCATGTCCTTGTGAAAGTGATAAGTACCCAAAACCAGTTCAAATCTGGGAGAGCGGGCATTTTCCCTGGAGGCCCTCTGGCCAATATGTCCTACCTATAGCATAAATGTCATATTATTTCACTGTGTATACAAAATATATTTTTAGACTTCATGTAAAGAATGTCAAAGCTGTGGTCAGCCAGCTGTTGAACTATAATATCTAGATCAGGGACCCCCAACCTTTTGAACCCGTGAGCAACATTCAGAAGTAAAGGGAGTTGGGGAGCAACACTAGCATGGAAAATGTACTTGGGGTGCTAAAAAAGTGCTGTGATTGGTCATTTAGTAGCTCTTTTTGGATTGTCATCTACATTGAGGCTCTGTTTGGCAGTACACCTGGTTTTTATACAACCAAAACTTGCCTCCAAGCCTGGAATTTAAACATAAGCACCTGCTTTGAGGTCACTGGGAGCAACATCCAAGGGGTTGGAGAGCAACATGTTGCTCACGAGCTACTGGTTGGGGATCACTGATCTAGATGAAGGTCATCTCAGTCTGTGCAACAAATCCATCCATTAACACCTATGCATGAGTATCCATTCAAGATTATTAACATCCAAAGGATTGGTTCATTGGACTATTGCACAACATGTTGGAAAAAAAATCAGTGAACAAGGATAATGAATCTGGAACAGAACTAGGGAAATTAGCATAAACTGAAATGTAGTAAATGAAGCAAAAAATAAGAATAACGTAGGTATTACATTACTATAAAAGCGACAAAATGTAAGCAATACACCACAGGGCAGTAAGTACAGAATTAAGAAGAATGACTATTCGCTTCATTATTTAGTCCTAAAAGCTTGAGGATAGATGGAGAAAACACTTATTTGCTCTATTATATATTCTATAACTTTGACGGTTCCTAGAAACACTACAGCATTTTAGGAAGTGCAAATCGAGCATAGGATGAACAAAAGTGTGTGACTCTGCCCTTTTCAATTTTTGGATTTACTGGTATTTTACTTTTAGCAGGTACGTATAACATGTTTCAGCTTCAATCCACTACACTGCATAGAAAATGTCAGTTTTTGTTTAAAGGGCAAGGAAAGTGTAAAATAGAATAATGCTAGAAATGCTGTATTTTGTATACTAAACATAAACATGAACTTACTGCACCACAAGCCTAATCAAACAAATGATTTATGTTTTCAAAGTTGGCCACAGGGGGCTTTCATCTTGTAACTTTGTTATACATCTTTGTCTTACACTGGCACTGCACATGCTCAGTGTGGTCTGCTTGAGTTCTGCATGGCTGGTAAGTAAGGCAGGGGCTCCCCCTGCTGTTCATAAGTGATTGTTTCCCTGCCAGAAGCACTAAATGAAGGGAGAATTTCACTGCATACAGTCAGGTTTCTTATAAAAACGGTACACATTTTAAAATTAAAGTATATTGGAGATAGATTTCTTTTTCATTAAAGAAAGTAAAAATGGGATTTTATTTCTTTGCCTTTCCTTGCCCTTTAAAGAAAGAAATACAGTTAAAGGAACAGTAATGTCAAAAAATGAAAGTGTTTTAAAAGTATTAAAAATATAATGTAGTGTTGCCCGGTACTGGTAAAACTGCTGTGTTTGCTTCAGAAACGCTACTACTGTTTATATAAACAAGATTCTGTGTAATATATTATCAGACAACATCAGATAGCCTATAAGCTCTTTAGAACATAATGGTTTTATCTGTTATCCACTATTTAACTTGTGCCATATAGCCTTTTTTCAATTTCCGCCATTGCAACACAGCAACTTGTTTACATGAACTATAGTAGTGTAGCAAACACAGCAGTGTTACCAATGCAGGGCAACAGTACATGATATTTTCATAGTTTAAAACACTTTCATTTTTTGGTGTTATTGTTCCTTTACAGCGCTCTAATACACTGGTTCTCCCATGTCTTACAGCCTACTATATTATTACTACTTTGGGTTTCCCCCGGGCCCGGGACACTTGTCCCCCTGATGACTTGTGCCCCTGCCTGACTAGAAACACTATGTCCAAAAATGTAACAATTGCCCTGCTTTGTTGTATTAAAGGGATCCTGTCATGGGAAAAAAAAAAATTTCAAAATGTATAAGTTAATAGTGCTGTTCCAGAAGAATTCTGCATTGAAATCCATTTCTCAAAAGAGCAAACAGATTTTTTTATATTTCATTTTGAAATCTGACATGGGGCTAGACATATTGTCAATTTCCCAGCTGCCCCAAGTCATGTGACTTGTGCTCTGATAAACTTCAATCAGTCTTTACTGCTGTACTGCAAGTTGGAGTGATATCCCCCCCCCTCCCTTTCCCCCACCCAGCAGCCTAACAAAAGAACAATGGGAAAGTAAACAGATAACAGCTCCCTAACACAAGATAACAGCTGCCTGGTACATCTAAGAACAACACTCAATAGTAAAACCCATGTCCCACTGCGTACTATTCAGTTACATTGAGAAGGAAAAACAACAGCCTGCCAGAAAGCAGTTCCCTCCTGAAGTGCTGACACAAGTCACATGACTGGGGCAGCTGGGAAATTGACAAAATGGCTAGCCCCATGTCAGATTTCAAAACTGAATATAAAAAAATCTGTTTGCTCTTTTGAGAAATGGATTTCAGTGCAGAAGTATATTGGAGCAGCACTATTAACTAATGCATTTTAAAAAAAACATGTTTTCCCATGACAGTTTCCCTTTAACAAATTGCCAGTCAGACAATGAAACTGAGCAGACTGACTCTTGTGCAGTTGATAGAAGACAAGGCTGAGGTACATGGGTGGTCATTGCGTGAGTAATTTATTGTACCAGTATCTGAATAATTGCCAATCTTATCCTAATAAATTAGTGTTATGAACACCACTGAGGCCGTTGTCACTACTGTGTCAATATACATTGCTATTAACACTATTGTGTCCTTATGTTCTTAGAGTCACTAGTGTCACATCAATGACAATATGTGCTGAGGTCATTAGCTATACTGTGTTCCAGTGTAAGTACGTGCAAATATAAAAGAATGTTTACTATTGTGCAAAATATATTCTGGGGTCATGACCCCTTTAGAGCCTTTTGTATGTACAAGGTAATGTATAGTGGAGCTCATTCACTAACAGGGCACATTTGTACCTGGTCAGTAACCCATGTCAACCAATCACATTTTTGCTTTTAGTAGTCTTCTTTCAGCTGACCAAACAAAGCTTTAAAGGACATATCAACCCAAAAAATGACCTTTTGCTTGATAAAAGAACACACAATTATAAGCAACTTCCCAAAATTTATGTGTTAAAATTGTTGGTGCTTTAAAAGTTATTTGTAAATGTAATTGCTATTGAAAAGCAGTATTTGCATAATTCCCGGTTGTTACATGTTAAACAATGTTGCAAAAGCCAGTCTCCTCCAACAAGACAGGTCTGTAAATCAGTTGGTTTATGTTACATTGTTTCAAAAGCCAGAGCCACCAGTACAGAGAATAGAAAGGGACAGACAGTGTTTTCAATAGCAATACATTTACAAATAACTTAAAAACCATAGAAAATATGTAATGAATGTATATTGCAAGGTTGCTTAGAATCATGTTTTCTTTTTTTAGGCAAAAAAAATCTTTTTGGGGTTGACATGTGCTTTGGACAGGTTGCTATGCTATGCTATATGAATGCTCCCTATAGGATATATATCTAACTAACCTGCCAGGGTCTTTGAACATACAAGTAATTTGCTAACAATCCCTAGGAAAAATGTCAAGCACTTAAAGGAGAACTAAATCCTGAAAATGAATGTGGCTAAAAATGACATATTTTATATACTGAACTTCTTGCACAAGCCTAAAGTTTCAGCTTCTCAACAGCATTGATCCAAAACTTCAAACATGTCACAAGGGGTCACCATCTTGGAAAGTGTCTGCGACACTCAAATGCTTGGTGTTATTTGAGCAGCTCTTGATAAGCTAAGCTTTGGGGTTGTCGCAAAGTATTGAGCAGAAAATGAAGTTGGTCTATAATACAAGCTGGTGCGACAAGGTTGATTCTGATGCTAGTTGCACTGATTTATGTGCTGCCATGTAGTAATCATCTGTATAAATTACTAATCAGCCTTATACTGTGACATTTATATTCTATGTGTACTGTATATTTTAAGTCAACCCCTAAGCTCAGTCAGTGACATCAGCGCAGAGCATGTATAGTGAATCAGTAAAGAAGATGGGGCTACTCAAGCATGGATTTTGTGGCGTGGCTAAAAAGGCCTGGGCCTAGGGAGGCAAGATTTCAGGGGCAGCATGCCGCCAATGCGTGCATGAAAGTTCTAGTTTCTTACAGTCCATGCACGCACTTCCACGCGGGGGAGGTGTGGTGCGCATGCATGTGCTTCCACACTGGGGAAGGGGGGGAGAAACCATGGCCGGCCTTGGGGCACCAGAAAGACTGGGACATCTTTTGGGGCACATATCTTCCCTACTAAAGGGTTGTGGTTGCTTTGTGCTGGTACAGTTCATGTGTAGCCTACTTCTTTAGTTAAGCTTTAGTTGTCCTTTAAGAACAGGGCCCAAGCAGACTACTGTATTTTCCCACCACTAATCATATTTTATAACACTTCATATAAACTTTCTGAATCCCTGTGCTCTGCCTTTAAGTCAGGTACCCTGCACACAAGTGCTGTTTTGTACCTCATTGCAGCCACAGAAGCCTTTATCCCCTCATCCCTCCCCCCATGCAAGAGAAGCAGCTGAGCACAATCAGTCCTCTGTTGGACACATTCACAGCCATATCCTTTGTGTCTGACTTCTGGCTGCAATTTATTTGGTTTCAATTTTAACCCAGCAGAAAAAAAAAATTCCCCCGGCTCCTCCTTTATTGGCTGTGCCCTCCCTTCCTTCCTTCATTACCTGTTTCCTGTCTGTTCTGGCAGCCTTTGTGTGTCTCCGCTACAGGCTGCTCCTCCTTGCAAGGTTTTTTGGGGTCATGTATTCCCACCCTGCTAGTAGGACGAATAGGGTGTGTGGGCAGGAAAACAAGGCAAGGTTTATTTTACCCCTTCATTACCAGCTAGGCTTGTGCAACAAAGCACTTGAATGTAGGATGTTTTTTTTTTTAAGTTAGCATTAACCATATAATAATCATATGTGAATACTTTGTATGTATAGAATTGTACAGGGTCAGTAATGATATTGAAACCAATTTTTCACATAAGATTACAGGGTCAGTAATGATATTGAAATCAATTATTCACATAAGATTCCTACTTTACCATCTTTATGCGGCACTCATACCTTATCAGATATATTTTATGGGTGTGTGTAAATATAATAATCTGTTTTTTATACACATTGCTTTAAAAGATACAAGGCATACCTTACCCACCTAGTAAAACATAGTTTCTATTAAACTACAGGCTGTCCGATTGGATCTGCCATCAGAGATTTTGGATGCACACACCACTTGAAAGGGGTCCCCAGTCCCCCACAGTGCTTTGGGGAGGGTGCCCAATGCATGCCCCTCTTTTATAAAACAGAGTTTTGTACTCATTTAATGAAAATAAAATATAGAACATTAAACTACATTATAATATTAATTAATTACAAATTATTTGTAGTTTCAGTGTTGTAACTATAGAGAAAGCAGACCCCACGGCAGAAGGGGTGGCCAAACCACTGGGTCTGCTTACTCTTTCCCTACCCAATTGCGTGCCTACCTTGAGTAGGAAATCTGAGGAGGGAGGACACAGACAAGAGAATGGGCTGGCGGGGTATGTAGAGTAGGCAGGGGGTAGGCGGGTAGGGATTGCTGTGCGCCAGGCCCCTCCGAAGATTTTTTTGCATGGGAGGACCTGGCACACACTAGTAAAGCCACTGAGTAGTTTTATTTGTAAATATACCTGCTACTGAAAGCAGTATCTGTCTAGCCACTACTGTTCATTGACATTGCTGGTTCTGATTATTGGAACAATGCTCAGAAGCCAGTTCTCTAACAGGCCTCTATAAGGCTAAATATGCATGGATTGCTGTCTCTGCTGGTTTAAATACAACAGCCAAGAAAATTCAGTCTACGTCCTACAACCCCTTGTATTTTTGTGCCCCTGATTAACCTGTCACAGTAGACACAGAGCATATTTCAGTGCAAAACTGAATAATTATGTTTCCATGTGAAATCCATTTTGTGTCTGTGTACTGACCGGCTGCCGTACAAAGCTTACTGCAGGTGTCCCCAACCTTTTTTGCTCGTGAGCCACATTTAAATTTAAAAAAGAGTTGGAGAGCAACACAGGCATGAAAAAGTCCATGTGGATGTCAAATAAGAGCTCTGATTGGCTTTTTGGTAACCCCTATATGGACCGGCAGCCTACAGGAGAGAATGTTTGGCAGGACATCTGTTTTTTATGCAACCAAAACTTGCCTCTAAGCCAGTAATTCAAAAATAAGCACCTGCTTTGAGGCCACTGGGAGCAACATCCAAGGGGTTGGAGAGCAACATGTTGCTCACGAGCTACTGGTTGGGGATCACTGGCTTACTGTATACACAAAGTGGGACATTCACTAAGATCCGAAAAATCGCTAGCACAGGCTTCGCGAGCGTTCGATGCACTTCGCCAGGCGAATTTTCGCCTGCGCTACGCAAATTCACTAAAGTATGAATCTACGCTCTGGTCGGCGAACGGTAACGTATTTACGCTAGTGTTACTTCGCTAGGCATAGCGCAATTACGCTAGCGAAGCCTAATTTGCATATGGTGCGAATTACAAAATATAATAGAAGTATATGTTACAACCACTACACAAGCCCAGGAAACCTTTAATCAAAAAAAATAAAGTTGTCCTATTGCCCTACATGTGCCCCCTATATAGTAGTGTTGCCATATGTCAGGAAATGTAGGGGGGAAGGAGGGTAACCCCCCAAAAAAAAACTATGTTTTTCAGACTATCACCCACAATGGTAAAACACGCCGCAGCGTTTTTTGGGACTTTGAATTTGCGTAATTACGATCCTTCGCCAGTGCGCAACTTCGCCTAGCGTAAGGGTGCAAAGTTGCGCAAGTCTATCTACTTCGCTAGCGTAAATTCGCCAGAGACGGTGTTAGTGAATTTGCGAAGTTACGATTTGACGTCACAATGGCGATTTTGCGCTAGCGTTAGATGCTTCGCTCTTTAGTGAATCTGCCCCAAAGTATACTTTCTCTTTACATTTTATATGTACATGGAAAAATGTATACTTTTTCTTATGTGAGACATTCTCCTGCCCACCCAAGGATTAAAGAACAGGGAAGGGTTAATAATTGTGGACACATCTTAGGCACATCCACTGGTTACAATCATTATCCTCAAACTCCAGTCCAGTGCTCCTCCTGAACAACACACTGGCCTGGGGTAGTGCACTGCCATCTTGACTCTTGTCAAGGGATCACTTGTGGCTGCCCTGGGTGCAGGACTGGACTGGGATTCAAAATTGACCCTGGCATTCCTAGTACACAGAGGCCCACTTAATAGTCACTTTCTATGGCATCTTATAGCATCTCTCTGGCAGTTGCCAGAACTCACAGATTGCCAGTCCAGGCCTGCCTGAGTGGTATGCATGAGCATTATAGTATACCTGGGACTCTCCAAGTTGCAGTTTTTACTCTACTGTGTGTGTGCACTACTAAAAAATCCATGGGACACAAAAACAAGATGGCATGCAGCATTCAATAGATTGGAAGACTTGTTGGTGCATTTGTTAGGAATGTGGCTTGCATGGTGCAGGGGTCAGCCTAGGGTGAAATGTGGCTGCCTTTTTTGCTATAATATATACCGCTAATAGCCCAGCTTGAAAGACAGTTGGGGTGAACATTAATTTGCCACCATAGTTTTTCTTAGAAGTATTGCTGAATGACTGGCACAGAAATGTTTTCATAAATCTGAAACCTTCATATTTGGTAAGAAAGGACCTGCTAAAATGTTAAATACCAAAGGGGGGCCTGAAAGATGCCAAACAGCAGATTTAAATTAAATGCATCCCCATACTCATTGCAATATTTTTTTCAAATTCTTTTGGCTGGTGACCTAAAATCTGTGGAATGCATCTTAGAGCTCTTTGGCCACAGTTTTTTTTACATTGCTAGGGTAGCCAGGAGCTTTGCGTGAGACACTCATTTCTAGATGTTTATTTTTACTAAGGAATGAATAAATGTGTTTGTGATTAAGATATTTTGTGTAGGTCTGTCTGTGGTTCTTTCTGTTCCATGATGTGTTTGGGTGTATGCTGGTTTCACTGCACATTAATGATAAGAAAGCTTTCATGGTTTTACAGGAATGAGTTCAAAATATTTTGGTCAGAAGCAATATTGCCTAGAATGTCAAGGACATGAGGAGACAAAGTGCAAGAGCCTGTTTTTAGGGTATTAAAAAAAGCAGAAGGGAACACAAAGGCATGCCTTCTTGCAGGGTTGCCCGCACTAGAATACACAGTGCCGGTTTTAAGCACATTGAACCAATTTGGCCCAATTGGGCCCCGCACTTATGGGGGCCCCGCTCCAGTGCAAGCTCTGATTCCTATTCCCTTAATTCCCCAGTTGCCCAGCCTACCCCCATCCCCAACTGGCAGCCGTCACTTGGACAGAGGGGAAAGCAGGCACTATTTGCCCATCCAGCTCTGTGACCCTGCAACATACAGCAAAGTTCCTTCTAGGGGGCCCCACCAAAATGGTTCCAATTGGGCCCCGCACTTGGTACTGCCGGCCCTGAGAATACAAGTACAAAAATGTCATGTATAGGGTTGCCACCTGGCTCCGTGTTTTATCAGCCAGGCTGGGAACAATTATGCTTCTGCCAATGTTTTAATAGGAAAATACGGCAAGGATATAGGAAGGCCAGTATTTTTTGCAGAAAAGGTGGCAAGCCTAGTCATGTATGACAAACTCAAACTCCAGGGGAGTGACTAGATTCCTATCTAAGTGTGTTCTTCTGCTTTTAACAGCCACCTTTGGCTTTGGGCCTGGCCTTTAGCTACTCGAGTGCAGCCAGGACTTACTACACAAGAATCCAGTACTCCCACAGGAGCAAGCAAGAAGAGAAGAGAGAGTTCAATCAAAATATATTTTTATTTACAAAAGATATTGACACATACCTACAAAATAATACAAATAAAACAAGTTACACTACATAGAATGCATAACTAATATTTACAAAGAAAATTACTAATATTTTGGATTGAAGTGCACTACCTCCCTGATACTCATCCTTCCATTGGGTCTGGCATCTGTGTCATATTCTGATTTGTAAGTAACCCTTAAATTAATCTAAGGGAGTTGGGCATTGATTCCTGGAGCAGTTCATTCAGGAATCAAGACAATGGAACAGGCCCGGACTGGCAATCTGTGGGTTCTGGCAAATGCCAGAGGGGCTGATATTAGGTCCCATAGAAAGTCATTATTTAGTGGGCCTCTATGTGGGCTGATTGGGCCTCTTTGTACCTGAAAAGCAAGGGCCTATTTTAATTCTCAGTCCTGACCTGCTATGGAAGGTGGGAAAGGCAATGTGGACAAAGGAAGGTTTGATTTCTCAACTGCCCCTGGTCAAATCGGAGGGAATTTAACAACTGTGTGCTAAATAGGGTGTCTTTGAAGCTTGCCACTGTTATCCTGATACTTTCTAATACTTAAATTACACAACATTCTCAAATATGAATCTCATTGTATATATAGAATATACACGTTACTTATAATAAAGAAATAACACAAGCAGGTCTCCCTGAGGTAACAAGGAAAGTGAAGCCTTCTGAAATCAGAAGGTATTTACTTGTAACAAGGCAAACTCTAGGTCAGGAACAAGCCAGGGTCAGAATCAGGAATTCACACAGTCGGCAGGAGCAAGTATCAATGAACAGTCTAAGAGCAAGCAAACTTGACCTGTAATGGGCAATGAGTCAGAGCAGGAGGTTATATAGCCAGACTAATGACTACTACTGTTTAATGAAAGGAAAGAAAATATAAGAAAGTATGAGAGCTAAAAAAAAATTATTGAGGGCCCTTATTATCTTAACTGTCTTGCTATTTAAACATACTCCTTCCCCTCAGCTTGTTTTGAGTAGTCATCGAGGACACAACTATTTGCTGACACTCCTATGGTTACACTTAGTGGAAAGATATAGTGCATGATCCAGTCCTAACAAAAGGATACATATGAAGGATGTCCATGTGTGAGCACAGGTGTGTAAACTTTCTCTTACTAGAACACCTGTGCTTGAGCAAAACTATTCTTCAACCATGACCTGTTAGTGACCCATGTAAAGCTCTGCATAGCTTCTACAAAAGTAAAGGTTTGTTTTACACAGGCAGCAAAATGATCTGACTTTAAGGTTCAAGCTTTGTTCTCCATGAATTACTCAAGTTTTCAAGGTTGTTTTTGATTTAAAAATAATTTTTTCATGGTCAATATAAGACAAATTTCTCTCTGCCACTCCATAGGAACTGTTACATTTAAATTGTAATTGTGATTGAACCAAGCGTTGATGTTTTGTCTGTTTATAGTATTATTATTTATTGTACCATTTAATTATCCCATTATTTTTGTTCTTTTCCTTCCTGTGTTCTCGCTTATTTCACAGTTTATATGCATAACAACTATAAATAAAGAGTTATAATTTTTTTTTTTTTATTACACAGCGACCCTGGAAATAGCTAGAATCTGAAAATACAACATTTAAAATCTGTCAAGGTTATGTAACAGCCAATGGCAGAGGTCCCTTGAACCATTTGAAGATGTTAATAGCCTTCATGATGTTTGGGTTTTACCTGAAAACTCGATTAACTCAAGCAACTCAAGCTTTTTGTGCGGAAAAATCGGTCAGTTTGAGTTTTTGGGTTGTTAATCCCGGCCATTTAGAGTTTTTTCTTAAATTATAAACCATTCAAATTGTGAGTTCATTCAAGGTCTAAAAAACTATAACACTCGACCTTTGATAAATAACCCCTAAATGTTACTGCAGTCACACCTCTGATAAGTAAATAGTAATTTTCTGGGTCCATGCTGGAGACAATCATAGCATAATGTGATTGATTACGTCCTGAACCCAAATGTTAAATTGCATGCTTTTGTAAATGGCCATAGCAACTGATCATTGATACAAGAAGCAGTTACAAGTTACAGATCTTGGAGAAGTATCTAAGGCTTCACTCATTTGGCCATTGACTTGCTTATTTGGTCCTCTAGTCAAAAGATTTATCCCAAATGGGCTGTGGAGAGGTGCCATCTTCAGCTACTTCCGAGAAACTAGAAAGATATCCGAGAATAGAGAAGCCACACTAAAATATCAACACTAGGGGGGTTATTTATGAAAGGTCAAGTTGATTTTCAAAAAAATAGATAAATAAAATGTTTCAAGTTTTATTATATCCCTTATACCCCGAACCTGCAAATAGCTTGGATCCAAAAATACTCCAGCTAGAACCTCTTGAGGTCATGTAGAAACCAATGGCAGAGGTCCCTTCAACCATTTGAAGATGTTTGTAGCCAGGGCCGCTCCAGCCATGTGCGAACCATGTCTCAGGCGGCACGGAGCGGCCAGTTACCAGGGGCGGCAAAAAGCTGCCTCTGGTAACTTTAAGAGCTGAATTTCCATTTTTGAAAAAGGAAATTCGGCTCTTCTAGTGCAGCGAGCGCCCCTCCTCCATCCGCTCTGACGCTACAAGTTAGAAGGGCGGAGCAGGAGGGGGGGCGGCATCGGGGCTTCTGCTTTAGGCAGCAGCAGCCCCTGAATCACCCCTGTTTGTAGCCTTCATGATGTTCAGATTTTGCTTGAAATCTCAAATAATTTGATCGATTCTCGCTTTCCAGTTCTTCACCCTGAATGTGCTGTTTAAAAGAAAAACTGTTGATTTTGTGTATCACAGTGTATGACAGAAAATCAGCATTATTGAAAAGCAAAAGGTAAAGAGCAGATTTTGTTAGCCTTGGACAAGGGGATGAAATGCATTAGCCAATAAGATACCATTATATGCTTAACAGCCCCTTCAATGCAGCTGATGGAGAAGGCTTACTTCTTTCCATTAGCTTTCCATTTTTTGTAAGAGCAATTGGTTGCTATGCAAGATTTTAAACACTTAGGCTTACGACTGCTGTTCTGCTAACATGAGGGTACTGACTCATTTGTGTGGCATTACTCTGATCTGAAGTGGGTGAATTAGCATGTTTTATCCAATTTCTCTCTCTGCGTGTAATACTTAAGAGAAGTTGTCTTCTGTAAGATTCATTCATGCAAGGGATTACAGGTATTATTCCTTCAAGCTTCTACCAGTCTGCACAGGCTATTTGATATAATCCAGTGTGATTGCATTATGTAAGAAGAACGGTGCTGTTAGACTAAATATGTTTATGCAATTGAGGGTGATTTATGGCAGGTGGATGAGGATACAAATGCTGCAGAGGATTTATTGTACTCAGGGCCTTGAATGAGACTGACTGCCCATGGGAATAAGTAGGATTTAAACATGATAAAGCGGAATTTGATGATGTTTAGGGCTAAGTAATATATGCCATGCTTTGTAATTTATATCCAGAAATTAAGGCTGTCCCCATTAGAATAGCTACAGTATATAAGTAGGATCTCATAGACTGAGATTTCTTATATAAAACTACTGTATTTTGTTTCATAAATTAACTATGGCCAATTAAAGGACAAGTATACCTTTTGAATGAATACTTAACCAAAAGATAGGTGACTTATTATTATGAAGAAAAAGAACCCAAACTGGCATTTTGTGTTGTTCTATATCACTCACACATACCTCCCAACTGTCCCGTTTTTAGAGGGACAGTCCCTCTTTTGACAGCTCAGCCAGCAGTCCCTCGTTTGTACTGGAAAGTCCCATTTTTCTCTGCACTGAACAACCAGAAAAAAGACACACAGTTTCTGACTTAATTGGCTTTTGGCAAAGAGCCCAGAACAGCCACAGCAAAAGATAAGATACTATTGCTACAATTCCTAGATAAGCAACTAAGTAATAGTAACAATATAAGATAACAGGTCCCTTAGGAAAAGTTACGTTGGCCTTAGACGTAACAATTACGATATTTCTTGGAAAAGATCTTTCCAAGAAAGATAATTTGTTACAATACACACTTGTAGAGGTGAATCATGAGATAAACAGGAAGAAACAATAGAAATCTACCTGTATCAGACGATTCAGCACTAAACATGGCCGATGTTCTGGTGCCTTTGAAGACAACTGATCATCTAAGCTGATTTCTAAGTCTTCTGCCGATATCGGTCTGCTCGTTTCCCACCACACGGACACCGAATATTGTACAAAAAAAATTTTGTACGATATTATCTGCTTGTCTGTGGCCACCTTTAGACTTACAGCTTAAAGGGAAATTCACCTTCATTAGCAAAACTAACACAGAAATATGTTCAAACCTGCCAAATGTTGTAAAATGAACATGGTGATTAGGGGGTGTGGCCACAAAATGGGCAGTTCTTGGTGTTAATTTAGTATTTGACATTATCACACTCTGTTGCATTTTTAAATGGACACTAACTCTGGTATACAAAGGTAGTCATTTACAACTTCAGGTGCAGTGAGCAATGTGCAATTTCAAGTGCAATCTCCATGTTTTGTCCCACAATGCAGACTCTTCTACCAAAATTACAGCGGTGTTCCGCGTGGGAGTGAAATCCACATCCAGTTCTTCAGGCACAAGTACACTGAACCTTGGGTCTGCTACCTGATCAAGAAGAAGCAGAAACTCCAGGGATTCCCTGCATCAATAGAAGTAGCAGTTCTCAATTTGGAACAGAAGGCAGGAAGGACTAAGTGGTGCCGAGTGCAACTATACAGAAGTGCACATTTTGATGAAAGCACCTTTAAGGAATAGGGTGTGCAACTTAATGCAGGGGAAAGTGCTGGAGCGCAACTGAGCCACAGTTGTTAATGCCCCCTAAAGTGTGAAGTATTTATTAAACTGTCACTGTATTGGTCAAAACCAATGTTTTCAGCTCCCAGCTACATTTCTATAAAGCACCAATCCGTGAAATACTTGCCACTCTCAACTGACATGTTTAACGCTAATTGGTGAATGGCACCTCATTGATTTCTATGAGGAACTACTAGTCTTGAGTTGTTTATTGTCTGGCAGCACACAGCCCTGATACACGTACTTGCACTGCCTTGTACTAAATAGGCTAGAGACTCCCACCCAGGATGTGCCAGACTGAAACTTTTACTTTGATGTTCATCTGCACAATTTCTTATTTATATTTGCCTAGAAATAATATTTATGTAATACAACATACATTTTAGTGAATGTACAGTATTTATTTATTTTTATATTTGCAGACACACAACCCCTTACCTTACTAAAACAGGCTACAAGGTTTTACTCCAAGAGCATTTGGATAGGAAGGCTTTAAATGTGACACAGTCTCCTTTCATGGGATCTACTGGTTTGTTACTCTCCACATTTCAGCAGAATTAGTGGGCATTGAGCATTAACCTAAATACACCCCTGTCGGGTCACTTTTGCTTTGACTGTATAGCTTGAGAGAGATCACAGAGGCAATGCATAGCATGATGCTCATGGTGTTTAGCAGAAAAGCGGATTCAAACTAATTGGCCTATAATGTACAGTGTCTGAGATAAAAAAAACACTCCAGTGTGGGAGTAAGAAGATTCCCAGTGTTAGCGATATCTCTGGATGAAAATAGAAGCTGTTACTAGGGAGACAATACAGAAGCCCTCCTTCAAAGGGTAGACTGAATAAATCAATCCCTCCCCTTGCAGAGCCCTCACTCCTTTTGACAGACCAGCATTTATCCTCTCCTCCTCCTCTTTCTCAAACCAAGCCACCTCCAGGCAGTCTCATCTGTTGTACACAGGTAACCATGGCAGCTAGCCTCATAGCAACTAGATGATTGTCAACACAAGTTGGGCATTCTCTGAACAGTTGCTACTGCGAATTCCCAGCACACGTAACAACCAAGAAAACAGGCAAGGCACCTAGTAAGCTTTGTGGACTAACAAATGCAGATTTGTGGACATTTTTTCTTCGGAATTTGCCATCAAACTCTGCTTAATCATCTGTCGTCTGCCGTAGCAAGTGTTTTCAGATTAAACTGTGCCTGACAAGTAGGGATGGCACGAACCGCGGAAAAAAAGTTCACGAACATATTTGCGAACTTGCGACAAAATATGCGAACGATTCGCGAATGTTGCGAACCCCATAGACTTCAATGGGAAGGCGAACTTTAAAAGCTAAAAAAGACATTTCTGGCCAGAAAAATGATTTTAAAGTTGTTTAAAGGGTGCAACGACCTGGACAGTGGCATGCCAGAGGGGGATCAAGGGCAAAAATGTATCTGAAAAATCCATTGTTGACACAGCGCTGCGTTTTGTGCTGTAAAGGGAAAAAAGTCACTCAGGTGGTGGTTGTGGACACTGTAATATTATTGATATTTAGACAGAATGTGAACAAGCTCACACAGCTAGATGGCAGTTGTTTGAAGAACACACTGGGCAAAAAATGCCTACAGGGCAAATAATGCCTACAAGGTCAACGTATACACTACTACAGTGGTGGATACGGATTACGTAAAATATATCATGGCTGCTTGAAAAAAGTCACTCAGGTGCTTTTTCTGGAGACGGTAATATTATGGATATTTAGACAGAATGTGAACAAGCTCACACAGCTAGATGGCAGTTGTTTGAAGAACAGTAGATTACTAGCCAGTAAACTTACTTTCAACTGTCCCTGAAATCACTAACAGCTCTCTCCCTACACTAGCTCTTCCAAGCACACACAGACAGAATGAAAAAACGCTGCAGGGCTTCGGTTTTTATAGGGAAGGGGAGTGGTCCAGGCAGGGGTGTGGGGGTGGTCCAGGAGGGAGATCTTCCTGATTGGCTGCCATGTATCTGCTGATCTGGGGTGAGAGGGCAAAAAAACCCAAAATGGCGAACGTTGCCCGACGATCGCGAATATTCTGCGAGCGCGAACAGCGGATGTTCGCGCGAACAAGTTCGCCGGTGAACAGTTTGCGCCATCCCTACTGACAAGTGCTGATGCTGGTATAACAGGGCACATTTTTTTTACTAGTCGCAAAATGTAACATTTATGTCAAGTTACCTCAACATTTTGTTTTAATTCCCTATTAAAACACAAATTCCATTAACATTTACAACTGAAAGTGCAGTGTGCAAAGTATAAATTCAGCTGCAAATCGCCATGTTATATACATTTTTTTTTACCATAATGCATTTCCCCCACAATTCCAGCATTATTGCTGGTGCAAAGGGGCATTGACTAACACAATTTTGCTGCAACTGGTACAACTACACCCAATTTACTCAAGTTAATGCAAATGCTGCAAATCAGGTGCAGTTGTGCTGATTATCTATTTTCAAAGTCTGCCTGGTGTCATTTCCAGTGTTCTATAGTGGCAGTAGCTCTAGGCAGTGGCGTAACTACTCCCTGGTGGGCCCCGGCACGGGGTGGGCACCTGGGCCCTCCTGTGGGGCCCTTGCCTTTATAAATCGCATGCAGGAGTGTAGATGGCATGTGTGATGTATACTCTCCACATAGATAACTGCAAGCCATAACTATTTTCGTGGCTCTGGTGGGCCCCAAGGGGGTGGGGGCCCTGGTGCAATTGCACCCCCTGCACCCCTGGTAGTTACGCCACTGGCTCTAGGCACAATATCAATAGGCACAGCAGAGCCTGATTCAGAATGGAAAGCAAAAAGGACAGTGCATCTCCAAGCTCAACTATACTGAAGTGCAAAGAGTGAATTTTGAAACAAGTACCGTTAACTAAAGTGATTTTAAACACAAACTCACTGCCGGGAAAATCATGACTTGCCCACCGCACTTGTGGTCCTAAATGAAGTCTATTGATTATATAAAACTATAACACTGATAATATTGTCAGACTTCTTGTTCAGCTATACCCAGAATCATCCCTGACAACTGGAAACTTATGGGTAAATTTATCAAAGAGTGAAGTTAAAGGGCACCTATGGAGCTAAAAAAATCCCCCAAACCGAAGGTGCGGGCTGATAGAGCCCAGATTCCGGTTTGGGGTTCTAGTAGTTAAAAAAAAAATAAACGGGGAATTTTTTTTTTTAACTACTAGACCCCCAAACCGGAATGCAGGCTCTATCAGCCCGCACCTTCGGTTTGGGGAATTTTTTTAGCCCTATAGGTGCCCTTTAAGAGTTAAGTTCCACCACTAGAGGGAAATTCCGCAGCTCTCCATACATTTCTATGGGATTTTGAAAGGCGTATTTATCAAAGGGTGAAATTTCACTTTCACCCTTTGATAAATACGCCTTTCGAAATCCCATAGAAATGAATGGAGAGCTGCAGAATTTCTCTCTAGTGGCGGAACTTCACTCTTAACTTCACTCTTTGATAAATTTACCCCTAGAGTTCCTCTATGTGCAGAGGCCTGCGTATATTTTGATGTCCTTAGGATTCTTTAGAGGCTGGGGCTAAAGAAATCAGTGAGGATTGCATGTATTGCATACCTTGCCATGGGCCACAAGGAATAAGAGGAATACATTGTCTTGTCTCAGAATAAGGGTTGCCACCTTTTCTGGAAAAAATATTGGCCTTCCTATATTTATTGCCTGTATATCTCTTGCCTATTAATAACATTGCCATTGAGCATAATTTGTATTTGGCAGTATGCCAGATGACTGCAAGTTGTAAGGGATGTATGCCAAAACTATCTACATCAAGACTTATGTGGTGATAACTATCTGGCAGAAGGAACACAGTTTAGAAAACTGCAGACTGTCATTCAGGGTCAATCTGGCTGGCCAGGTTACCAGGGAATTTTCTGAGGGGCCCTTGTGAGTCCCACTGTAGGATTCATTAACTCTTTCATTTCCACCACAGAACCATGTCACACAATTCCACTTAGCACATTTTCAGTATCCTGTGTTGTTAGAGTGGGCCCTGAAAGTCAGGTATAGGATCAACTATCCAGAAACCCGTTAACCATAAAGCTCTGACTTAGGGGAAGTTTAAAAATGATTTCCTTTTTCTCTGTAATAATAAAACAGTACCTTGTACTTGATGTCAACTAAGATATAATTAATCCTTATTGGAGGCAAAAAAGCCTATTGGGTTTTTGTATTATGTGTAAAGGTTTTTTAGGAGATTTAAGATATGAAGATTCAAATCACAGAAAGATCCGTTATCCAGAAAACCCCAGGTCCCAATAATTCTGGATAACAGGTTCCATACCTGTATATATAGCTATATAGTGTTGTGCCAGACAGTTGTTGGCCACACCAGCATCACACCATCCATGTTCCTGTCAGATCCTTAGATGTCTGTAACTGGCACCTTTAAAGGGGTTGTTCAATTTTAAATTAAAGGGATTCTGTCATGATTTTTATGATGTATTTTTTATTTCTAAATTACACTATTGACATTGCAGATAATTCACTCTACAATATAAAATGTAATTCCTGAACCAGGCAGCAAGTGTATTTTTTTTTAAGTTGTAATATTGGTGTGTAGGCAGCCATATCAGGTCATTTTGCCTGGTCATCCAAAAATGCACCAGCAGCACACTGTTTAAAGTTGCAAAAAAAGTGCTCAAGTGCATAATTTATTCAGCTCACATCATACAATAAAGGCAACGTTTCCAGCCTACCAGGCCCTTTATCAAGCTTGATAAAGGGCCTGGTAGGCCCGAAACGTTGCCTTGATTGCGACACCCCCCCCCCCCGACATTGGAAAGCTGGAAAGAGTCAGAAGAAGAAGAAGGTAAATAATTTAAAAACTATACAAATGAAATAATGAAAACCATTAGAATTGACCATTCTATAACACACTTAAAATTGACTTAAAGGTGAACCAACCCTTTAATGCAAAGAGTACACATTAGGATTGACTCCTTTAATGTCCATGTGACATTGTTTGGACATTGGGGACAGATATGTGCAGATACTGGTAGGTGTGATGAACCTAAACTTTATAATTATATCTAGTTGTATTAATCAAAAAATTTTGACTTGGGTAATTGTTGTAGGTTCAGCCACCCTCAAACAAACATCTGCAGATTTCACACAAACATATGTGTTTTCAGTTATGAGTAGCATTAACAAATTATCATTATCCTTCCTTTTCCCCATCCCATGAATGATTATTTATAATAGTATCTAGAAACAGAACTGCAAGATCATATTGTCTGTTCAAGAAAGCAAAGTAAAAGCATCCATCAAATTCAGAATGCGCACTCACTACAGGGATTACAGATTCTTATATCTGCTGATAGGGGCATAAAAAAGGTATTACCTGCTTGGGTGCTTTTTGATTTAGCTTGTACTCATGAGGCCTGAGATTACTGCAGAAAAGACCATAGCCTTAAATGATTGTTTTTACAGTGGCTTGGAATCATTGTCTTTTATACCGTTTAGTGCCAATTACTGGTCTGATTAGATTTTATTTATTTTATAGAAAGATAGGCAGACAGGCAGACAAATAGACAATATACAAACTTTTTTATTATTCTTTATTAATACCTGATTAAAATAATAAAGATTACATGAAGAAATTGTTTGCTGCTCTCCATCCCTACTTATTAATCATTCAGCAGCTGCATCAATTCAACCTCCACTTGCAATGCCAGTTATGTGGTAGACACAAGAAATACAGCATTCAGCTGCTCTGCAACATAGTATTATTGTCACAGTATCAGGATATGGCTTTGGCAGACACAAAAGCACCATGTGGCATTCTAGCAATGCCCAAGTATTGGTGAAGTGTCTGAAAACTAGAAACCAAGCCAGCAGGAACCTTGCTACACCCATTCTTCTTCTTTGCCATATGAATTTAGGTGACTATAAGTGAATTATAAATGTGCACAGCTTCATACTGAAAAACATTTATTTGTGCATCATCAGAAAAAATTACAGTGCAGTGTCCCCCCTCAGTCTGCCTACCTGTTGTTAGCCACTCCCTCCTGACGTGTTTCACGCTATTGGGTGCTTCAGGAGGGAGTGGCTAACACAAGTAGGCAGAGTGAGGGGGGACACTGCACTGTGGTTTTGAATACAAAAAAATGTGGTTGTAATTTTTTCTGATGATGTACAAATAAATGTTTTTCAGTATGAAGCTGTGCGCATTTACAATTCACTTATAAGTATTAATATGTGGACCTAAGCATGGCTTCTACTGTGGAGATAGCTGTCTGCCCCAGTGATTTTTTCACTGTGAACTTAGGTGACTACAGCTCCCATCCTGTCTGGCAACAGCCTACTGTCCTTGAACACTGCCCATCTCCTTATTTAGTCTGAATGTGAGTGATTAACTAACCAATCAGTCAAACATACAGTGATCTTTTTGGCTATTGGACATGGGGAATTTGATTGTTGACAGTACAAGATTTGGATGAGCTATCCCTAGGCCACAAAGGCCCAGGTCTGGGAGGGGGAGGGGACTGAGATGGAATTTTGACTGCCATTGTAATTATGCCAAGAACAGCAACAGTCAGAGTGCCCCTAAACACTTGTCACAGACAATGATTTTAAGGCTATTTCCCATAGATCTTTATGGGAAGCTGTGCTAGAGCACGATTACAATGGCAATTAAATGCCCAGTGTCCTAAAGCCAATAGGATTATTGTGTGTAACACCAACTTTCCAGTGTGTTAGTCTGCTTTTCACAAAGGAACAAAGAAAAAAACATTTTTGTGGGTACAGTGTCTTTAATGCATCATTTCACCAGAGACAATCTCTGCAGACGGCAAGCTAAGGGGACACCCTGACCTAAATACCTCACATGGGTTGCTCATGTGTAGAGTGATGTATTTTTAAAACTATAGTATTTATTGATCATTTTCATTCATACATACAGTAATAGCGGCAATAAGGGAGTTATAAAACAGAAGGGTTAAGGGAAGGGGTAAAGTTAAGGAGTACTCTTAAAGAAGTTGGTATTGGATTTCTTACAATTCAGTTTAATTCAATGAACATTGGGTAACAATGGGATTGCATATATTTTGTCACACTATATATATCATACAACATTAAAACACAGAATTATTTTTTGGGTTGACTTCATCAGGTCTGTATGTATGTAATTATATGTATAATATCTATGATGGCCAGTTTCTTGTGTGACCTTGAGCTCCAGCTATGATCCACTGCCAGTGATATTGCCAATGACAGAAAGGGTACCATGTCACTGTTATGTGTGACTACCATAAGAAACTGTGCAAGGCCATTTAATGTTTTTGTTCAACAATGAATTGCAACTATATAACCATATTATACCATAATGCAATAGTGGTCAGTATTAGAAACTAAAAAACATTACGAATGACATCACTCACCTTTCCTAAAAAGGTGTTCAGCCTTTAGTAATGAGCCTCTAGGTTCTCCAATTCTCCAATTGTACTGTAAAAAAATTAAAACAGCAACCAGAAGCTGAAGTCATGGGGCAAGTTTAGATCTCCAAACTAAATGTAAGGGTATGCATTGGTTGCAGCCAACTGCAGTGACACAGATAAAGGAGAATATTAGAAACACAAGCTGCCAGAGACATAACTCCTGGAAAAGCTATAAATAAGCTTGGTGTAGGCTATTAGGATAAAAATATAATAATGAAGCTTTGGGTTCTCCAAAAGAAAAAGTACATAAAAAAGATAAATAAGCAAATAGCCAACCACCAAATTAATTGATTTATGTTAATTTACGAAATATTACTTATGTCTAAAAGTGCATGCAAACAATCATATTTTAGGTACTGTACCATCATTTCTCTGGCATGTTTAATAAAAGCAATTGTACTACAAAAATTAAAACAGCAACCAGAAGCTGAAGTCATGGGGCAAGTGTATGGTTTTATTTATTAAGTAGTTGCTTAATTGGAAGGCAAATATGCTTGCATATCAAACAACCTGTCTGCATGCTATGAGATTAAAATGTGTGGGAATAACTGCAGAACAAGCAAATAGTCAAGAGGAGTCATTTTTGACTCTGCCCTCTGATTCACTGCTGACTTCCAGATGCTTGAAAAGCTTGCCACCTTCAACTTAGGAACTATATTCAACCCTTAATCACAAAACCAAACCAAAATACTCATGCAAGCACATGCTTTCATCCCTCCTTCTGAGACAACTATTACACAATATTTTGTTTAAATTGACCTACATCAGTCTATTTAGTCAGATATCCATTGGGCCAAGTGGAAAGGCTGGTTATCAAAGAACCAAGTGTGAATAATGCAAAATGTTGCCATTGTAGGACTTGCGCCAAACCTGTATTTGTGTCATCTCGTTCTATATGCTACTGTGCTACTTCTCTGCATGCCTATGACTCCAAGAGAGAGAATTTTCAGAAGTGGAGGAGTGCATTTCCCCAATCTGACCCACAACCAACTATAGCTAATTGGTGTCCAATTGGTGTCAACCCACTGGCTACCATGGGTTTCAGGTCAACCCACACATCACTAAGCCCTAGCAAAGGCCCAAATAGCCTCACATAGACCCAATATAAAGCACTGGTCCAGAACACCTTATAGCATCCCCTCCAATATTTGAGCTTACATATTGTCAGTCCAAGCCTGACTTTTGATCTGATGCTCTTGATCCCCCCCCCCCCCCCCCCACCAGTATATTCCCACACCTAGTCCTGTGGCTCCAAACATTTCCCGACCTGAGCAAAACAAATTAAATTCAGAAGAATAATAATTATAGAACTACTATCATCCATTTGTGTGCATGTTTACCCATAAAAATGCATGGTCTGCCATTGAAACCATCTGAAGAGTGGCAAAATGAGCACTCTGCTTGTTAACTGCATTCTCTCCACCTGTATTTATATAACCTTACTATGCCAGTGTTTATTCTCCTATCATCATATATACAGGTCAGCAACAATCAATATAAATATACTTATTCATTAGTTTGAAAGTGATATTGTTTCCTGCGCCAAATGCGGAACAACTAAATGTAATCAGAATATGAATTCTCTGAAAGCAAGTGATTGCTAGCAGATGTTAAACAGCAGCAAGACAGGAAGAATTGCATTATTAGAATAAATAAGGGGGTGCTGACTAAGGTCTGTACCAGTCTCTTTCAAAGACTAATTGCAATTGCTAATTCCAAGAACAGCAAATTCCCTTATTTATATAACTTTTCGTGTAATAGTTAGAAAAAAAGAATACATGGAAAAAAACATACTTATTAGTTTGATAAATGTTCATGGCAGAAATACATACACGGCCATAGCAAAAAAATACCTCCAAGAAGGTACAAACGAGAAATAAATCATCCATTGAAGATGCAGGGAAATAGGGTTAAACAGGCAAAATATGCAAGAACATTATTTTATTCTATGTATAAAGCACTAACATATTCAGCAGTATTGTAAGATAAACAAAGTTGGATCAAACAAAGAGGATCAAACACAGAAAGCATCGAAACAGAAAATGCCTTGTTAACAAGAGCTTACAATCAAAAGTTTACAAGGAAGGTATGGGGGAACTGTGGTTACTGTTGTTGCTTGCCATCTCTGCTAGCCTGTTGTTTATTCTATATGCTAGAAATGTACTGAGGCCCATATTTATAAGGTATTTCTTTACAAGATGCTTCTGTCTCCAAACAAGAGCATTTTCGAGATAGAATACCACAGTCAACAAAGATTTTTATCTATAAAAAAAGGGACTCATGGGGTTTAGAAACCCAAGGTAATGGGGCTGCATTGGTGTGTAACACTGTCTGAAAGCCTTCTCCTCGTCCTCTGTGATTAACGAGTGCAGATGGGTCACACTTTGATGCTTCTCTTGCTCCTGGCCCTCCTCCAGAATCCCCTTTGTGCAAAGGTAAGCAGTAAATCTGCCCAAGCCTCTCAAATGAAATTGTCTAAGATGTTTCACATCCTAAGAAAAGGGACTCCTTGGGGTCTTCTTCACAGTTGTAGATTCTCATATCACTAAACTGCTAATAGTGAGCTGTTGTCAATACATGACTTAAGGGCAACATAATGCTTGTACAGTAACATACAGTGGATGTCATTTATATTCATTTTCAATAAAACAACAAAAGGATAGGACACACAGGCAGCAAACTGGATAATGTTTCACTTGTTGTTACAGTAGATGCCCTTGTATTGTTACGGCAGCCTTGGAAGAAAAGCTAACACTCTCCAGCTGTACATTTCTCCATGTCCTCTGTACATCGGTATTCATAAGGACGCGTTTACAAAGGATTAACCCTAGAATCAAGCCCATGTATAAATATTTAGTGAGCAGCATGCAAATCAGAGTTGCTGTGGTTAGTGAGACTGCAATTCTATGGTCTAGCACTGGAAAAAGTCAGCCATCTGCCTTGAGATCAAACTCTGTATCAAACGGCTCCCTTGTTTATAAATATGAGTCACCTTTATGACAGATCGAGGTATGAAGTATTCCCAGCAGTTTAGTCTTTATTCATTTTTCCCAACATTTTCTTGACAAATAGGAAAGTGTTAACAAATCACAGCATTTATGCAAGTTGACAATTGTTTCAATTTGTCCAAAAATACTGTGCAAAGTCTTATTTTCAATGAGGTGTTAGTGCTCAGTGCAGCATAGCAAAAGGAAATGTTTTTACTACTAAAAATGTGGTGTTGCATGGGGGGTCCTCTAGTAAATATAATGGCAGAAGCCATGTCTACTTCTACCAAAAAATAAAGTTCTGATTAAACGTGGCAGTGTCCTTTTTCAAGTTGGCCACTTGTGTAGTGGTTACAGTGTGATCAGATGTTTGGGCAACACAGTGCTAATGATTTCATCCTGTACTCTATGTAAATACTTGTTGTGTTTGGTAGTCGAGGATGAGGAGAGTATAACAGTGCTTTATTAGCAGGTTCATGCAGCCATTACATAACAGCAGTAAGTCTTACTTTCACTTTCAAGTTGTACAGAAAGTCCTGTGTATGCACAGTGCCACCTGCAGGCCATTTGTATAAACACCACAACACTGATGTGGAAAGCAAATATAACAGAAAGAGATCTAATTTTGCTGCAGCCAGTGGAACTGATCTGTTTATATGAATGTTTATTTGATGTGTATGTTTTGAATATTTTGGTCAGTGCATGACTGTTTCTAATGACTGGTTATAATTGTCCATGAATTGTAACTGAGCCAACAAACAGAATCATCTAGTTAAAGAGAAACTGAACCAAGCATCTTAACTTACCTCCTTTACTTGCTGGGTACAACAGATTATGGTGCACAAAAATGGAGTGCACAATCTGAGTAGCAGTAGTGGAAGCCTTCCATTCATTGTCTTGACTTTTTAAATTCCAGCTGGCAACTAACACATGCTAATCCTCTTGCTCCAGGTTGGCTCAAGTCCTGCCCACTTCAGTTGTGAGGCTGCACACTTAGCAAAGAATCACACCCTAGTGACGTGCCTCGTAGGGCTACAAGATTTCAGCTGTGGTATTACTTTTGTAACTTTAATGTATTTGGACAATGGAGATACTGTATGACGTCACCACAAGCAAAAAAACAATGCAGTGATTTTACACTTCAGCTCTGCTGTGTATACAATACGTTGTTATATACTTTATGGCTTCCTGGACACATTAATGGTTCAAATAGTAAATCCGCTAGACTGGAGCTCATTTATAAATGGGGTAGAGAAACACTGAATTACATGGTAGTACAAGTGGGATAAAGCAATGTCTTACTTTTGGTACAGGTGGTAGTGGTGATATGGCAGTAACTTGGCTTGTAAACAAAATGGGGTAAACAAAATGGGGTAATTCCTATTTTTATTGTAAAGTGCACCATAGGGATTACCCCGTTTGAAGCCCAGCAAGGTACTGATGTTCCATTTTGTTTAAAAGTATATTGCTGGCATGTGGCAAGGCCACTGGTACCTGCACCTCTGCATAATTTATGTTCTTCAATCAAGTGAGTAACCTAGCTTGGACACTCTCCATTCTGCACTCTTGCAAGCTCATAATTAAATATACTTTTGGTACTACAACCATGTCCTAATGAGAGACCAGCCAACCCTCATTCCGTGCATAGCGCATGCCCAACACTCACAAGTAACAGCCTTGACTGGCAATGGTTAATTGGGTTTCTTTGTAGTTCCATTTCAGGCAGCTTTCATTGATGTGTGGGGGTGAGACTGCTCTCTGTCTTGTCTGTCTCTCTCTCTCTCTCTCTTGCTCAATGACTCCACACTTATATGTTTGATACACTCGCACTAACCGCAAGCAGTTTGCTTTTCCCTTTTTCCGCTCCTTTTGTTACCACCTCGAGTGCTGATTCTGCTACCCTAAAACATAGATTTTTACAGTTCTCCCATAATAGGTTACAATATAGATTATGTTATTCCCCTTGTATTTTCTCGTATTTTTTTGTCATGTTTACATACCCCCTCTTCAGTAGTTTTTGTGGTTACACATGTTTAGTGCCCACAATTCTCACATTCTGTCCCCGTTGACCTTTTTGCCTCCTGCATTTGGACAGCCTGGTAAAGGATATAAAGCAGAGGATTACTAATTTCCTAGTAAGGCTTTCTGAATGTTACTTACTGTCCTTACATAACCTATATTTTGTTAATAGTCTTCCTTGTTAACCCATGTTTTCTACTGTCTGGCCACAAGTCCAGTTTTTCTGGTATTTCTCCTTTATTGAGTCATTTATCTTCTTTAAGGCTGTCCACAAACATGTCTGGACCTGCCACACAACTTGTCAACGAGACCTCACATGCTGACAGAAGCAGGGAGGAGTAAAAGGGGCAGTGAAAGAAAAACATGTGAGTAAACCCTCCCATGTAGAAGTAGTGAAACACTAATCTGCATGTTCATCTATACTGAAGCCAGCATGGCTCTTGTTTTTACTGTCATACCCCTGATCAGTATTAACCCCTTTGTTGTCCATGGCCTGCAATATATTGGCTATGTTTGTCTAGTAAAAGTTTAAAGGGCCAGGCAACTGAATGTTTTAAATGGCTGCATGCAACAGTCATTCAGACACACTCCAGTCACTGGTAAAATCTTTAAAATTATGTGTTCTGCAATTCCATTAGGCTGCAGTCCGCAATTATACAACAAAAAAGATCTTACATAACGTGTGAATGCAGTTTAATTGTGCTCCTTTCTTAACAAACATGATATGTCCTACCCTGGAACTGCAGCAATGGCATTTTGCATACAATAGGAGGAAATGCTGAACAGCTACGGTTTTCTTTTCTATATTTACTCATACAGTATCAAATATGTATTTATATTTTTTTGCACAAAAATATAACTGCTAACAAGTCAGGTGTTATCATGCATTTAGGGGCAATGTTATTATTAATATTAACATGTATTTCTATAGCGCCAACATATTGCGTAGTGCTTTAAAGTAAATGTGTTTATACAACTAAATCACATGAATTACATAAATATGGAGTTACATACAATCACAATTAATGCCGATAAAAAAGGTGAGTAAGGCCCTATACAGAAAGAGCTTACAATCTAAGGGTAAGGGTGAGTGGGCAAGATGTATGTAGTGTTGCATTTGGTAGTTAAGAGTGAAGGTAGGCTTCTCGAAAGAAGTGCGTTTTAAGAAAAAGCAGAAAGGTTGGGAGAAAGTCGGACAGACCATGGGAGAGAATTCCAGAGGAGGGGTGCAGTTCTTGCAAAGTCTTGAATCCGAGCATGTGAGGAGGTAATGAGAGAAGAGTTGAGTAGCAGGTCAGTAGAGGAGCGTAGTAAGCTGTTGGGTGATTATATAGAGATTAGTTCAGAGATGTAGGGAGGGGCAGAGTTATGAAGTGCTTTGAATGTCAGGGTCATTAATTTGAATTTAATTCTGAAGGGTAGTGGAAGCCAGTGGAGGGATTGGCAGAATGGTGTGGCAGAGGAGGAGCGGTTGCTGGGGTATATGAGCCTCAAGGCGGTGTTCATTAGGGACAGGACAGGTGACAGTCTCTTTACAATAGTCTAGACGTAATATAACGAGAGAGTGAATAAGAAATTTGGCAGCATCTTGGGTGATAAATGGTCATATTTTGGATATGTTCCTTAGGTGGAAGTGACATGATTTAATAAGTGACTGGATAGGAGGAGTGAATGACAGGGCAGAATCTAGGATAACCCCAAGGCACCAGGCCTGGGGAGACGGGGTGATAATGGAATTGTTAACTATGATGGATACTTCAGGGATGTTACTGGTGTTAGTTTGAGGAAAGAGAACCATTTCCGTTTTAGAGAGGTTTAATTTAAGGTAGCGTTGTGACATCCAGGTAGAGATAGCGTACAGGCAGGAGGAAATGCGAGTTAGGAGTTCTGGCTTGAGATCAGGAGAGGAGAGATAGATCTGAGTATCGTCAGCATAGAGGTGGTAGTGGACACCATACAAGCTTATTAATTTGCCGAGGGAGGAAGTATAGAGGGAGAATAATAAGGGTCCCAGGACAGAGTCTTGAGGAACCCCAACAGAAAGAGGTAGGGGAGAAGATGCTACTCCATTGTAGGAGACACTGAAGGAACCATTAATGAGGTAAGAAGAGAACCAGGACAGGGCCGTGTCACGAAGGCCAAGTGAATGGAGGGACTGGAGGAGGAGAGGGTGATTAGGGCAGCTGTCACCATAGTCACTTGCAGTTTGTTTGAGAGATAATTTCACACCCGTTCACCAATAGGTTTTCAGTGCACATGAACACAGAAGTGCTATTAAAGGCAGGAAGGGGTGGGTAAGCAGAAGAGAAAGTCTTTATTCTGAGCTTTAACAGCACAAGGGTTGTTTTTTTTTAATTGTTAAATGTACAACATGTTTGGACAATACTTTACTTATTCTCTTTATAACTCAGATTCCCTGTGTTTCAGCCATACTCCCAGAGATGTCAGCTAACCGCATGTCATTAGGGAGACATGGAGTCACTCTGGGCATTTCTGAGACCTCATTTCATGTTACCATTCAGTGCAAACAGAACTAATTTTTTTTAATGATGTAGGGCTGGCTCATTATCACCATAATAACATAGTGCACTTTGGGCACTTTTCATAAACCTATAAGGTGAAATATACAGAAATTCAACTTTCAGTTACAAAAGTTTTTGGTCTTTAATGAAATGTGCAAATCATATGTATGTTCTGTATAGAAATGATGTGACACAAGATTCATTTAACTGTGTTCATCTAACCTGCTTTGTATTTATCAGAGGGGCTTACAATGTCATTACAAGGAATCCTCAGGCACGTTCTGTAAGTCCTACTCTAGCTCCATGTCACAAAGTTAATACAGCAGGAGCCAAACACATCCCTAGTTCAGGTGAGGCCATTAGAGATTGAGACGATTACTTACACACCGGACCTTTGAGGATAAGGGTAGGAGACCTGGAGTTGAGCAGTTTACTCACAAATTAATTAAAATTTTTACAGGCATGTCCATTAGCAATACCATAACTACTTCTACATGTATGAAAGAGGTAGCTCGCCTTCCAAACTTTTTCTATTGCTGTTTTATAGTTTGTTAGAAATGTTTTTGTTCAGTTGCTTTTCATTTTTTATTTTTGACCATTTTTCTAATATTGAAGTTTATTTTTTTACTTTTCTCCCTTGAGCAGCTGTGACAGGGGTCACTGACTATGTAAATAGTTCCTACATTATTTGACATATTTCTTAAGCACAGCACTACTGAGGAGGCAATTTTGAGCGACTTTGAAAAACGCGTTGCCGCGTGTGAATAGGCGCAGGCAACTTTAGCGCTAGCCGGTGCCAGGCGACTAATCTCCCTGAAATTGCCCAGTCTGGCTGAAGCCTTATAAGTGATCCAATAGTTGCCAACATTCTACAGATGCTGCTGAGAAATATATGAACTAATGTTGCAGACTAACAGTTCAGAGGCTGCACCTGGATTACTGCACTGGTAGAGGAAAGCACCAGAGAGAGGAATGTTAGTATTAAAAGAGAAGGAAAGTCATTTTTACCTTGAGGGTTGCAAAAGTAATGCACACCCAAGTGGTTATATTTACTTACCTGACACACCAGACCGGTGCTCCTATCAGCAGAAAACTGCAACCACCCGGGGTTCTGCCAGAGAGCACGACAGTAGAATGAAATAGGCAGATTTTTTTGTTGAAGTTCGGCTTTTCACTAACCAAGTGTAGCTGAGAGACGGAAAGGGATCGTTCTGTGGTGCTCTCTGGAAGAACCCTGGGCCTGTGCAGTTTCAGCTGATAGAAGCACCAGCCTGGGGTGTAAGGTAAGTTAATATACTTTTGAGTTTTTTTTAAAGACAACTCACCCATGACCTGTTTTGTCTGCACCAGGAGATAGCAATGATGGAGCACATGTAATAACAAAGTGATTTTAGTATACATAAGATCAGCTAGCACATCCCTTGGTTCTGTGTTACAAGCACATGAGTAAGCCAGGAAAGTCAACCATTTTGTACATGGCCCAACATGGCTGCCCTCCCCGTGAGCTCATGCCCACAAAAGGTATAAGGCTAGCAAGGGGGTTTTCTTCACAAAATGCAGCCATTATTCATCCTCTGTGAGTCTATTAGGTTTTAGTTTTTATGTGTTGCTGAGCTGCAGCAGCTGAAGCACTGTCTCACAAAGGCTGGAGGAAGGCCTCAAAAGACTTTAGGGCAAGGCCAAACGGGGAGATTCAGGGGAGATCTGTCGCCTGGCGACTTCTCGTCGTGACGAATGTCCCCGAATAGCTAGTCAGCGCTGCGCACTCGCTAAGCGTAAAGTCGCCTGTGCTTGTACACACGCAGCGGTGCGATTTTAAAAGTCGCATAAAATTGCCTCACCAGACAATTTTGAGCGACTTTTAAAATCGCGCCGCTGCGTGTGAACATGCGCAGGCAACTTTAAGCCTAGCGAGTGCGCAGCGCTGACTAGCTATTCGGGGAGATTTGCGACAGATCTCCCCCGAATCTCCCCGTTTGGCCTTGCCCTTAATGGATAGAGATGAACGCTGACCCATTAAAAAAACAATGTTCTTCTGTGTTGCTTAAAGAGTAAAACATGTTTGTAACAAAACATGGTGAGTAATCATAAATGGCTGAGAATCAAACACGCATGGTCATCACCAAAAAAAATACAAAAATGTTTCTCAGCAATGACTGCTCCTCTCCTGAGTATGGGATGTAATCTGCAATAACTTCACATTGTATGGTTTTATCGGAGATACTTTTCCTGAGAAAAGTTGCAAAGAACTCACATGCAAATGTTTTCACTGGTGCATGGAGAGTAGCCCTAAATAACGGTTACCCAGTAAGGAGTAAAACATAGCTATCATGAATGACAAGCACCACAGCAACAAAATATAGTTATCATGTTAAAGGTACAGGTATGGGACCTGTTATCCAGAATGCTCGGATTTGGATCTTCATCGCTTAAGTCTACTAGAAAATCATGTCAGCCTTAAATAAATCCAACAGGCTGGTTTTGCTTCCAATACTGTTTTTTTTTTATTACAGAGAAAAAGGAAATATTTTTATTTAGATTATTTGGATAAAACTGAGCATATGGAAGACAGCCTTTCCGTAATTTGGAGCTTCCTGCGGATAGTGGATCCTACACCTGTAACATGTTATGGAAACAGAAAGTGAAAGTAGTGAACAGCATCACAAGTCATGTCTGGCTGTAGCCTCTTAATTTAACAAGTTTGGTTGTTGCTAAAGTTCCCTAAAATAAGCAGTATTTATGTAATGGTTACAGCTTCTAACAGTTCTTTAGTGTACTGCATAATAGAACTCTACTGTTGTTACAGTAAAAGGATCCCTTAACCAGAAACCCAGTATCTAGAAACCTCTGAGTTATGGGAAGACTACCAAGCCCATTTTAAGCAAATGATTCTAAATGTAACGATTTCCTTCATCTATGTTATTGGGCAACCCTTTTGAAATAAAAAATAACAAAATGGTATAAAGGTGATACCTTTATTGGCTAACTAATATAATCATAGCAAGCTTTCAGAACATTTTAGTTCCTTTTTCAAGCTGATTACAATGAAGCTGTGGTGCTCTCTGGTATATATACAACATTTAGCTCATAGATCAAATGACCAACAAAAAGGAATATCAAACTGTGTGTGAGGTGTCAAAGTCATTTACGAGGGGATCTGCAAGAGATAGACAGATATGGTAGAATATAACGTGGGTCAACTAGATTGTAAATCAGGGCTGAATTATTGGAGTGTAGAATCAAAGGAATTCCAAAGGATCTCTTAGTCCATATCCAGACATGTTGGTATTTCTGACCTGGTGCAATCCTTTGTTAGTCCACATAATTAGACATAAATCCAAGGCCCAGGTTTAGTCCCTTCTCCAGAGAATTGAAGGTTTCCATTAATTTGTATTCCCATACTTTTCGATCGTTATCTGTTTTAAAATTGCCCTTAAGAACCAAAATTCCTAAATCCTTTATGGAGTGATTAGGGCCATTGAAATGTTTTCCTATTGGTGTGTCCAGTTTTTTATTGGTTACAGTGAATCGGTGGTGTGTATTGACTGCACCAGGTCAGAAATACCAACATGTCTGGATATGGACTAAGAGATCCTTTGGAATTCCTTTGATTCTACACTCCAATAATTCAGCCCTGATTTACAATCTAGTTGACCCACATTATCTTCTACCTTATCTGTCTATCTCTTGCAGATCCCATCGTAAATGACTTTGACACCTCACACACAGTTTGATATTCCTTTTTGTTGGTCATTTGATCTATGAGCTAAATGTTGTATATATACCAGAGAACACCACAGCTTCATTGTAATCAGCTTGAAAAAGGAACTAAAATGTTCTGAAAGCTTGCTATGATTATATTAGTTAGCCAATAAAGGTATCACCTTTATACCATTTTGTTATTTTTTATTTCAAAAGGGTTGCCCAATAACATTTTTACTGGCTAACACGGTACAGCAACTTTACCTTCATCTATGTTATAATGAAACCTTGTACTTGATCCTAAGCAAACAATTCTGTTGGTTTTATTTAGTGTTTACTCTTTAAAGGCATAGAGAAAACGCCATGTCACAAGCACTCCAGATAATGGATCCTATACCTGTGCTGGCCTAAGCCAGAATGATCACAATTATAAATATAAAATAAGTGACATCTACCAGTAGATGTGAAGACTGGCATGATCAGTTATTTATGCACAACAAATCCATGTCATTTTCAAATTTCAAGTTATAAAAAATGTAATCGAAGCAGAGAGATGTATTTTATATCCAAAATTCAGTTAATATTACATAGGTCTGGTGTAGTGAATACCTCCAACATGTGAACACCCAAATATGTTTATTAAATCAAACTCAGCGGCTACTAAATGCCAGCGAAATCAAATAAAAAATCTGGCTAGATTCCTGTTGGTATTGCTGCTTAAAAGTTGTTTTCCTCCTTTTCTAATCGAACAGTGACATGCAAGTCTGCTTCAGGGGTTAAATGCCATAAACAGGACAATAAACTCCTCTCCCTCCCCTTTTCCTTCCATATCTTCCTAAAGAGGGCAGGATGTGCGGTTGCCTCCCCCCACTATCCCTTGGGAGAATGGTTGTGTAAGGAATGCAGCCAGCTCTTCCAGCTCACTGGATTCCAGAGTCATGAGGCAGACAGGAGAGGGTGGAGGGAGGGAGGGTGAGACCGGTATTCCTGTCATGTGATTGTATGGAAGATTCTGAGAAAGAACAGGATCTGTCTGAGAAACCCACCCAATGTCTCCTGAAAGAGGCCAGTGGAGGTTTGCTCTCTTCCACTCATATGCTCTGGCAATCTTTTAGGTTATGCTACATCCAGAGGAAAGAGAATGACCCACAAGCTTTCATTTATTTAGACTGCTGCCTATATCTAGCTACGGTGGGGGTCAGCTTAGGACCCTCCGGCTGCTGACCGGACAAAAAAATTCCAAAAGACACTGGGAAATAAACAGGAATGGCTGAGCCATATAAAAAGTGATCATCTGTAAGATTATTTCCATAACCAGAATTCCCTGCTCCAGTTATACAAGTTTTTCCTCAACCTTCCCTTTCCCCTTCTAACACGCCACTTCCCTCAACCCCCTTCTCATCCACATATGGTGGCTTTCACATTAGGCTTTCATCCTTTGCTCTAAATGGACAGCAACAATGAACCAAAAAATGAATTCAATGACTGACTTTTTAAAGGAGAACTAAAGCCTAACTAAAGAAGTAGCTAGAAATGTTGTACATTATGTTTTGTGCTTCTGTCTCCAAAGATGCCTCAGTAGCTGCCCATCTTCTTTTCTACTAATTCACATGCTCTGTGCTGCTGTCACTTACTGAGCTTAGGGACCCACTCACAATATACAGTACACATAGAATAGAAATGTCACAATATAAGGCTGATTAGAAATTAATATGGATAATTGCTACATAGCAGCATGGAAACCAGTGCAACTAGCATCAGAATTTAATAATCAGCCCTATAATAGCTTATATTACAGGCCAACCTCATTTTCTGCTTGACAATTTGAGGCGACCCCTAAGCTTAGCTTCTCAACAGCTACTCAGAGCCCACTGAGCATGTGAGTGTCACAGACACTTTCCAAGATGGTGACCCCCTGTGACAAGTTTGAAGTCCTGGATCATTGCTGCTATTGACAAGCTGAAACTTTAGGCTGGTGCAATAAGTTCAGTATATACAGTAAAACATGGCATTTTTAGCCACATTCAACTTTAGGGTTTAGTTCTCTTTCAAACAATGTAGCAGAAGTCTGCTCTCGTCCATCCAAGATAGGCTGGTTAAATATCCCCCATTTTCTTCAATAAATGTTGCTGCCTGCTAATTTCCATCAATGTGTGGGGGGGGGGGGTGGTAGGAAGAGACTTTACCACTTTTTAAAGGGATTCTGTCATGGGAAAACATGATTTTTTTCAAAACACATCAGTTAATAGTGCTGCTCCAGTAGACTTCTGCACTGAAATCCATTTCTCAAAAGAGCAAACATTTTTTTGTATTCAGTTTTGAAATCAGGGCTAGCCATTTTGTCAATTTCCCAGCTGCCCCTGGTCATGTGACTTGTGCCAGCACTTTAGGAAGAAACTGCTTTCTGCCACGCTGTTTTTCCTTCTCAATGTAACTGAATAGAACGCAGTGGGACATGGGTTTTTACTATTGATTGCTGTTCTTAGATCTACCAGGAAGCTGTTATCTTGTGTTAGGGAGCTGTTATCTGGTTACCTTCTCATTGTTCTGTTAGGCTGCTGGGTGGGGGAAATGGAGGGGGTGATATCACTCCAACTTGCAGTACAGCAGTAAAGAATGATTGAAGTTTATCAGAGCACAAGTCACATGACTTGGGGCAGCTGGGAAATTGACAATATGTCTAGCCCCATGTCAGATTTCAAAATGAAATATAAAAACATCTGTTTGCTCTTTTGAGAAATGGATTTCAATGCAGAATTCTTCTGGAACAGCACTATTATCTATTAACAGTTAACAGACAGATACACTGTTCCGTTAACTTTATGGGGCATATTTATCAAAGTGTGATATTAGAACTCACCAAAGATAAACTCCCTCACTTTCTATTAATTCCTATGGGATTTTTAAAAGCATATTCATCAAATGGTGACCTCTGTTGATGAAATTCACAAAATCCCATAGGAATGAATAGAACATGGGTGAGTTTTTATGAGGTGGCTCTAAGCTCACATTTTGATCAATCTGCCCTTAAGTACACTGAAAATGTTTGGTGAATGTATTTTAAAAATTTGGTTGGAATCTTTATTTTTTTCTTTTTATTAGGCAAAATGTTATTTTGGGGACATCATACACATTAAGAATTCCAGGAGTATTGCCAATTTGAGATCAGAAAGTTTATAAATACATAAACAGATTCTTGCATTACAGAATTAAAGCTCAATTCCCATATGCTTATGGTGAGATTCACTTTCTCCCAGTTACCAATAGGGAACAAGTGAGACCAATGCGTAGCAAGGCAAAGTACTTTATTCCAACTCACTTCAATTGGTCACACCCAATATAGCAAGTCAAATAAACATGCCAGGCAATTGTTGGAAATGAGATCACATAAACCAGGATAGCTTGCCACTATCATGATGAGGGAAGCACACACACGGAAGTTTTAGAACAGTAACCAGCAAACACTTAAATAGGACATGTCACTCAAGGACAGCAAAAGGGAATTTCCCATGTATGAGCCAATACATTGGCCTTGACTTGTTACATTTCTGGGTTTTTTTTTCTTTTCCCACTGAGCTTTGAGGATATTAATCACTGTATTCACCATTAGTGGTCTTGCCTAAATGCAGGGCCGGTCGTACCAAGTGCGGGGCCCAATTGGAAGCATTTTGGTGGGGCCCCCTAGAAGGAACTTTGCTGTCTGTCACAGGATCACAGATTTGGGCTAATTGGGTTTGGGCTGGCTGTTTGAATTGGGTTTGGGGGTGGGCTGGGCCAATCAGGTTCAGCTGTGACCTGGGCCAATCAGGTTTGAGCAGGCTGGGCCAATCTGGATTAGGGGTAGACTGGGCTACTGGGGAATTAAGGGAATAGGAATCAGAGCTCGCACTGGAGTGGGGCCCCCATAAGTGCGGGGCCCAATTGGGCCAAATTGGTCCAATGTGCTTAAGACTGGCACTGCCTAAATGCAAGCCTTGAGAACCAATTACTGAAAACAAATATACTGTATGCATATTTTGCACCGAATCCACTATTTTGGATTTGGCTGAACCCCCGAAACCTCTGTAAAAGATTTGGCCTAATGCCGAACCGAATCCTAATTTGCATATGCGAATTAGGCGTGGGAATGGGAAAACATTTTTTACTTCTTATTTTGTAACAAAAAGCCATGCGATTTCTCTCCCTGTCCCTAATTTGCATATCCGGATTCAGCCGGGAAGAAGGATTTGACCGAAACCTGCTGAAAATGGCCGAATCCTGAACAGAATCCTGGATATGGTGCATCCCTAGCACATACCATATTGCAATGGTGTGTTATGGCCCCATAAACATTGCTGGACACACTGTATATTCCTGGAGTCGAGTCATACATATACAAAAAGGAGTATCCAAACAACTCCGGCGAAAGGACAGTTATTGCATTTTTAGTGAGAGACCTGTCTAAGTCACTTTACATAAAATAAACCAGAGGGAGATCAACATACAACTCCAGAGAACTCTGGGCCCAATAAATGGCATAACTCTCTCCTGGTTGTCTGCGTAATTCACCGCCACCACTTTTCTATCCTGTGAACTGCAACTCCCAGCATCCTCACTCACCTGTGATCTGCAGTTTTAGAGAAACGCTTCATCAGCTGTTTTTTTAAAGCACAATATTAATAGAATGTACGGCTGTCTTTGTCCTAATGGATAATGTTAAACCTGACAATGTTGCACTAAACGTTCTGCCAGCAGAAGGCAAATAAAACTGTACATGTCATAAGGTAAACAATACTGTTGTGTAACATTTACACAAATCTGCAGGACTGGGAAATGTTATCCATCAAGCAAAACACTCAAGCTGATGAGCAAGAGAATTTCCCCAAAAATGTGCATGAACAGGTAACATTTCCTACATTACTGTGTATGTGTCCAAACATTTAACAAGAAAGTTCCTGAACTGTTTGCAGAAGAGCTGTAAGCAGGAATAGCAACCAGCTGACACACATACATGTCTATAAAAGCCAACAGGCTGACTCCTGGTTTCCTTAGCAATAAGAACAATGCAACCTTTAGCCAACAGAGTGGAGGTCACCAACCACCCCCCTCCCCTTCTAACACCTGCTCCTTATCTATTCGGATCATTGAACTGCCAGAGGGAGCTGAAAGAGCAAGAAGTGCATTTACCCTGGCATTTAAACATGTTTTCCCATAATGGGGGCCTGCAAAATTCATTTATTTCCACGCCACTTCATATTGTAGACTAAGACTCCGCTACAGTGAAAAAAAATGACTAAGTCCCATTTTCTGGACAAGCCACCACTGGGGGGATAATGTGCCCAACCCAGGAATATGAGCAAGAGATAAGGATACAGCTGCAAATATGCTGTTACTAATTGCTTGTAATTCACCATAGATTAAAGTAACCATATTAAAACTACAAAACATCTATGTTATTCATTTGCCCTTGTGGAACTCAAAAGGTTAAATACAAAACTGAACAGCTGCTGCAAAATATTATGCTTTTGGTTTATGTCAAGTAAGTTGCAGGTGTGTTAGATGGACCTCATTTGGTTAAAACACAGGAGACCAGGAAATATTTTACCCCAAATCCCCCAGTCAGAATGCATATATTATTTCAAACAGTAAATGTTTTATAAATAACGAGAGTTGTGAAACTTTTCAAATGATTTAATACGTGTCAGACACGTAGAAACATAGTATACAGAAGTCAGTTACAGCATTGTGCATAAAAATACTGTAAACCATAGTTTAAATCGTGTCCAGATAGAATAACTCATCTTCTAAAACAAAGAGAGATCTGACTGTGCATGTAGGGCTGGACTGAGCACAGGAGCACCAAGCTTGACCAGCACTTCCAGCAGACAAAATACATTTAAAGGGCTTTTCCTTCCTCCCTAGTAGCTCTACTCTTGATACATTGAACAGTTACTTCCTCATGCATACAACTATGCGGAAACCAAAGGATGGTGGGCGGCTTGGGGAGGGGTGATTCCAAGACTTCTTGTGCTCAAAATTAAAAAGTAGATTAGAAATTTTAGTGTGTTATGGACTATAAACTGTAACATAACCAAATATGAATACGCTAGAAAATGCTTGTTTAGGAACTCAAAAAATTAAACTAACCAAATTGTGTGGGTGGTGTGCAGTGAAAAGAGCCACCAAACACTGATTTAGCATTTGCTTCAAGCCAGGACATGAAACAGGAAGCAGTAGTTTTAAAATGACTGGAGGAGCCATAACACAATAGTTAAGAATAGGGCAGTGTGAACAGATGGGAACTTCCCTCCCTCTCCCAAATGGGGAACTCCCCTAGCACGTGGTGACCATAGAGGTGGGGGGTTGGGAGAAATTCTTTTCAAACTGGGGGAGGGGGTGTTACAGGACTGATGCATGTTGCCTCAGGGAAATACCAATCCTCCCGGTTGAAAAAAAACTAATCAGTTATTACAATAAAATAGCAAAGGCTTCATTGAATTAGTGTTAATTGAATTCTTGACCTTAATGCACCTATAGTGCCAGGCAGGACTTATCACACCCCTAAACTACCCAGGATCACTGTATTTCACACTTACAGAAAATCATGGTTGCCCCAGGAGTGCCTAAGTCCCTAGTAAGACGGTGTGCAACTTTCATTGTGTCCTCTGGCAATAAATGGGTTAAGTAAATTGTACACGTGGCATCCCTTTAACAAGGGGAAAAGACAAGCTGTTGGACTACAACTCCCAGCATCTCTAGTGAGCCAGTGCTAAAAGTTGTAGTTCACCAGAATCGTGGGTTGAAAGATCTCTGCTATAAGTGCTTTAGCAAGGTAGCAAGCTTGGCCCAGCAATCCAAACAGAACATTAGGCAGATATAGGAAGAGGCATCCAGACATATCAGGACATCGAGTGACACAGGAGGCTTAACTGGAGAACAGTCCAATCCTGCATCACGACGATCCATCCAACATAAAACAATCCATACACTGTGCTCTGTGCCAGCAGCAGGCTCAGTTCAGTCTATAGCGGGTGTTTCCAGCCTGCGGCCCTCCAGCTGCTGCTGATCCGCACACCCGACTAGTCTGCTTAGTGCAAGAGCTGGGGCGCCGCAGCCTGTACGTTAGGATGGGCTGGCTCAGAAGGCTTCTATAGCCGTGCTCCAGGAGCTCATGCTTGGGCTGATCGCCCTTTCACTGCAACCTTGTCCGGCTGGGCCCGCAGAGTCCAACTCCTGCACGTCCTGCGCGGGCTCCTCAACCACCTCAGTCCCAGGCTCCTTGCTCAGAAGTCCCGAGAAACTGGTGCCGAAGATGCTGATGAGGTTTGCCACGTTCTCAGTCTCCATGTGTTCCTCCGCCTCGTCCCCTGGCTCTGGCACCTCCTGCTCCCTCTTTGCTCGCTTCATGGCCGGCCCATCCGGCGGGTTCCCTCCGCTCCTCTTCCGACAGCAACTACCAGGGGACTCTGGGCTGCTCGGCTCTGGTTCATGCTGGGAGGCCGAGTGGGAGCGGCAGATTTCACTGTCGTGTCCCTGACAAGGGCAGCAGGGCACCCCCCTAGGGTTCTCGGTGTCGTCTGTGTTGCAAGAGCGGGTCGCTGCTGGGCAGGAACACGTCCGGGCATCTGTCTGCTCAGGGGCGGCCATACGGGGGCACGGAGTCTCCCCTGTGACGGAACATGGCTCGGGGTCCTTGCAGTCCTGTGGGCCCGGAGTGTGGAGCGGCGCCTGCCTCAGGTAATACTCCTGCTGTAACTCCTCCGGACTTTGGCTCAGATAGACCTGCTGTGCGCTGCGCAGTACCAGGGACACCATCAGGTTCTTATGCAGTTTGATGCCGCCGCGCTGCACACGGGAATGGTAGATTTTGCCCAGCGAGATACTCACTATGCGGTGAGCTTCCAGGCGAAAGCCAAATCCGGGCGGAGTTTCCACAGTCCCAGGATCGCTTTGTAGTTGTTGGTCTAATACTTCCCGGTGCATTTTCAAAAATACAGTGTTTTTCTCACCGTTTTGTCACGGAAGCGCCAACCTGCCGGATTCCTATGAGTGGGGTTTAAAGTGGGACACAATGCTGCGTGGCCCAAGCGACCTAGAAACCAACTGCAACTAAGCGCGGGCGCGTTCCCCCAGTCGGTTTATATAGGCGTTACGTCACTCTCCCATTAGCCAATCAGGAAATCACTATGCGCGGTCTCCAACACAGTTCATGGCTGTCTAGCGTTTTGTGCGACACATTCCGAACTACCAATTGGCGAGCACAGGATTAACCGCCTGGATTCGAAAGGCGGCCCGCGGAGAATTTCCTTAAAGCGGCATTGCCATCTTAACGTTAATTTCCCTAGACCGTGTTCTTTATCGAAATGTTTACTGTGGATACTTTAAGCACATATAAAATAGCCTGATTTAGTACCACTATCTGACCTTTAGTAGTTCGCAACTAATGTATCTATCACCTTGGCTAAATTAAGTGTTTATAGTCACAGGAGTATAGACACGTGAGGTCACTGAGGCATTGCCGCTTTAACTCAGGCAGTGTTTTGGTGGCGGCTCCCAGGCTGATGTAATGCTTCTGTAAGCGTTCAGGCTCAGTCACGTGATGGGCCGTGAGGTCAGAGGATATGGCTGCTTTGTGTCTGCCTACCCCACTATTGCTATTTTAGCTTCTCTTCCACCAGAAGTCGGTTCCCAGCAGCCGATGGGATACGGAAACGGATAGTTGTATTTCTGCGGAAAGGAATTCGAAAAGACATTTTTATTTATAGTTGCTTCGTACACATCTGTGAGAGCTAAGCTCACGATGTTTGATTTTTTTTTGCCCACAAACAAATAGGGGATTAAGCCTAAATAGAGAGAGATATATTCGGTTAACTCTCACTCGTTATATGAGATGGTTGAACTGCTTATAATATAAATTTTACGGGTAAAAACACGCTGACAAATCACCTCTTCCTCGGGCGAATAATCTCCCAGAGCTGCCAATAGTTTGGTGCCAATGGCACACTTTACATTTGCTACTTAGACACAAAAGCATTATTATTATTATTATTATCATCATCGTAGCGCTGTAAAGTGAATGTGATTATACAACCAAATCACATGAATTACATACATAGAACATAAGGAGTTACATACATCACAATAAATATCGAGTTACTGTACATACATCACAATACATACTGGTACAGGAGGTGAGGAAGGCCCTGTACAGAAAAAGCTAAAGGGAATGATACACAAGGTGTGGGAGTGGGCAAGATCATAGTAAAGTGGGTGAGAGATGTAGTAATGTAAGCGGTATTGCATTGAGTAGTTAACAGTGATGGTAGGCTTCTCTAAAAAAGTGGGTTTTTAGAGATTTCTTGAAAGATTGGGAAAAAGTCGGACAGACAGTGGGAGAGAATTCCAGAGGAGGGGTGCAGCTCTTGCAAAGTCTTGAATGCGAGCATGTGAGGAGGTATTGAGAGAAGAGTTGAGTAGCAGGTCAGTAGAGGAGCGTAGTAAGCGGTTGGGTGAGTATCTGGAGATTAGTTCAGAGATGTAGGGAGGGGCAGAGTTATGAAGTGCTTTGAATGTCAAGGTCATTAATTTGAATTTAATTCTGAAGGGGGGTGGAAGGCAGTGCAGGGATTGGCAGAATGGTATGGCAGAGGAAGAGCGGTTGCTGAGGTGTATAAGCCTAGCAGCAGTGTTCATTATGGACTGGAGATGTGACAGTTTCTGGAGGAGAAGGCCAATTAAAAGAGCCCCTTTATGGTAAGTAGGCAAGGGCAGGTTGGCATAGGCATCTAGGTGACTTTGTGGGGCAATGGCTGCCTTGCTAACTGGTAAGGTAAGGTTGCCATGGTCATTTATGTTCCTTGGCTGCAATAAGCCAAATGCTTGTGGGACTATAGTTTTTAAGGCTACACTAGCTGTTTTATTTGCAGTGAATGAGAAGTCATAGCTGATAATGTGCATCAAACATTTCTCTGCCATTAATTAAAAGGCCACCAGGGCAACATTAGCAATAAAGCATTCATTTCAAACACTCAGTCCTTCAGCTCCAATACAGGATTTGATGGTTGAAATTTGACAAAAAGACTGGAAAGTGAAAAATGAGACCTCCTTGGCTGACAAGGTTACAAAATGAATGTGAAACTGTAATTACAATTAGAGAGAGATGAAAAGCACATAAACGTTTAATTATTATAGTTGTTTACAAAAAGGGTCAATTAAAGTTTAATGTGCATAATTATGCGGCATTCACACACCTTCCCCAGTGCTTAATAATTATGCAACTGCATTGTGGCATTTTCCCCTGTACTTGAAATCTGCTCAATATATCTATTTTTTTTAAATAATTCTATGTCCATTGTACTATATGTGTTTTTTTCACAAAGGTTCCATTTGATGCTAAGTACCTAGAGAAAATGCTCTTTCTAGCCAACCCTAAGGGCAGTGTAACACTGCATTTGTTTTGCTGGCGTGAATATGCCATGGGAGAAAGGGCTGATCTTCTTTCCACCCTGTCTTATGTGTGCACTCGCAAGCATGACATCTGTTTTCAGTGCTCACACATGGCACATTTTGGTATGGAAATGCATAATTTTGGGGTTCTGGGCCAAAATTCACCCTGTAAAGCCAGGATATTTGCAAGTGCCTCAATGAACACCCCTTACCAAAAATGACATTATATTAACATTATACACTAATAGCCACATGCTGTAGCTTTTAATTTTTAACTAAGCAATTTCACGTGATAATGCGATTTAACGTTCTGGTCATTTAAGAAATCCGTGTTACAGGTATGGGATACGTTATCAGGAAACCCGTTATCCAGAAAGCTCCGAAGTACGGAAAGGCCATATCCCATAGGCTCCATTTTATCCAAACAATCCAAATTTTTAAAATTGATTTCCTTTTTTTCTGTAATAATAAAACATTACACTGTACTTGATACCAGCTAAGACATAATTAATCCTTATTAGAAGTAAAACCAGCCTTTTGGGTTTATTTAATGTTAACACGATCAAAATAACAGAAACATCCGTTATCTGGAAAGCCTCAGGTTCCAATCTTTTTTCTTCTCTTTAAATGGGTTGTTCACCATCAAACAACTAGCTGTTTTCAGATACATCACCAGAAATAAAAACTTTTTCCAATTACTTTCTATTTGTTATTGTTTTTCTAATATTGAAGTGTAAAGTATTATTTTTCACCTTCTAAAGCAGATCTGGGAGGGGGTCGCAAACCTGCAAACTGTTCTAAATTGATAAATTTAATGAATACATTTCTTATCTTTGTCCCTGCTGAGTAGAATCTCTGGATTTCATTACAGGCAGCTGTTAGAATAGATACAATGGTTGCTAGTACTGCAGAGATGCTGCTGAGAAATGTATCAACTAAATGTTGCAAAATTGTAACAGTTTAGATTCTGCACCTGAATTACTGAGCTGCCAGACTCTAACACCAGAGACAGGGACATTAAACTTTAAACTTAGATTTTGGAAAAACACTAAAACATGAATAATGGAAAGTAAATGAAAAAAGGTTTTTATTTCTGGGGAACAATCTGAAAACAAATGAACTGAAAAAAAGTGTTTGGAAGGTGAACCCCTTTAACAGACAGAAGCAGCTCAGAGTACTAAGTAAATAGCACCTGGTACTGCCCAATGCATGCCCCCTCTTCTACCCAGTTAGCACATGCACAATATAGTTTATATGCTGATCTGGTACCCTTCCCCCTCATCTCCATCTTTAGATTTTGTGATGGGTTGGGGGCTTGAAAAACAAAATTGCTATTATGGCTTTCTGCATTGGCATTTGGACAATGGTTAACTTTTTTTTATATTTAATTACATCATTGATTTTGCCATATGCTGCTAGTATATACAACCAGTGGTGTAACTAGATATTACTGGGCCCCATTGCACATTATTTTTCAGGCCCCAAAAATGTCTAGAGGTCCAATATTTATTATAATAGTATATGAATTAGCAGTGGCGTAACTACTCCCTGGTGGGCCCCAGTACAGTATGGGCACCTGGGCCCCCCTGTCGGGCCCTTACCTCTATGAATCACATGATGACATGTGTGCTGTAAAATCTCTCCCTAGATAACACCTGCCATAGCCATTGTTGTAGCTCCGACGGGCCCCAACGGGGTGGTTGCCCTTGTGCAAATGCACATTCTGCACCCCTGGTAGTTACACCACTGTGAATTAGAGCCTCCTGGAGCCCCTATATCTCCTGGGTACCCCTGCAGCCTCAGGCTTCCTCTATAGTTACATCCCTGCATCCAACCCTGGTACATTACAATTAAAACAGTAGTGTAGGGTGCCCAGTTGAGTCTTGAATTATACATTTCAGAGTATGTGCCTCAGAAAATCATTTTCATGAAGGTTTGGTGTATGGAGTGGGATTAGATGTTTCTCATTCTGCCTAAACTAGTCCCTCAGATTGTGACTTTAGTAGCCAGGTTTATCTTCAAGAATAAATGGAAATAGGAGGGGGTTCAGTCAAGTCAGGACTGATTGGCCCTGGCATTTCAGACACACAGAGGCCCAATCATCCCACACAAAGGCCCAAACAGCCCCCACCAGCCCACTAAATACTGACTTTCTATGGCACCTTATAGCAGCCCATCTGGCATTTGCTAGAAATCACAGATTGCCACAGGGCCTGGGTTCAGTTATCAAGATAACACCTAGAAGGGGCCACTTTATCACTGAAACGAATTATACATATACACTGCCAGTGGGTGTTCTTATCCAACGTAACCATCTCCTTTTACACTTTGCATAGTACAATTACTGATTGAAAGGAATTTCCAAGACAGTTTATGAAAAGAAATGCACGTCTGTGTTTATTTACTGCGAATGTTTATCAGTCACATTCAAAAGGTACTACCGTAGGCAAGTGCATATCAATGCCTCTACTGTGACTGCTGGAGGTACATCAACATAAACATAGCTAGGTATCTGGGTTACTAAGATCTGTTTTTGCTCGCTTCTACCCACGTGATAGTGTGACGTCACCGTGCTGAGATAGGCGGGAACTAAGGCAGTGTAAATGACTCAGTGTGTACGTTTGTTACGTGAGGAGAAGCTATAGAGGGTTCAAACCGGTCTGGGCAGCTTGGACAAGACACTCCCCTGCCTCAGCTGCTCTTTCCCAAAATAACTGCTATGGGGAGGGGTGAGAAAGACAAAAGGCAAACAGAAGCGCATTATCTTCTCGGCGGGGGGAGGGAGCGACGTGGATTGCAACTAGAAGGAAATGGCATGGATATGTTGGCTTGTACATGGCTAGCTAAACAAATAAAATTTGTGAAAGAGACACACTGGTTGTGCTTTTTTTTTTTTTACAGAAAAGGTAGCATGTTTATTATACTGATGTAACATTAGTGAATAAAATGTATTATTGCACAGGGAGGAGAGACACAGGGAAGCATTTTAGCTCCAAGGTCTGTCTGTCTGCTCCATGTGGGCACTTTTACAGTATGACTAGGGTTCCAGTTGCCACCTTTTCTAGGAAAAAATACTGGCCTTCCTATATTTTTATGGTTTTACCCTATACTTAACATTGCAATTATGCAACATTTTTACCGGCCAGGTGGCAACTAGGGTTGCCACCTTTTCTTGAAAAAAATACCAGCCTTCCTATATATTTATCTTTTTTTCCTATTAATAACATTGGGCTCAGCCATCAAATACCGGCCAGGTGGCAACCCTAAGTATGACAAGAGAAATGACAGGAGGAGATGGGCTTTGCCTTTTCAGCTTCTGTTTTACAGCCAAAACACGCCGTATGCCATAGTTCTAAGACTTTGCGTAAACTAACATATTTTTGCACACACTGCCTACAAAACTACTATCTCCCACGAAGAGGAGTGCTACTCCAGGTATATACACACCGGGTTGGTGTCAGGTGGTTCACGGATTTCGGGCCCTCTGCCCATCAAGGCCCAAGGATAGTATACGGCAAATACAAAAATCTGTGGCACAGCTGATGCAGTTGTATCAGTGGTTGGTGTTTATTAAGCTCATAAACAAAGTGGCAATGTTTTGGGCCACCACTGGGCCCTTTGTCAAGAGGCTTGACAAAGGGCCCAGTGGCCAACCAATGATACACCAACCACTGATACAACTGCATCAGCTGTGCCACAGATTTTTGTATTTGCTACAAAACTACTATCGAGAACATAGCAAGGAATTGACCTATACTATCTATAAACATCCTTTATCATGTTAAAGAGGAATTCAACCCCTCCCCGCACTAACCCCCAGCCCCCCACCCTCCATAGGCCCCCTCACTCCTCCCCCTGGCCTACCTCTCCCCCGGGGCAAATGCCCCTAAGTTGCTACTTACCCATTCGTGCAGGTCCCCTCCAGCCAGGTTCCCGGGCGCCATCTTCTCCAGCGACGCCTTCTTCCGTCGGCGCTCTGCGGCGCATGCTCAGTAGGACACATTCAATCGGCAAACTTTGTGAACTTTCTGCGCATGCGCAGTAGTACAAACTGGCAAATGCATCCTACTGTGCATGCCCCTCAGAGCTCCAACGGAAGAAGACATCGCTGGAGAAGATGGCGCCCAGGAACCTGGTTGGAGGGGACCAGCACGGAGGGGTAAGTAGTGATTTAGGGGCATTTGCCCTGGGAGAGAGGTGGGTTTAGCATGGGAGGGGTTGAATTCTCCTTTAAAGCAGTTGTGGCTGTGCTTTTATTTGTGTGTGAAGAGAATGACTGGGAATTTCACATGCAGGTATCACAAACCTGTCATTTATCAAATTAAAAAATGTAACAAACTAGGGCTACACTGCCCGCATGGTGTGTTCATGTTAATGTACATACAGTCATATGAAAAAGTTTGGGAACCCCTCTCAGCCTGCATAATAATTTATTCCACTTTCAACAAAAAAAGATAACAGTAGTATGTCTTTTATTTCCCAGGAACATCTGAGGACTGGGGAGTTTTCTGATCAAGATTTTTAGTTAAGCAGTATACATGAAATTAAATCAGATGTGAAAAACTGGCTGTGCAAAAAATTTGGGTACCCTTGTAATTTTGCTCATTTGAATGCACCAAATTGGTTGGATTGGCTCGCTAAGATTTGAACTTCATAGGCAGGTGTGTCTAGTCATGAGAAAAGGTATTTGAGGTGGCCAATTGCAAGTTGTGCTTCTGTTTGACTCTGATCTGAAGAGTGACAGTATGGGATCCTCAAAGCAACTCTCTGAAAACAAAGATTGCTCAGAATCATGGTTTAGGGGAAGGCTACAAGAAGCTATCTCATAGGTTTAAACTTTCTGTTTCAACTGTAATGAATGTGATCAGGAAATGGAAGGCCACAGGCTCAGTTGCTGTAAAACCCAGGTCTGACAGACCAAGAAACATACAGCAGTGGGATATGTGGAGGATTGTGCCACGAATAAAAGTTTTTGAGCAGCATTCCTGCCTACAAGCTGTTCCTTGTGACCATTATACTGAAGCATTACATGAAGTGTACCTACTGGCGGGGTACAAACACAAGGATAAAGCGACTATTGCACAAAGAAGCACAAGGTAACAGTTAACCTTCCTGTTTTGATTGTGAGAAAATGTATGGGATGATTTGAAGCAGGCTGTCCATCAAATTTAACTGAACTGGAGAGATTTTGTTGGGGTATCCAAATGTATGCACCTGTCTTATTTTGTTATGATGCAAGTTTTCTGTTAATCCAATAAACTTTATGTCACTGCTGAAATACTACTTTTTCCATAAGGCATGTTATATATTAAAAGGAAGTTGCTACATTGAAAGCTCAGTCAATGATAAACAAAACTCCAAAGAATTAAGAGAGGTTCCCAAATGTTTTCATATGACTATACATAAAAAGTCATTCTATTTATGAACTTTGCCCCAAGAGTTGACTAAAGACCAGACTTGTTGAAACCTATAATGCTGTAGTGCATGAACACATAGAATGAAAGTGGCATGCCTTGCAACACTTCTCAGACATCAGCACTGACTGGAACTCAGCCACCATACTATAAGCATAAATAAACATAATACTGTAATAACATTGTGAGTCACTGAAACTAAAAAGAAACTCAAGCAACATAACAAAAGTATTTTATAGCACCTCCCACTGCCAGTTTAGTTGGTGCTAGATCCTGTGGCCAGTCATGCCACCACTCACTTGCCCCTTATAACCCTACCACCCTCTTCCCCTGCTCATTTATCACTAGCTCACTTCAACCCTTTCAGTTAGTGCCCCACTGCTTTGTTTGGGCTTTGCTAACAGTCAACTTTAAATAAGAGATATAATATAACATGTAGAGACAGGCCTTAATCCATGTATGGAGAGAGGGCTGCGTGCCTCCTTCCATTTATAAAGGATTTGCTAGATTTCATATGTATGCATGCTAACATTCCTCTGTATGAAACATGTTCTGTGCAGAAGTATGTTGAAATATATGCAGCCATTCATTCGGAGTGATCTGGTATAACCTTACTGATATTATTAACAAAACACTTTCTTATTTGTTTGGAGTGCCCGGGGTAGGGTTGGTTGGGGCTGTATAGAGGCACATTTTCTAATAAAACTCAAATAAAATCCTATTAATCTTAAAAGTTGTCAGCAGGAAAAGAGAAACTATATCTCACAAAATATAGCATTGCTTTTTTGCTCTATAAGCCTGGGGAAAGTACATCTAGATGGAGAACAGACAGACTATTGTACATTCCCCAGAATTCCCTTTCCTGAAGCACTTACTGCTTCTTCAGAAGCTTGACTGAAGCTAGAAAGAGAGAGAGAGAGTAGAGAGTCAGTTTTAGTTGAGATATAATGTAAGACTCTGCCACAAAGAATAAATAAAACATCATATTATTGTTATCAAGTATTTCTAAAGTGACAACACTGTCATTACACAGTAATGTACAATAAATGGCTGTATGAACATAAAGATTTACATACAGTACAAAGCAACCAATAATCAATACAAGAGATAACAAGGGGCCTGTCCAAAAGGACTTACAAAATAAAGCTACACTAACCTCCTGTATGAGTCTGTTTGTTCCATGTGCACACCCTTCTACTGTACAGCACCACGGAATATACTGACTATACACATGATTGTTAATAATGCTAAGTGTTCACTGCTAGGGTGACTTTAGCAGGCTTTCTCTACCTGCAACATAGGGGCTCAGGTGTGTTGGATGCAGGGGTGCATGCTCCTGCTCATAGGGGAGTTACAAAAGAAGGGGTGTCATTAATCTACCATTTCAGGCTTTTCCTATCAATTGGGATGGGGGTTGGAGAGAGGTGAAAACAGATCAGGAAGCAGCATGTGGCAGGAACAGCTCCTCATTAACACATTTTTCTTGTTGATAAGTCTTGGTTGCTGTCTGAAAGGAGCACTGGCCAGCAAGTCCCTGGAGCCCTCTGCAGCAGACACTGCACACTCCAACCTCAGGGCAGAGCAGGGAAATGATAATTAAACTCTCCCACCCATCCCCCTGCCCAGCATAACAATGAGAACAGCAGCCAGCCAAAGAGATTAATGGTCTTCCCACACAGCTCCCTTTCTCTTGTCTTGGCCAAAATCACTTTTGCATTACTGCTACAGATACACTTGGAGATTAACCCATTGCAGTCAGAGAAGTCTAGAATATGTGTACTGTGGGTGAAAAGTATGGTTTATCACTGGGTACATATAGCATAGACACCTTTGGGGGCACACAGGGCAATTTCCAACTAATGTCACCCGTATTATTTCCAGATTGGTGGGCAGCAAATATCCTGAAAATAACAATAAAACCAATTACTCTTGCATTGGTTTTTATGATAATGACCGGGACCCTGCTTGTACAGTTGTGGGGTCAGGCAATTGTTTGATTGCTGGAAATATTTGCCCTTGATCCTTGCCCTTTTAAATTTGAGTTTAAAAAAGATGTCCATTTTATCAATATATTCACACACACCTATAAATACACACAAAGGCATCTAGCATGTTACCACTGACACAATACCGAGGTCTTAGGGCAATGGCAAACATCTTTGCATTGGTGTTAACATGACCTTCTGCATTATCTGGTGCTAGCACCAATGATTCATATGGAGATCAAAACAAAAGTTATTTCTGACTTTTTGTAGCCTGCACTTCTGCAAGACTAAAATGATAGAAATCTGCTTGGCCATTGAACCAAATCCTGGAGTGCAACTGAGTGGATGAGTTCAATTGCACATTCCTGGGTTTGGACTAATTGCACAAAAGCTGATCAATTTGCTCAAGGAGCTTTTGTCTGACAAGTTTAAATGTTAGCGACCTTAATAACAGAGCCACTCTTTGTAGGTGTTTTACATCAAATTTCAGGTCTGTTCTATATATCCTTTTAGAAAATATTTTCAAGTGACAAGGATCATTGCACAAAAGAACTAAGCTATACATTGTGATTGCAGACTACAGGCATTCAAGTCCCACAGCATTGAAATGACTCCACACGTAGTGATCAGTAGATCACAATTAGCCTGCAATGGGTCCATCGTTGAATCCTAGATGCTTGTCAGATGAGCAACACGCAATGTTCCACTGACACCCACTCACTCTCACAGTATTAAATAGGTCATGTAGGGTCACAGCAGGCAGCTACATTTTTTTCATGTAGCCCTGGCTTAATAATTCACCAACAGTGAATTCTGAGGAAAACGTGGTAAGCCAATATTACCACCCTTCATAGGCTGTCATTGGTTTTTATCAGCTTTGACTTTGTACCCCATCCATGTTGCTGCCTCAACTTGTTCTAAATGCAAGAGACAAGATGAACAGGTTACTAAGACTGCCTCCTGTTTGGACTGCATGCTGGCAGGTTAGCACTGCTGCCTAGTACCACTGGGTTTCTGATTTTGATGGTGATTTGAGTATTATCTACATGGAATGTGTATGTTCTTCCCTTGTTTGTTTGTCATCTGTCAGTAGTTTTTGCTTCCCCTGTTTCTGCAGCATCACTTATGCATACATCCAATTTTTTGGATGCTACCCTTCATTCACTCAGTGATGGCACATACTATATCTTTCAGAAATATGAGTACCGCATTTCTCTCTTAAGAACTATGATGGCACATGGGACATTTTGTTTGCAAAAAACTGCTGTAATGGCTCCTTACAGAAATGAATGAAAACTGCTATATTATGTGCACATGGAGCCATGACAGGAGGACCTTGGCACAGAAATGCTTGCTTGAGCATTTTGGCAGAGGCTTGTCTGTTACTGCTTCAGCTCTATGTGTGTTTAGCAAAGAGATATGACAGGTAGACAGGGCCATTTTGACCGCATCCCCAGTGGTCAAAACACCTACATGCCATAGCTTTAAGCAGCCACCAGGCTTATGCAGCCCATTTTACAAACAGTTCATCTACAGTCTATACCGTTTTGAATATAGACTGTCACCTGTAATGAAAGTCTTTCAGTCCATAACAGATGTCATGTAATTCTTTATATATTTAAACCACCAAAATGTATTTTTTTTTTACTTTTTCATTTACATTTTAAATGATTAGACATGACTGCCCTTCCTAAAACCGGGCTGTCTGGACCAAAACTGTCTGCCTGGTTTTCAAAATTATGAAATCCAGACATGCCTCTCCTTTACTGATGCAGTAGTGAAGAATGTCAGTATAATTTAGGTCCTCCTTTATTTATCTGTAAGATATGTTATAGCTGGAATTAGAGCAATAATGGAGCATTATGAGCACAGTTGCCATAGAGCCTAATTGTAGTGCATTGGTCGGCTTTACTTTTGTTCCCTTAGTTTTATTGCAGAGCAGCAGGTACTGTGTGCCTTTCCTCTTCATGTCAAACAGAAGGTTTCAGTTGTATCTCCTTTATTTCAACCGGCCACATTCTAATTTGTTGTAACACAAAGAGAGCAGTTCTATACACACACGGACACAAATGTCCAAGTCAGCAGTCTTGGGAAGCAATACAATGCTTTTCTAATCAATATATCTCAATAGGGTTTGTTCAGATATACAGTATATTAGGCCAAGTGAAAAATCCTTCTGCCAGATGGTTACACTGAGAAGTGGTGTGCTTAATTACAAGGTACAGACACACAGTTTCACACATTGAACATTTATTAGGTGCACATAAATAACACATCATGTCATACCACACAGCAGAGTTGTCTTAGGGGCCCATTTATTAAACCTCTTTTTTTTTTCTGGTCGAGGCTTTTAAGGAGACAGCAAATCTTTTGTGGAAAAATAAAAACTTGAATTTTTGTAGATTTATCATACATCAAAGCTGCTAAAAATCCGAATCTGAAAATTCTCGCAAATCTGTCAGTCATGTAAAAGTCAATGGCCCTGAAGTTGTTTCTTGACATCTTGATCTGCGCTGGATAATCCAATAAAGTCAGTTTTTTCGTTCAATAATCAAGTTTTCAAATTGTTTATCAGATGTTTTGTCGCTCTGATTTTTTCTAGAAAAATTATTGATAAATGAGTCCAATTCACGGAAGGGAGTTTGGCTGACTTTGTTTTCATGAAAAAACAGCCCTCTCTCTGTGTTCCATGGCCCCATAACTCCTTACACGTTTCTACCTAATATACAGATAGCAGCACACATAGGGGTAAATTTATCAAAGAGTGAAATTTCGCCGCTCTCCATTCATTTCTATGGGATTTTGAAAGGCCTATTTATCAATGAGTGAAGTTCACCCTTCATGTATGCTGACGGGTTGATGCCATGCCTGTCTGTGTACACAGCAAGGGGCGCATGAATATAGATCACCCTTTTCTCTGCTGGCAAATATGTGCAAGATTATTATTATTTAAATGGATTCTCTCATGATTTTTATGGTGTAGTTTTTATTTCTAAATTACACTGTTTACACTGCAAATAATTCACTCTACAATAGAAAATGTAAATCCTGAACAGACAAGTGTATTTTTTTTAGTTGTAATTTTGGTGTGTAGGCAGCCTTCTCAGGTAATTTTGCCTGGTCATGTGTTTTCAGAAAGAGCCAGCACTTTAAGATGGAACTGCTTTTTCACAGGTTGTTGTTTCCCCTATTCAATGTAACTGAATGTATCACAGTGGGACCTGGATTTTACTATTGAGTGCTGTTCTTAGATCTACCAGGCAGCTGTTATCTTGTGTTAGGGAGCTGCTATCTGGTTACCTTCCCATTGTTCTGTTAAAATGCTTGGGGGAAGGGGGGGGTGCTATCACTTTAACTTTCTGTACAGCAGTAAAGAAGACTGAATTTTTGTCAATTTCCCAGCTGCCCCAAGTTATGTGACTTGTGCCAGCACTTTAGGCTGGGGACAGACAGGGAGATTCGGGGAGATTCTGT
>CM044437.1:94137574-94148701 GCA_024363595.1 Xenopus borealis
TGCAGGCTGGCTGTCGAAGAGGCTAGTTTGCGAAGCCATTGGAGATACCGTGCGAGCTGATGCGAGCGGTTCAGGCCTCAATAGAAAGTCCGACACAGGTCGTGACGCAGCAGGCGATGGTTGGGCTTTGGTACTTTTGCGCCGGGATCTTCTGGATCGCTGACTTGCCATAAATCTCGTCGGTTACCACAAGTTCAAAAGAGCTGCTGGAGGTTATTGCGGTGAGTTTTTGTTGCTTTTGTAGGCTTGGAAGTGCCACGCTGGTGCGGAGCTGTCTCAAGGTGCGGCCATCTTGATCAGCGCGCGCATGCGCCCCCCGACAGGTTCCCTTTAAAGTAAAGAAAATATCATGTAGTGTTGCCCTGCACTGTTAAAACTGATCTGTTTGCACCAGAAACACTCTATAGTTCATATAAATAAGCTGCTGAGTAGCAATGGCAGAAATTGAAAAATGGCTATATGGCACAGGATGAGTAATGGATAACAGATAACATTATGTTCTACAGAGCTTATCTTCTATCTGCTGTGTAACTTGTGCCTTTTCTCCTTTGACTAGTTGCCCCCATGGCTACACAGCAGCTTATTTATATAAACAATAGTAGTTATTCTGAAGTAAACACTGCAGTTTTAACAGTGCAGGGCAACACTGTATTATATTTGTATTACTTTAAAATAATTAAATTTTTTGATGTTACTGGTCCTTTAAACAGTGTTGATGTATTCCACAAGAAAAGTAAAGGTGAAATGGCAGTTCTGCGCTTTTAATTAAACCAGGGAACCTGAAGCACAGTATGAACTTGTGTTACAAATTAATGATGACCAATCTGTCAAATTATCGTGCGGTTTGCGGGATACAAACGATCGTACATCTTACGATTTTTCGTCCAACATCGGTCTGAAGATTGATCGGCCAGGTTAGAAAATCTTTATCAGTCCCCATGTAATCTAATCTACCTATGTTTGCAGGGCCAAGCAGGCTGTGATCCTTCAGTTTTGCTGGCAATATTGCCAGAAATGGTTTTTGGTTTGATGGACATTCAAACGATCGTTTTGAAACAATCGTGGTCTCATGGCCAGCTTTACTTCCATGATTTGGTCTCTCACTGTTCCAGATGGAAGAAAGGGACATTGATTGCCAAGCAATAATCATGTAAATAGCAGTGCAAGATACTTTTTGAGGCAGATTTACTATTGGTCGAATTTCGAATTTAAAAAAAATTCGAAATACAACCATGGGAATAGTGGGGAAGTGCAGTTTGATCTGAGCTAATGATTCCAAATTCGGTAACTTGATCCTGGCGAAGTAGGTGGTCAAATAAAAATTTAAAGGGGAAGTTATTCGACCATCGAATATTCAAATAAAATTTTATTCAAATCATTTGAATATTCGATGGTCGAATTTGCCTAATTTGAATATTCGAATTTGAGTTTAATAAAAATTCGATCGAACTTCGAATTCTTCATGTGAATTTAGTAAATCTGCACCTTTGTGTATGTTAGGAAAGTAAAACACTGAAATAAAGGTGACTGCGGTCTGTTGCCTTTTTGGTTTCTCCAGAAGGTAATCCTTACAAATTTTGCAACCATTTCTGCATATGTGATTTGAAGCGATGCTTTCTAAAAGGTATTCAACACAAAGCAAGCAGCAATTCTCTCCACATAAAGGGCTAAAATCCATGGCAGCCTATGTACCCCCTCATAGGGATAATGGAAAAAGGTTTTTTTGTTGTTGTTGTTGCCCTAGCCTTTTGTAGTTCTGTGGGATCGGTCAAAGCATTCAAAATGAATGAGAAACGTCAACAAGTGAACCTTCCTGTCAAACGAGAGGGCCGTGTTGCTCAAAAACAAGCAGTGCTACATTTTTGTGCACTACAGGCTTGTACTTGACAGGACTGGGTGTTTAGTGGTCACTCTCATTCACTATTAATGAGGAGCGAGATACAAAATACTTAAAATCCCTGTCTGCCATTACCTTAAAGGGAACGTAAAGGCAAAAAAATAAAATCCCATTTTTACTTTCTTTAATGAAAAAGAAATGTATCTCCGATATACTTCAATTAAAAAATGTCTACCGTTTTTATAATAAACCTCTATGCAGTGAAATTACACTTTCATTTACTGGTGTGGATAAGAATTGTCTGCCCATCAGAAACAACTCTATGGGGTAGATTCATCAAAGAGTGAAGTTCCGCCACTAGAGGGAACGTCCGCAGCTCTCAATTTATTTCTATGGGATTTTGCAAGGCGTATTCATCAATGGGTGAAGTGAAAGTTCACCCTTTGATGAATACACCTTTAAAAATCCTATAGAAATGAATGGAGTGTGGCGGAATTTCACTCTAATGGCGGAACTTCACTCTTAACTTCACTCTTTGATGAATCTACCCCTATGTATCTCTGGTGAGATCAGGGGAGGAAGGGCAGTTGGGGAGCAATGTCGGAGTGCAGACAGGGATTTTATCTGGATTGATTGGGTATTTCCCGGTATCCCACTGGCCCAGCCCAATTTTGATTTCTATCATTTTGACCAGAAGGCGCTGAAGGATGGCCGTGGGCAGGTGATTATTGGGTAAACTGTTCAGCAATGCTTCTCACTGATCATATACACCCAAATATGCAAAAACATAGTTCACAACCCTAATCTGTCAAATTAGTCTCTGGTTTCTCCTATTCATTAAAGCAAAAATTGTTTACATAGCACCTTTATATCTGTATCTGAATATAAGTTTGGCAAGCTTGGTAATGCTCATGTTTTCTGGATTGTCATTATACTTGAAACAGCACATATTTTCCATGGTTTAGGGATTGAGGCCCTTACAAGAATAATGAATACATTGCTTTGTTAGTATTGTACTTAATGTAGAAAATAATGCAATGTATTTTTTCATATATGTACTGTATACCAAGAGCTATACATTTTTATAATACTGGAAAATACAAAGGGAACAAGTACTGCAATAAATAAAAACAAATATACACAGTATCAAAGATACTACATTGCAAGAATATATTAATAATCAGCACATCAGCATCAGAAATATTTCTGCTAATGCTCTGGTGCTTTCCAGCTATCCCTAATGTTAACATCTCAACAGCAGCCCAGAGCATGTACACTCAGAAGATGGCTTTATGGACAGCAATGAAGGCATGGATAATTACTGTGGCCTGGTACAGCCAGATCAATATATATACTACACATGAACCATGTCTGGTCTGGTCTGTCTGGTCATTCCCTAATGGGACCAGTCTGTAAATGATATCCTTATAAACGTCGCGTTGTGACGAGCGTATAGGGTTGCCACCTTTAAAAAAAATAAATAAATACTGGCTACTGTTGGGGGGGCAGAAAAAAAGCACCGGGGAGCGACGTAAAGGGGGCAGAGTCATAAAAGGACAGGGCTGTGATGCTTAAGGGGGCGGAGCCACTGCAGCGTCGGGGAAAAAATAAGTTTAAAGTGTAGGGCTGAGGGCTTTTTGTAAGGGTATTACAAATTGCCAGCAACTACACAAAAAATTGTAATACCAGCCCTTGCAGGTACTTTACATGCTATGCCGGTAAAATACTTGCTGGGTGGCAACCCTACGAGCGTACGAATTGGACGCTGGCGCATTCAAATATAACATCTCGGTGACTTATAATATTTTTATAAATTACAGTAGGGGCTACATTATCCACTATATAATGGTGCTTAGTGTCATTGGTTATAATTAGCTTAGTGATGTCATTTCTGCCACATGACTCACTGCAATTTGTGTATTGTAATAAATAAAGTACCCCCTGTTGCTAAATATTAGGACATTAGAAGTCACCTTGGAGTCCCATGACCTGTATAAAAACACTAGGCCTTCGGCCTTGTGCTTTTGTGTGGTCATGGAATTCCCGGCACCTTATAATATCCTTAAATATTCAATAGGGAGTACTTTATTCACTATATAAAATATGCCATTTGTGTTTAGTTCTCCAAAGTTTGTCAGCATTGTTTAAAGCACTTCTTATACACATACATTCAAAGTATTTTTGTATTCTTCACAAAGAACCTCAATCCTCATTCTGATTCATATAACTAGGCTCAGAAGCACTCCCCTTTATGCTGTAAGAAAGTTTCTACAAACCAGAAATAGAGCCTTCCCTATTTGAATGGAATTAAGTCAAGCTTTGTTAGAACATTCTTGCAATCTTGCAAGCTTCTTCATAAAAATAGCAATTACCTCGAAATAATCACAGACACCGTCTTTAAATCAAGAAGGTATTCACACAACCATCTATAAAAAATTAGCTTCTGTCCATCTTCTGCTCCGCTCTCTGGGTGCCTAAAGCTTGGCCAAAATCCCCCCTTTCCAGAGTGTTGCTACAAGCTTCCCAACCTTTTACAAAGGACTTTCTACTTACTTTGCTAGAAAAATTCTTCTCTTCCCCCTCCCATTTCAGAGAGTATTTTCAGACAATGGAAAGAATGTGCAAAGAAAAAAGAAGAGCTCTGGAGGGCCTTAGGTCTCATGCTTTACTTCTATTTAATGGCAGGGGCACAGAACAATCTACACAGTATACTTTCCCATCCACAGAAAAAAAACTATACACATGGACTACAGCTGTATATACTTCATTGTATATAAATATATACACACACACATTCATTTAAAACCAATTGCTTTCAGTTGCATAATCAAATATTAATGAATTGCTGGACATGCAGACAAGCTTTCCTGCATGAGGCTATCAAGTGTCCTGTGGGCATAGGAAAGTGACTACAATATCTTGTAAGAGCAATGAGACTTGACAATTAAATGAGCACTATATATTGTACTATATATTGCACTGTGTTATGTAGTGCCTTGCATTGAATGAAATACTTCAGGAGACACAAAGGGGCAAATTCACTACATAGTTACATAGTTAAATTGGGTTGAAAAAAGATAAAGTCCATCAAGTTCAACCCCTCCAAATTAAAACACAGTATACAAACACACACACACCCCTCCACTCTTTCACACAAACCATATATGCCCATAGCTATACTAACTGTAGAGTTTAGTATCAAAATAGCCTTTGATATTATGTCTGTCCAAAAAATCATCCAAGCCCCTTTTGAAAGCATCAACGGAATGAGCCATCACAACATCACCCGGCAGTGCATTCCACAACCTCACTGTCCTCACTGTGAAGAACTACCTACACTGCTTCAAATGAAAGTCCTTTTCTTCTAGTCTGAAAGGGTGGCCTCTGGTGCGGTGATCCTCTTTATGGGTAAAAAGGTCCCCTGATATTTGTCCCCTGGACAGTCTCCCCTCATAATTTAAGTCTTCCATTACTTTAACCAGTTTAGTTACACGTCTCTGCACTCTCTCCAGCTCATTTACATCCCACATAAGGACTGGAGTCCAAAACTGCACTGCATATTCCAGATGAGGCCTTACTAGGGATCTATAAAGAGGAATAATTATGTTTTCATCCCGAGTTTATGCCCTTTTTTATGCAGGACAGAACTTTATTTGCTTTAGTAGCTACAGAATGACACTGCCCAGAATTAGACAACTTGTTATCTATAAAAACCCCAAGATCCTTCTCACTTAAGGAAACTCCCAACACACTGCCATTTAGTGTATAACTTGCATTTATATTATTTTTGCCAAAGTGCATAGCCTTGCATTTATTTACACTGAACCTAATTTTCCCGTTTGCTGCCCAGTTTCCCAACTTAGACAAATCACTCTGCAAAGTGGCAGCATCCTGCATGGAACCTATAGTTCTGCACAATTTAGTATCATCTGCAACAATACTGTACTTTCAATACCCACATCCAGGTAATTAATAAACAAGTTGAAAAGCAAGGGACCCAGTATAGAGCCCTGCAGTACCCCACTAACAACACTGGTCCAATTAGAATGTTCCATTTACCATCGCTCTTTTAGCCAGTTCTCTGTTCTGTTACAAATACTATGTTCTAGGCCAACATTCCTCAATTTAACCAGTAACCTTCTGTGTGGCAATGTATCGAATGCTTTAGCAAAGTCTAAGTAAATCACATCCACAGCCATCCCAGAATCGAGGTCCCTGCTTACCTTCTCATAAAAAGAAATTAAGTTAGTCTGGCAAGATCTATTACGCATAAAAACAATGATGGCACAAACTCATAGTATTGTTATTTGCTATGAAGTCCAGTATCCTATCCTTTATTGGTCCTTCAAAAAGCTTTCCTACCACTGACGTCAGACTAACTGGCCTATAGTTTTGAGGCAGAGAATGGGATCCCTTTTTGAGTAGCGGCACCACATTAGCAATTCACCAGTCTCTCGGCACCATGCCAGACCTCAATGAATCCTGAAAATTTAAGTAGAGAGGTTTGGCAATCACAGAGCTAAGCTTGTTAATAACCCTGTCATGAATCCCATCTGGCCCTTTGTTTATGTTAAAATGTTCTAGTCTCTTTTGAATTTCAGCATGTGTGAACCATGCATCATTAGATGTATTATTAGAATTGGGACTATTAATAAGGAAACCTTCATTAGCTGGTTTCTCATTTGTATAGACAGACGAAAAGTATTCATTCAGAATCTGAGCTTTTTGCTTGTTCTCATCAACCAGCTGACCCCCCTCTGATAATAAAGGTCCTACCCCTTCCTGTTTCAATTTTTTACTATTAATATATTTAAAAAATAATTTTGGATTCTTTTTACTGCTTACTGCTAATCCTTTTCCTTATCGATTTTAGCTTGCCTGATAGCTTTTTTGCATGATTTATTAGCCTCCTTGTACCTTATAAATGATTCGGCTGTCTGAGCTAACTTGAAAGCCTTAAAAGCACGTCTTTTCTTACCCACCTCAACATCAACACTTCTATTGAACCAAAAGGTTTAGCTTTGCAACAATGTTTCTTGCTTACAAGCGCAATATACTGACATGTATATTTATCAAGCAGCATTTTAAAGACTTCCCATTAGCGAAAATGCGCTAGCGTTGCCTTCGCTAACGTTCGCTGCACTTCGCCAGGCGAATTTTTGCCAGCGCTACACTGATTCACTAAACTGCGAACTTACGCTCAGGTCGGTGAACGATAGCGTAGTTGCGCTAGTGTTACTTAGCCAGGCAAAGCGCATTTACGCAAGCAATGCCTAATTTACATACGGCGCAAATTTCAAAGTGTAATAGAAGTATATGTTACAGCCACTACATTATATTACACAAGCCCAGAAAACCGTTAATAAATAAAATAATGTTTTCCTATTGCCCTAAACATGTTCCCACTGTATAGTTGAGTTGCTATATGTTAGGAAATGTAGGGGGGAAGGAGGGTAATCCCCAAAAAAAATTTCACTATTTTTCAGACTATCACCCTACAAAAGGTAAAGACGCCAGTGTTGTTTTGGAAAAAATTTCCATTTTTTTTTTCAAACTCATATCCATTGTATTGAACTTCGCCAGGTCTGAGCTGGTGAAGTAACGTCTAGCGTGGTAACGTTCAGTAAAATCGTCATCTTAGTGACTTAGCATGATTACGATCCTTCATCAGTGCGCAACTTCGCCTGGCGTTCGGGTGCGAAGTTGCGCTAGTCTATCTACTTCGCTAGCGAAAATTCGCCAGAATCAGTGTTAGTGAATTTGTGAAGTTACGAAATGTTGTCACACTGGCTAATTTTTGCTAGCGTTAGCCACTTCGCCCTTTAGTGAATTTGCCCCAAAAAGGTAAAAAATTGTTCGTTTGAATACACGTGTAGAGCTGAATCATTAGATATTCAGATAGAAATAAAAGAATTCTACCTGTATCTGACGATTCAACACTAACAATGGCCGATATTCGGATGCCTTCAAAGGCACCTGATCAACATTTTCTGGCCAGCCAGATTGACAAGCCGACTGATATCTTCTGCTGATATCAGTTGGCTCGTCTCATAAATACACCAAATATCATATGAGAATAAGTTTCTACAATATTATCAGTGCATCTATGGCCACCTCAAAGCGATACTGACACGTTCCTATGATTTTTATAGGAACGCGTCAGTATCGATTTAATGGGTTGATTTATCAATGTTAGAATTCAGTTTTTTACAGTGACTCAAACTTTTTGTAACTAAAACTCACAAATTCCAAAACTTTCGCAAAAAAACACTCAAAACTGAAATGTCAAAAATTCCCATCTAAAAGCTTGTGAGTTCATATAGAAGTGAATGGGAGTTATCCTAGGCCAGGGGTGTCCAAACTGGGTCCCGAGGGCCAAATGTGGCCCAGGATGGATATGAATGTGGCCCAGCTTAAAAAGCTCAGTTCCCGAGAAAACGTCATGTTGCAAAGGATATAGGTTGAGGGGGACTCTGTCCATTGCCCAGTTAGTAATATATAATAAGTCTATTTAATATCCAGGTGTCCCATATTCCAGTGTATATCTCCAACTGGTATTGTAGTTTTTTTTGTGTATTTTCTTTACTTTTACAAATCAAAAGTGTGTGTGTATTTCATGTGTGGCCCCCAGACATTTTTTCTTCTTCCAATGTGGCCCTCGTAGCCAAACGTTTGGACATCCCTGTCCTAGGCAAAAGAAGTCATTTTTTCAATTCCATTTTTTCAGATTTTCTGAGAGCTTGCAGACCCATTTAAAATGATGAGAATAACGTAAATATGATGCATTTGAGTTCCTTTTCGTGATTCTATTCAATGTACTTTTTTATTAAAGGAGAAGGAAAGGTTAAAACTAAGTAAGTCTTATCAGAAAGGTCCACCTAAATATACTAAATAACACTGCGTTTCTTTCTTTCTATTTTGTACCCATGGGCTTCTGTATCAGACTTCCTGCCTTCAGTTTAAACTAGGGATGCACCGAATACAGGATTCGGTTCGGGATTCGGCCTTTTTCAGCAGGATTCGGCCGAATCCTTTTTCCTGGCTGAACCGAATCCGAATTTGCATATGCAAATTAGGGTCAGGAAGGGAAATCACGTGACTTTTTGTCACAAAAGAAGGATATCAAAAATGTTTTCCCCTTCCCACCCCTAATTTGCATATGCAAATTAGGATTTGGTTAGGTATTCGGCCGAATCTTTTGGGAAGGATTCGGGGGTTCGGCTGAATCCAAAATAGTGGATTCGGTGCATCCCTAGTTTAAACCTCCTTGCCCTGGGCATGAGCATGCTCAGTTTGCTCCTCTTCCCTTCTCTGCTGTAATCTGAGTCCAGAGCTATGAGTGAGCAGGGAGAGACTCAGGCAGGATGTGATGTCACACAAAGCTAATACTGCAGCTGTTATCCTAAACAAAGAGAGCTTCAAGAGCTTTTTACTCAGGTATGGTAAAGCATTCTACAGCATAAATATAGCATTCTAGCTTGGACTATTATTTTTTTTTTTTATCCTTGTGTGATGCCATCTAAAGTATTGTGTCTGACCAATCAACTTCAGCTGTCTTGTGTGCTTGATTGATGTCAGGAAAAAGTGAAATACAATACAACTATAGATTTTCCTGTGTGACATTTCCCTAATGCATTCATTTAATGGCAAACGCTTCTGCTACTATATAAGTATCTCTCAGAAATTCTGACATTCCACATAATGCCCACCTATCGACATAAACAGAGCATTGCTCCTCCCAATTAATATGTTATGCCTATCAGCAGGGTAAGGTGATCCATTTACCTTGGTTATTCTGGGAATGACTGTGGCAATAACAAACCTTGTGCCATACACTTTAACATAAATTACAGAAGAGATTAAAAATGTTGCTCCTAGTCTGTTAATTGTTGTCTCCCAATGAAAAAACTAAAAGTATCAGCAGTAATAGAAATAGCATTCATATCAGTTAGTCGATTAGTGGTTTACCAGCCTGCAAAATTACTCTAGTTTCATTGTCTAATTTGGCATAATAAGCTAAAAAATGTTGTGGTTCAGAAAGCACCAGTACAGGGGTATAGTTCTAAAAAATTCTAATTTACCAGCTTTAGTATTTTATATGCTGGAAGTTTATGTTACCTAAGCAAAGCCAGGCAAAAATTGCTACATACAATGCTGCCAAATGGAAATAATGCATGGAAGATGCCTCCAAAATGTAACTTCCTTGCCAGGACCTCTAATGAGGGAACCATCTATAACCCATCTAAACCTTGGTGATTCAAGAAGGCTGATCAACAAACCCATGAAAAGAGTGCTTACAGCCTATTTCAAAGGCCCAGATGCATTTATCAGTGCCATTAATATAGTGATAAACATTAAATATAAGACTCACAGATAGGTTAAGGGCATAGTAGTTGTTTACTTCGCTGGCATTTGTACACCAGCAAAGAAATGACTCATGCCCCTTTAGCCTTAGAGCAAAAACCTTAGTAAAAATGCATTGTTTCCCTGATAAAGGTTAGAGGCCACATCTCAGGAGATGCACACAATAAGTTGAGGAACCATCATGATCGGCAAGTAAATATTATACAAATAAACAAATAAATGCACTTAAATATGCATACACAGTAGGCACTGTAGGATGTTAAATGAGGGGCCTTAGTGTGGCACATAAGCATACATATTTTGGCCAAAATGTGATACTAACACCTCTATTTCTGTAAAATGTATTTAAAGGGATTTGAACAGGCTGAGTTTGAGCCCTGGTGATTTTGTATGATCAAAAAATACTTGGATAGTCCCATTATCTGACTCTAGTCTGTATCCATGCTACAGGCCTTTGATATTGTAATGTTGCCACTTTCCATTGTGGCAAGAGCCAACTATCCCTGATCCTCTTTTGTACAAGAGGCAGCAAATGATTCTGATACAACAAAGCTTCTTAATTCGTTGTACTCCCTTATCGGTATGCTTTATTTACACAGTGCTGACATGCAATGGTGGGGGCACATGGAGAGGTCACCTGCGATAAATCTTCGCTACTGTGAGCGACTAATCTCCCTGAAATGCCTCCCCACTGGCAAGAATGTGAATCACCAGCGGTGTAGCATAAGCATTGCTTCTGATTTCTGACGTTGTCTCCGAAATTGCCTCACAAGGAAACTTTGGAAAAATCTAATCGATGCTTAGGCTATCCTGCTGGCGATTCACTTTCTTGCCCTTATGCAGTGATTTATAGAGATCAAGTGTATTTCTCATTAGTCCCTGTCCTTTATATTCACAATCTAAGTTCAACCCCCCCCCCCCCCCCC
>CM044437.1:94152040-94198672 GCA_024363595.1 Xenopus borealis
GGGGGGGGGGTGTGGACCTGTGACGTCGGTGGTCGGATCCGTGACGTCGGTGGGCGGACCTGTGATGTCAGTGGGCGGATCCGTGATGTCGGTGGGCGGGCCCGTGATGTCACGGGGCGGAGCTATAATGCAGCGATCGCTGATTGGCCGATCACGACGTCAATCAAGCTAATCCTGCCCGGTTTTCCTTATTTGGAAAACCGGGCAGGAAGCATTGACCCGGGCAGCCCTTCAAAATACCGGGCTGTCCGGGTCAAAACCGGACAGGTGGCAACCCTATCAACCCCCCCCCAGCAGCCTAACAAACAGAACAATGGGAAGGTGACCAGATAACAGCTCCCTAACAGCTGCCTGGTAGATCTAAGAACAGCACTCAATAGTAATAACCCATGGCCCACTGTAAATCCTTCAGTTACATTGAGAAGGAAAAACAACAGCCTGCCAGAAGGCAGGTACCTCCTAAAGTGCTGGCACAAGTCACATAACCAGGGGCAGATGGGAAATTGATAAAATGTGTAGCCCCATGTCAGATTTCAAAATTGAATATAAAAAATCTGTTTGTTCTTTTGAGAAATGGATTTCAGTGCAGAAGTCTACTGGAGCTGCACTATTAACTGATGTGTTTTTTTTTTTTTGTTTTTTTAAAACATCATGACAGTATCCCTTTAACTTTTCTGTGTGTATTTGGTGTGTTGGAATAAACTTGGCAAACACCGAAACTCCAGACAGATAATGCCTTGCCTGGTGGTCAGTACGTGGTGCATTTTCATGACCGTTTTTGATTACTGATCTACTAACATGCAGCCACACCTAAAGCACATTCTAATGAACCCTAGAGTCATTGTTATCCCAGTTATGATCTCAGTCACATTACTTGTGCATTGCTGGCTGTAGCCAGTTTCTGACAAATGGCAAAGAAAGCAGCAAGACAGACAATGTAGCCAGTATGCAGTCTAAGCCGTCTGCAGGTATCAATGACTTCTAGTGTTGTTTTCCAACTGGCACTTGCTGGCCTCCTACATCCCCAGCTGCCACTTACATGCTACTTGTTTACATTATGCAACTCAAATAAGCCATACTGGTTTGCAAGTCACATTGTGTGGCTCTGGCTGAGCACTAAACACAAAGATTAATAGCTGATCCTCATGGAGGCAAATAATATAGTTATCACAATGGGGAAAAATTCTTTAAAGCTTTGCTACACTTGAAGTAATGCTGTGGCAACTGTTTCATCGACTATTAATATGCATAACATTTAGCACATATCCCTGTATATCTGCTTTATCTAGTAATTATAACATTATTTATTTTTGTTTTTAAAGGGAAGTACAGAAAGCGGTAAACACTGCCCAGGGTTTGTTTCAGAGATGGACAGACCTTTTGCAGGATCCTTCTATTTCTACACGAGAAGAACTAGACTGGACAACCAATGAATTGCGCAACAACCTCAGGAGCATTGAGTGGGATCTGGAAGACTTGGATGAGACCATTAATATCCTTTCTTGCTTAGGGTTTTGATTTCAATCTTTGAATAAATAACCCAGTTTGGTTGGACTGGAAGCATCTAGTAGCAAACATATTTTAGCAGTGAAGGAGTTTCCTGTGTGAATGTTGGTACCCAACCCAGCCTTACCAGAATAGTAGAGTCTGTTACAGCAGCAAGGGGAGGGCCAACTTAATTTTAATACTCTTAGTTTGAAAAGGAAATTTTGTACTGGCAGGGCCAACATTTGCCTTAGACACAAGTACATACACCATAATATTTTGGAGGTAAAAAAAAAAAGTCCTTTTCAGGATTCACTTGGAATGACCCACTTTTTCTAGGGATGTTTGTACCAGGAGTGCTCATACTGGTGCATGAGGAAAATAGCCTGATGGACAGCAAGTGCAACATTTCAACATTAGCGATGAATGCTTATATTCAGTTGTGGAGTCCTGATATTATGGCTGAGCAATGTTGCTTTTGTAATCTGTAACTTTTTTTTTTTTTTTTTATCCAAGTTTGGTTCTGAGCAAATGCTGCACATGAAAGGGTGGCTTCAGCTAGAGTCCAGAATCCTCTCCATTATAAAAAAATAATAGCCAGACAAAATGATGCATTTATTCATAAATTTATGGGGGTCAAACATTGAGCCTTTATCATTTTTATAACACCTGCCTTTGGTGCAGAATTTTCCTTTACTCCTACTCATGTATTGTGGAGTCCAATCCAAGGAAGTTTAGTCTGGATCCAGCTGAACTAAGACAAAGAAAAGCCTTCATCAATGAGACACGTCAGTGTGTAAAGGTACGATTAGGCAGGGATCTGTGATTTACTATGTGTTTTGCACATTTTTTCATAGCAGCAGTTAATTGTGCATGATACCAAGAGCAAGTGGTGTTGGGTTTACCTATTTGAATGACTCCCTTTGATCACAACACATGTATTTATTTTAATCCTGCAGCTTGTAAAAGTAAAGCTTTTCTTTTCCTACAAAAGGTCACCATGTGGGTGTCCTCTGGGTGTTTGGGTTTTCTCCTGTACTACAAAAATATGCTATCCGTTTATTTTTCTCATGATGATATTGACAATTGAATGTATGTGTATATATCCATGGAAGGGACCTTAGATTATAAACTCCTCTTGGGTAGGGAACAGAGTATGACCCATGGCCAATCTCTCTAAGTAATGTGTCTTTCAATAAATAAAAGATAATGTTTCATTTTCAATTCTAATATGAAAATTCTTTATCTGCACAGGACATGAAGGATAGGATGACAAGCCCTTCTGTACAAGCACTGACTGAGAAAAAGAACAGACAGGTGAGGGTGTTCACAAAATGATATATTATATAATATTGTACTATGCATCCTAATCATGCGGATGATTAATCCTGATAAAAGTAAACAGTTCTGTTGTGATGTTAACTGTAGGTTTCAGATAGGAGCCAGGATCACCCTGAGACAATGCTGTAAATGTAGTGTAGTTGTAAAGAATGAAATAACTGGCGTCTTGAAGAGAAATGAAAAATAATGAAAACATATACTTGTACTGACACTTTATCAAGATTGTTTTTTTTTCCCCTTTCCTCAAACCTGTTCTACTTTATGAAAAATTACAGGTTGCTACAGTCTTTATTTTTTCTCTTCTAATGATTTACATTTTTAAAACTGTTAGCAGTAGGAATTGTATTCTTCCATATTGGCGCTTAGTTTGTTTAATACGCCACTAAATCTGTATGTATTTGTATGTTCATCATAACACTTAGAATATATTGCATTGAGGGTTGAGCCTTAGTAATGAAGACTCTAAGAGAAGTGTTCATTATTTAAACGGGTTAATGACATATTATTACTGACTGAAACCTACACACAACGCACAACATTTATGTCGTTTTTTCTTTTAGGCCCTTTTAGGAGAGGGAACAAAGCATGGCTGGAATCTTGAAACAGAAAAATATAAAGCTTTGGACCAAGAACTTGAGAATGCTAACTCCCAGTTTTTAGATGGTCAGGTTGTGCAGCAGCAGGTAATCTATTTTAAAATTAATTGCTCTTTTCTTTTTTATAAAAACTGAATGGAACAAAAATAAAAGCAGAATACAAGTCCGTCTCCACTCGGTGGTAAGTACTACAGCCAAAACTACAACAGTGCATTAAGTTCCTGTGATTGTAGAGACACTTGTATGAGTCAAGCTGGGCTGAAGGAAGTATGAGCCTTCATTAAATGAATTGTTCATTATAAAAATAAAAACTGGGTAAATGGATAATGTGCAAAATTAAAAATGTTTCTAATCTAGTTAGCCTTAATGTAATGTATAAAGGCTGCAGTGACTAAATGTCTAACATAATAGCCAGAACACTACTTCTAGCTTTGCAGCTCACTTGGTTTCCACTGATTGGTTACCAGACAGTAATCAGTGACTTGAGGAAGAACCACATGGGTCATAACTGTTTGCTTTTTAATCTAAGCAGAATGCTGAGATTCAATTGCAAACTCACAGAAAAGTTATGCCCCCTCATTCAAGTCGCTGACTAACTCAGAGATAGAGAGCTGGGCTAGAGCAGTTTTCTACCAAAAATAGTGTATGGAGTCTTCTAGCTACACTCACACGTTCCTATTGATGTTTATCATTATTTGTATCATTTTAAGTTATGGGGTCATTTTATTAAAGGTTGTGCATTGAAAAAAATGTACCACACAGTTTCACCTTGTTAACATTGTATTAGTAAGTTAAAATACCTGTACCAGATCAGGCATCATTTAGTAAGCATGATCCCTACTAGTTGGCTATAAATATTGTTTTCAAGCAATTCTGCTTTTTTCTTCAAGAACCAGTAACATCATTTTTTTTTTTTTTTTTTAATTTGCTTGTACTGAAATAAAATAAAAAAAACCACCAAGACACATTAAGGGTTAAATTTGCAAAGTCTTTATTAAGAAATAACTTACTTCCGCTCCTCTTCAGAAAAGGCAATCCGATGACAATCCGTCTTGTGGCAGTCGATTTCTCCTCCCTGCCTTCTATAAGAGATAGCCAGGGAGGAGAAATCAATTGCTGCACGATGGGTCGTTGCCAGATTGCCTTTTCCTTAATGGTGTTTTTTTTTTGTTTTGTTTTTTTGTTCATTACAAATAATATTTTTTGTTACTGGTCCTTTAAGATACAATTTTTGGTAAGTCGTATGGTTATAATAGTTCATGGAATAGCAAGCTGTAGATTCTTGCAAAAGCCAGAAGGGCTCCTGTAAGATTCCATAGACACGGTGAGAGTCTGTTTGGGGCTCTGTGTGCTTAAAATGCCCAGGTCTATTTGAATCCTAATCGAAACCTGGTTATGATAATAATCAACTTCTTTATAATAAAACACAGCTGTAGCAAATCTACCTAGGCTCAGTTTGTAACATTGTTAGGAACTCTGCTATTCGGTGTTAGATCACGACCATAAAACTAAATCAATTGATATATTCCAATCTTTGGAAAGCTATATATGAAGGCTATAAATGCTTTCTTGATATAGCCCTGTGACATCATTTTTTGTTTTCCTTCAGCTGATTATGGAGGAGCAAGATGAGCAGCTGGAGCTAGTATCAGGCAGCATTGGTGTCCTTAAGAACATGTCCCAGCGTATTGGCAATGAGTTGGATGAGCAAGCAGTGTAAGTGATCACAGATTGCTGTGAGACATGATATAACAGCTGGAATAGATAAGTAAAACAGTGAAACTTTGTACTTAGGCTGCATTAATAACATGCCTCCCAGCTCTGCCTGCAGTCCTTGATTTGTTACAGAAATGTCCTGACTTTCTCTTTTATCTCCTGCCCATCCAAAAAAAGATACAATGTTTCTAATTTTATTGGCCCAGAATACTCAGCAGGTGTACTTGGATAATTTAGTAATTTGTAATTTAAGATGAGCAAATCAGCAATTGTAACAATTTAAGATAAGCAGGAAACTTGGGGGAACTGTGACTTGCATATTAAAGGGCTATTCACTTTCATTAGCAAAACTTTAATAACGCACAGAAATGTGTTCAGACTTTCATAACCTGGCAATTTGTGTAAAATGAACATGGTAATTAGGGGCTGTGGGCACAACAGTTTTGGCATTTGTCCCGATTTCCAAAATGTTGGGAGGTATGAAATAATATAGGGCAATAAATGAGCAGAGTTATCTTTGTTTATAACTTGCTTCACTTCCTTTATCCAATTCTCCTGCTTCTTTCCATACATTCCTCAGATGGCTCATTTAGTGACCGGTACAGTGTTTGCTATGTGTAAGCTAAAGTAAATAGTTGACATATTTGCATCATCAACCACACAGTTCTTGTCTTTTTCTCTTACTGATTATAGTTTATTCAAATTAACATTGTATTCTGGAATTTTCAAGACTGATGACTTGGTGTATGTTAACCTTCGATCCACAGGAAATTAGATATGTCTGACCTTCAACTATTACAACTGCAGTGGAGTTCTCTAAAATATATAGAGCAAATAAAGGCAGAATTTAAAGGACCAGTAACATCCATTTTTAAAAAAAAAATTCTTTCGTACATAACTGAAAAAAAAAAAAAACCACCAACACAAATTATACTTTAAAATCAAAAAGTCTTTATTAAGAAATAACTTACATAAACTCTGCTTCCTGTCCTCTATAAACAGAGAAAGGGCGACCATCGATGAAGCGGCGCTTTATTTCTGCTGCCTGGCTTTCTGCTGCTTCCATATGCAGGCACTTCCAGCATGAAAGATGCGGGCTGCTCTCTGCGCTGCGTTCGTCTGGGTCACAGCTGCAGCCCACGCCACTGGAAGCCTTTGTATATCAAGGGGATATTAAACTATTATTATGGCCCCCTCCATCATCCACACCGCATTCATGGCTCCGAGCTGGGGGCAGGGGTGACAGGAGCTGTATCCGGGAGGTGCTCATATCCCCCGCAAGCCCTGCTGCCTGACACGCTTCCTCCACCTGTCTCCTTCCAGCCTCTCTCCCTCTATTGTTCCAGCAGCTCCTGCTCCACTATCAACAATGCCCCTCCGCTCTTGCTGCTACTGCTCTACCCCGGCATCTGTTACTGCCATCTGCCCAGGGGCCACAGATCCTGGAAGGTGAGGTTGATGGCTGTGGCCCCTATGGAGGCTCCAGTCAGGATCTGTATAGAGGGAGGGAGGCTGGAAGGAGACAGGTGGAGGTAGCGAGTCAGGCAGCGGGGCTTGTGGGCGATATTAGTACCTCCCGGATACAGCCCCTGTCACCCCAGCTCGGAGCTGTGAATGCGGTGCGGATGATGGAGGGGGGGGGGCATAATATTCAAAATCCCATTAATATACAAAGGCTTCCAGTTGTTGTGGGCTGCAGCTGGGGGATACGGCTGTGACCCCGACGAGCAGCCAGCATCGTTCATGCTGGAAGCGCCTGCACATGGAAGCAGCAGAGCGCCAGGGAGGAGAAATCAAGCGCCGCTCCATTGATGGTCGCCCTTTCTGTAGAGGACAGGAAGCTGAGTTTATGTAAGTTATTTCTTAATAAAGACTTTTTGATTTTAAAGTATAGTTTGTGTTGGTGGTTTATTTTTTTCGTTATTTGTTTTTGATGTTACTGGAAGTGACATTTATTTCATAATTTTTATAAAATTTGTTTCCCTTTATAAATGAACATCTAATAAAGCTGATTCTGAATTACCTCTGTAGAATGTTGGATGACTTTTCCCATGAACTGGATACTGCTCAATCCCGCATGGATAATGTGCTTAAGAAATTAGCAAAGGTGTCTCACATGACTAGCGGTGAGTATAAGCCATTTTTATCAGACACCCTTGTCAGGAGATTTGTAGTGATGCTGAATAGGAACAATCTTCTAAATATATTTTTTGTAAACTTGTCGCATTTGCATGTCAAGAACATAGTAGAGGTGTAATTTTTAATTTTGGAATGATGAATCCCTGATTTGATTGCACAAGAAATGAGAGCTGCTGGGGAAAAAACTGTCCCTGGCTAATTTTTGAGTAGGATGGGACCACACCTGTCTGGAAATTCTGTATACTGTCCCATATAATTAGTACAATTTATCCATCCACAGTAAAGCTGCTTTTATGTAGTAAGAAATAAAAGCCAAAACTCACTGGCAAAAATGCTGATTTTATTCTGGAAGAGTATCTGGTTGTTCTTACACTGCACTATACAGTCATATGAAACAGTTTGGGAACCCCTCTCAGCCAGCATAATAATTTATTCTACTTTCAACAAAAGAGATAACAATGGTAAGACTTTCATTTCCCATGAATATCTGAGCACTGGGGGGTTTTCTGAACAAAGATATTTAATGAATCTGTATTCCGTTGTATGAATTTAAATCAAATGTGAAAAACTGGCTGGGTACCCTTGTAATTTTGCTAATTTGAATGCATGTAACTGCTCAATACTGATTACTGGCAACACCAGATTGGTTGGATTAACTCTTTAAATCTTGAAATTCATATGCAGGTGTGTCCAATCATGAGAAAAGGTATTTAAGGTGGCCAATTGCAAGTTGTGCTTCTGTTTGACTCTCCTCTGAAGAGTAGTATCAAAGGCGGAGAGCTTAAATCCTTGAACAAACTACCTTTTTCGGTACCAGGCTGTACCGAAGGACCCACTCCTGTTAATGGGTCAAGTAATCCAGTCAAAGCAGATATCAGCAGCACACTGTAGATTTTCAGCATGAAATTTATTAATTTATTGTATCAAAACATTTCAAACAGGGCAATGTTTTCGGGCCACCCGGGCCCTTTACTAAGCCTTATATCAAGGCTTGATAAAGGGCCTGGGTGGCCTGAAACGTTACCCTGTTTGAAATGTTTTGATAATAATAAATTTCACACTTCTGCAAATCTACAGTGTGCTGCTGATATCTCCTCTGAAGAGTGACAGCATGGGATCCTGAAAGCAACTCTCGAAAGCAACTCTCGAAAGACCTGAAAACAAAGATTGGTCAGTATCATGGTTTAGGGGAAGGCTACAAAAACCTATCTCAGAGGTTTAAACTGTCCGTTTCATCTGTAAGGAATGTAATCAGGAAACGGATGGCCACAGGCACATTTGCTGTAAAACCCAGGTCTGGCAGGCCAAGAAAAATACAGGAGCGGCATATGCGGAGGATTGTGAGAATGGTTACAGGCATCCCAAAGATCACCTCCAAAGACCTGCACGAACATCTTGCTGCAGATGGTGTATCTGTACATCATTCTACAATCCAGCTCAATTTGCACAAAGAACATCTGTATGGCAGGGTGATTGGCAAGAAGCCCTTTCTGCACTCACTCCACAAACAGAGTCCCTTGTTGTATGAAAAAGCTCATTTAGACAAGCCACAGTCATTTTGGAACAAAGTCCTTTGGACTGATGAGAAAAAAAATTACTATGTATCACAGGAATACGGGTTAAATGTGAGAACTTTTTAATGCTCAAGCGGCTGGGAAATATCAGTTATAGTAAAAGCAATGTTAACTCCTTTTTTTTTTTTCATGAAAATAAAAAGATTAAAAACAAAACCAAAAAATTTAGTTATTTGGTCATAACAAAAAGTGTTTATCATAATGGAAGAAGAATAACACATTCCAAGAAAAGCACCTGCTACCTACTGTCAAATTTGGTGGAGGTTCCATCATGCTGTGGGGCACTGGAGTCCTTGTTAAAGTCAAGCGTCGGATGAATTCAACCCAATATCAACAAATTCTTCAGGATAATGTTCAAGTATCTGTCTCAAAGTTGAAGTTATGCAGGGGTTGGATATTCCAACAATGACCCACACTTTGAGACACACTTTGAAATCTACAAAGGCATATATGCAGAGGGAGAAGTACAATATTCTGGAATAGCCATCGCAGTCGCCCCAACTTGAATATCATGGAAAATCTATGGGATGATTTGAAGCAGGCTGTCCATGCTCGGCAAATTTAACTGAACTGGAGATATTTTTTATGGAGAAATACGCCAGCCAGGATCCATACACTCATCAAAGGCTTTAGGAGGCATCTAGAGGGGCTATTACATTTGCAAAAGGAGGCTCAACTTAGTGTTGATGTAATATCTCGGTTGGGGTACCCAAATGTATGCACCTGTCTACTTTTCTTATAATGCATATTGCTTATTTTCTGTTAATCCAATCATTTGTCACTGCTGCTATACTACAGTTTCCATAAGGCATGTTCTAGATTAAAAGGAAGTTGCTACTTTGAAAGCTCAGTCAATGATAAACAAAGCTCCAAAGAATTCAGAGGGGGGGTTTTCATATGACTGTAGGTGTGTGCTGATGTTGGGGTGATTAGAATGCTCACCACAGTTAAGCAGAGGAAAACACCACAGCTCTTTTTTTAACGCGTAACAGATTTTTACGTTTCCATCTAAAGAAAAAACTGCCACTGTGGAAAAGAGCACAGTTAAAGGGGTTGTTCACCTTTGAGTTAACTTTTAGTATGATGTAGAGAGGGATATTCTGAGACAATTTGCAATTGGTTTTCATTTTTTATTATTTGTGGTTTTTGAGATATTTAGCCTTTTATTCAGCAGCTCTTAAATTTGAATTCTAAGCAATCTGGTAACTAGGGCCAAAATTACCCTAGCAACCATGCACTGATTTGAATAAGAGACTGGAATATAAATAGGAGAGAGTCTGAATAGAAGGATCAGCAATAAAAAGTGGCAATAACAATTCATTTGTAGCCTTACAGAGCATTTGTTTTTTTAGAAGGGGACGGCGACGCCCATTTGAAAGCTGCAAAGAACCAGAAGAAAAAGGCAAATAACTATAAAACTATAAATAATAAATAATGAAAACCAATTTGAAAAGTTGCTTAGAATTGACCGTTGTATAACATAATAAAAGTTACCTTAAAGGTGAACCACCCCTTTAATTTCTATGTCTTTTCCCATATGTTTTGCTCCAGAGAAACACTATAACTTCTTAGATTCATTTTTATGGCGATGCTGTGATTAGTCAAGCTAAACAGATGTTTTTATTGTCCTTTGTAGATCGACGCCAGTGGTGCGCCATCATTATCCTGCTGTCTCTACTGCTGGTAGTGCTCATCTTGTTCTTTGCCCTGTGAACTACAAGGCTGTTGTTGATATGGGACATCGTACGATGGAGTTAAATTACACAGGACTTTTTTATGTGGAAGTGACGAGATGTTGACAAGGGACATCTGTGATGTCAGTGTAGATAATGTGCTACACAGAGTGTGCTTTTTACACCTAAACAGAGTGTTGCTGTTAACCTCCTGCCTTGTTACCAAAGGCAGTTATTCACTGGATGTTTGCTGCAGTGTTCTCTGTCACTATTTGCATCATACTCCCTTCCAAAGAGAAGCCCTGGGCTCGTACTTTCCCCAAATCAAGGAACTGACTACATAGTTGTATACAAATATGCATCCAAAAGTAGTATTTGGCAGAGGTTGTGCTATGCTACGTACTTGGGTATATTTGCATTGTGGAATTACATTTGTGCAACGTCTGCCTTTAGGAGGACTTCATAATGAAGTGAGAATACTTGCAAGTTTCATTGGAGCAGTAAGGAAAGCTAAATTACCTTGCTTGATGCGGGCATTTTATCTGAATCATGTTTTACTATTCCATATATAGCAACACTGGGACAAATTGTGGTGAAAAAAAAATCTGCAAGGGTGAGCTTGTAAATTAAGCTGTACTTGTTGTGATAAAAAAAAAGGTGACCTCTCTGAGAGTGTGCCTCAAAGCAGAAATGTCTGAAATGATAATGGAATACTGGAGCTGTTCTTTATAACCCCCCCCCCCCCATCATTTTCTTTCTGATCTATTTTGATCCTGGAGATCATGCATGTAAAATTTAAAAAAGCAGGGAGTGTCATCGTTAAGAGAGATTTTTATTTATTTTTATTTTACTTTTTTTTTTTTTTAAAAAAGCATCCTTTCTTGGGTGGGATTTTTGTGATCTGAATCTTTCAGTGTTAAAGGAATGCACCTATGTGAACACTACTGATTATACTGTTTTTAGTGGAAACGATTCTGAATATTGCTGCCTTGTACTGCTGTACATTATGTGGTTGTCTGTATCTCTGAACAGTGTCTGGAACCCATGCTATGGATGTCTGTATAATGGAAGGAAGCCGTTTAACTGTTCCTTTGCAAATTTATGTTATGGCTCCATAAATATGTCACGAATGGTCTCAGGGTTTAATGGGGAACCAGAGTACTTGCAATGTAACTGTTCTTGAGAGCTGAGCACAGATCCAGTTGTTTTACCTCATGTACGGCATGTGCTGTATGTTTGGTGGGGCCGGAAGCTAATTTGACCATAACATGGATTTGGTTACAGATGCTATTTCTGAACTGTATGTGCTGCACATGAAAATGTATTATTGCACTGAATGAACAAACTAAATATTTTTACACTTGAGAAACTCGTATGTCCGTATCTGCCCTGTACATTTTTAATTGATTTGGATTGTTGGCCATTCATTCATAATTCATTGTGTTTAATATGTATAATATATTTCTGTCTCCGTCTGTTTCCTTGGAGTGGCCGTTATTCTTCTAAACCCTACTAAGCATTGTGTAAGGGGCTTTGCTTGATTTCCCATAGGATACTAGCCTATGAGGTCATTCCCACACAGGCCACGGTGCTGGCCTTCCCCAGTTGCATTGCTTAGCCAAGGCTTCATTCCTACTCCCTGGAGTATTGCCTTGTATAGCTAATGTCTTTCATATTGATATAGCCTGAAAGTGGCTGTCCCATGGGGCAGTAATGGTATTAATCTACTGTGGAGGGTCCAGCATGTGTGTACCCCCAATTGCTGTACAAATTGTGTGTCTTGGAGGGGATCATATTGGCACAGAGCATTTAGCGATGTAAAGGTGAAAATAGTTCCACAGTTCCAGATCTGCAGTGGATCTCTATTTCATATGTATATTGAAATGGGGAATGAAAGATTCAGGGAGCATGCTCAGTAGCTACTGAATATACTGCTGCTGATGACTTGTGTACAAATTGCAACAGTTAGGGGCCCATTTACATATAATCAAATTTTGAGTTGTTTTTTTTTTTCCTACAAATCTCTAATAAAAAAAAAAAAAGCTAATAAAAAAGCTCTAATATAAAACTTTGCCAGTTAAAAGTTGTTGGGGTCCTAGAAAAGTTAATGGGAGAAGCTCTGATCCTTTAGGACCACTCTAAATCAATTTAGACTTCAATTTAGGAATTATCCAAAAATGCAAATTTTTAGAGGTTTTTACGGTATTTGTACGTTAGAGCATCTTTCAGTGTAATTTTCCCTTTGTTCCTTTTTTTTTTTTAATCTGATCATGACCTTGAAGCATTGCCCCTTTAAAACAGTGTACAAATAAGCAAAAGGACTAAATTGAAACATTCTCTCATAGTACAGGTATGGGACCTATACCCAGAATGCTTGGGACCTGGGGTTTTCTGGATAATTGGTCTTTCCGCAATTTGGATCTTTATACCTTAAGACTACTAGACAATAGGCTGATTTTGCTTCCAATTAGGATTAATGATATCTTGGTTTGGATCCACTACAACATAGTTTTTTTTATTACAGAGAAAAAGGAAATCGTTTTTATAAATTTGGATTATTTGATTATAATGGAGTGTATGGGTGAGGGCCTTTCTGTAATTCGGATCTTTCTGGATAACAGGTTTCCGGATAACGGATAGCCTTTCTTCCTTTTGGTTTGATTTCCAAACAGATGTCCTTTTCCATCTCCGCTTTCTGTGTGTGAGAGAACTTTGCCCTGTGTGAGCACAGGTTGGGCTGGTTCATAAGTCTTATATTGGCAAAGTACTTGGTAATGATTAGTGAAACCTTGATCTCACCTTTCTGTCGTCTCCGCCCTTTCATTGTATTGGTGGGGTTAGCATACAGGTGAGCACTGTATTTGCTAAAGCTCTGCCTGGGCCCAGCACAGATCAGTATATATTATTTAATAATGAACATTTAAAGAGGTTATGTACTAAATCAGAATTTATCTCATTATAAAAAATAAAACAGGAAGAAACTCCCATACCCGAATTTTCCCAAATCACTTCACTTATTTTGGGCTTTTTCCTGAAAAGCCCAGTTTTTTCGGATTTTTGTCCCAAATGGTTGGATTTTCTGGCTTCCAGCACAGATCACAGAAATGGTAATAACGATAATATAGGATAGGGAACTCTGCCATTGACTTGTACACAAGCTCGGCAGGGTCTGAGATGGTGGATTTTCAGATTCGGGCTTTTTGCTGCATCGTGTTTTAAAGGAAAATGTATCCCTAAATTTAAAAAAAGCCTCCCCCCCCCAGTATGTTACCCTGTGCTAAATCCATACTTGCCGCTCCGTGCAAATTCAGGCATCAGACTTCATGTGCGCCATGTTCAGCCGCTTTGGTAATCTTCAGAATGAGACCAGCGTTTTCGTGCATGATCAGTTGGGGCAATCTTCTGCTTCATAACAACTGCGCATGCTCCGAAACTCACAAAAATTGCCAAAGCGACGGTCTCATTCCGAAGATTACCGAAGTGGTGCCCGTGAAGTCTGATGCCTGAACCTGCACGGAGGGGTAAGTATGGATTTAGGGGCATTTACCCGGGGTATCGCTTAGGCTCTGGGGAGGAGGAAGGGGGTCTTGGGGTTTTTTAAAGGTAGGGTTCAATTCTCCTTTAATACACCTTAAAAAATTAGAGTTTTTAAAAAAAGCAACCTTAAAGCTGGCCATAGACGCAACAATCCTCAATTAGTACGATTTTCGGACTGACATTTCATCCGGCGCAGATCGGTCGTTTGGACAGGTTAGACCATTTCTGTCGGCTGCGGATAATATCTCTGCGTGTATTGATTGATCAATCATGGATTCGATCAGATCTTTGTGTCTATGGCCAGCTTAAAATAGGTAGTGACTGCTCTGCCAGTATTGTTATGTGCACTGCCATTCAGTGTTTGGACCTTTATCTTATCCTACTGGCACTTTGCATAGGCGATACACGGTTTAAAAGAAAACTAGGACTGCACTAATAGTTGCCACGAGGAATTTGTGCAAGAGAAATGTATTTATTTATTAGCCACTATTATCTATTCATTGTAACCGCCTCCATTCCTTCACATGAGCCTTGCACCTAGTTTTAAGAGTTTGCACAAACAAGGATTATGTATGTACAGCACAATGTTTTCTTGTAAATATATTTTAAAAAATTTATATTTTGCAAACCAGAAGGACAAGTTGGTTTTTGTCTGTGCAAATGTGTCTGTGCAAATGACAGGTATTTTTATTCAAAAAATATGAAACTTGACAATAAACAAAATAAAAATTCAAAATGTAGTAACAAGCAAATCAAATTATAGATATATATTGAATCCCCAGTTTTTACCCATGGAAAATCTACCCCCCTCCACTGTTGTTTTCTTTTTTGATAATTGTTTCTTTCAATCTTTCTTCCTCTCTCCTCAAAGTTTTACCACACGTCCTCATCCATAAGAAATAACTAACGACTTGGAGAATAACGCAAAAAGGGTCTTTTTATCCAGAGGATGGTTTCTAGTCGTTATGCCATAGGCTCTCTCCCTGTAAGTGTTTCTATCGAGGTTCTTAATGCCCAAGACTTGCTTGTAAAGGGCTTTTTGCGCATGGCACAACATTTCTACCTGAAGTGAACATTCCTACAAACTACAGTAGTCATGTGGAGAATTTAGATCCTAGGTCAGACCCTGCAGCTGACACACTAAAGCTTATTAAACATACAGAGATGAACTCACATTTTTGACATGTGACTACCAACCATACCCTGCTATTTGCATAGGCCCTGAAGCCATCTCATGAACAAGATGGCGGATAGCCACCCTGTACCCTACAGCAGCTGAACCAGACCTAGCTGCTGTATGGATGATGTTACATAGAGGTTGCTTACTAAACTATAACTGTAAATCAGCTATTGCTCTTCAAATATCCATATTCTATGTATGGTAGGTCTGTCCTCACACCCACGCCAGAGAATCTTTGGCTTGGATATGGTGACACTTTGACTGTAGGAGGTAATGGATATTCTAGTTGTTAAGGGGCCAGCATTAAATGTAAGAAGTTCTATTGAATTATCTTTTTATGTTAGTGGAAGTGGACCTTAACCCATATTAAAAATCTGCATTGTCGTACCTGACACCAGGCAGTTGAGTAGGAAACAACCCATTGCTTCTGTACCAATATGGATTGTGAACACCCAGTGCCCTGAGCTGCAGTTCATAGCCACACTTCTGTTCCTTCACTAATGAGCTAGGGAATCACATACCTGCACTACTATCTACTCTGGATATCACGGTCATTCATTTGCATTTCCAAATAGACATGCTAATAACCTTTTTGCTTGCACAATGGAGTTTTCTGAGCTCGCCATGGAGGTGGGATATGTCTCTGGCCTTGGGGTGTATAAATGTGGGGGCTGGAGATTCAGGCAACTGACCTCTTTGGAGATTATAGACTCGTCAGCGGCTGACAAGAGAATTGTAGAGGAATCCTGCTTTGTATTATGTGTCAAATTCCCGTGCCTGGGGGAAAGGGTGGGGGTGAGGGTGTTATGTGTTGATCCTTTGCAGGTGGGGGTGGGCTCACAAGTATGTGCTATTTGGTCTCTGTGGGTGTGCTGAGGTTCTCTGAACAGGAAGGGGGGTGGGAGAGGTGACCAAATGTGCTTTATTTGTGGGGGAAGGGTACTGGGGAGGCTCCTGTTACACAGTGTGGCTTTGGGAGACTGTGTGTGGGCTTTGTGTTACTGGCAGGGCTCTGGGATCCAATATACTGTCAGAAAGCATTTTCTTTTGTTGGGAAGAATATGATATTTTGGAATTACAGTGGTGCTTTAACATAATAGAAAGGATGTTAATATCATCATCGCAAAGAGCCCTGAGAAAGATTGCCTTATGCCTAGTTGTGTTCCTCATTGATGTAGATGAGCAATAGGCTGTAGAGTGCAGCCCCTTTATATGAAGGGAAATGGTATTGATCAGGTGTGAATTTTGAGCCTTTATAGGTTCTATTGTGGAGTAACACAAGAGTATAACGATATTCTAAAGTAATACAAAAAGGCGTAACGTTAATTAACTGGGCCACTGGAAGTCACAACATATTCTACTTTGGAGAGTAAATACCCCACGCTGCAGCAAGGGACACGATTATCGGGTAATTTGAACACGGGCAACTGTGAAACCAACATTCTGCAGAGAGAAGGATCCCATTGGCTAGCACAGTGCATCCCAGCCATTGCTCATAACAGTGAGTGGCTCACTATGTAGGGGATTATGTTGACCTCAGTCAGGCAGTAGATATACTGAAGGCATTTGTATTGCTGGAGGGGCCCAAGGAAAGGTTCAAGGAATGCAGTGTGTGTGAGTGTTGTACTGTATGCCCTACAGCCGGAAAAGCTTTGCATTCTTTCAGCCTGCAACCGTTGCGTGTTCCTTATATAAAGCAGCAGACAAAACCGTTTAGACCGGGACAAGCCTGTGCCTGATCTGCCAATGTTGTGAAGTTTCTGGTCTCCAAGTCTTGTTTTTGCCTTGGGAAACCAATAGCATACTGCAGAACATCAAAGTGCAAATGTGTGTGTAGTGGAAAGGCAACTTGTTTGTCCAGCTGAATTAGATTTGCACCCAGACTATACAATGATCACTCTTTTGTTCCATAAATGGAATTTCTGTCACTTTCAGCCTGTTGTGTTTGAGCAGAGAAAAACCTTCACTTTGTGCTGTTCAAGCTACTGTTGGTGTATATTTTTGTCTTGAAATCTTCCCTATTTGTCCAGTAACATGCCACTGCTTCCAGACATGGTATTGATGTTTTGCCCTCCAATACACATAATGAGACATTAGGCTGAAACAGCCATTTAATTGGTCCCCCCCCCCTCTTTGCTAAGTTTCCTTATCTCAGTGAGTGCTAATTAACCTTGCTGTAAGGGATGAACGTTCTGCAGTGAGAAATTCCCAGTGCTTTTCAAATGGGATCTCTCCTCACTGTGCTCACAATATTCTCTTTTTTAATTAAGATATCTAAAATCAGCCAAAAAGCAGGACAGGGCTGCTCATTTATGAGAGCCACTCAGACTTAACCCTTTGATCACACTTTTCTATAGAAGTGAATGAATGGCTAAGCATTCTGCACTAAGTTATACTTCCCATGTCCCTTCCTAACAACAGCCGCTCTGTGTTTGCTGCTCACATGGGCCATGAGTCACTGTTTCTTCTGAGCTCCCACCCAGTGCAACGCCTCCCTTTATCTCTTATACTGCCAACAAGCTACCTATTTACATGGCCAGGTCTTATTCCACATGGCATAAAAGCCTATGCATTTACAGCATTAAACACTGGGCACTGATCTGTTCTTGGACTCCAGCAAGCTAGAAGTTTCCTAGGCTAAAGACTGGGCAGCTATTGTCATTATTCTTTCTATTTATTTAGTCTTTTAGGATTTTCCCTGTTGAGCAGAGCCGTGCTTATCAGTCAGAAGGGGACTCAAATCCATCTGTAGCAGAGGATGTTCTAGGCAAATGCTAATCTCACATTTCCAATAGGAGTGAAGGAGATTAGCAATTTGCCATTAACGCCTGGGGATTTTATCAGCTCCTGTAGCCCTCGGCACTGGTCTGATTGATAGTTCTGGGGAGCAGGGGCTAGCCGGAAGCTCCTATTATCAGCTTTCACTTTGTGCTTCATGTACAGCCAAAGGCTCAGTCACATATGTGATGGGGAAAATTTGTTCCATTAATCTCTTTTACTTCCAAATCATATTTACAGGTCGGATGAACAGTTGAATGCTTGAGAATATTAGGGCACGTTTATACGTCCCATTATGTTCCAGTTGTGCTCCACTCACCCAGCCAGACTGATGCACACAGATGTAACCATGCAACTTTGCAAATGGTCTTTATATTCTCCTTGCTCCATGGTCTCTGAAATGTCTAATCTGGTTGCTAAGGCAATGAGGAAAATCCTATGGATTGCAAGGCTAGATCATGCACTTCCCCTTTAGTCGATTGGTCTGAAGTATTAGGCTATAGCTTGCTGTGTGCACAAAATGCTCTATATAAATATATCCATATGTGATTGGCCCCTGATGATGCTGACTGTAGAGTGTGTACAAGTATATGTGATAGGGGCCTTCACCTCTAAGCCCCATGACTGATGTAAATGATGAACAATCCCTGTAAAGAATTTGAATATATGATAAATACACAGGAGTGGGATTTAGCATTGTGCTTGTCTTGCTTCAGGAATTCTTAATAGAGCAATGGCTCTTTCAAGGCACAGCTGCCCCCAAATATGTAGACTTGTATGGACTCATAGAAATTGTCCTATGATATTGCATTGTTATACACCCACTCATCTATAGTCTTGTATAGGTAAAGGATCCGCTATACAGTACACTCCGAATTACAAGATGGCCATCTCCCATAGGTTCCATTTTATCCAAATCATCAAATTTTTTCTTTCTATTAAGATAGTACCTTGTACTTGATCCAATCTGTATTGGAAGCAAAACCATCTTATTGGGTTGATTTCATGGTTAAATGATTTCCTAGTAGACTTAAGAGAGAAAGATCCAAACTATGGAAAGACCCATCATCCAGAAAACCCCATGTCCTAAGCATTCTGGATAACCGGTCCCATATATTTTCATGGGAAAAACTGTTCATAGACTGTCACAGTGAATAGTTAACACTGTATTTTGGAGGAGAAATGCCCCCCTCCTCAAGTTTGTAATGGCTTCCTACACAGGGACTGAAGGGTTAATAATACCTTGGTGAGGGGGATCTGCTGCTTGGCAGGTTCCATTATTTCCATGCTGCAGCCTGCTAGAGCTTTATTAATCATTGCTACAGACTGTCAGAGCGTTGCTAAATCCATCACTTGGCTGCAGCCCTTCCGAGCATTCCTGAATCCATTATCATTGCAGCCTTGATGCACCAACACCTTTCTGTCATGATTCCAGCAACTGCTGAATTCAGCAACACACACACACACACACACACACACACCGCCCCCCCCCCCCCCCCCCCCCCCCTTTCACTGCTCACTGCGGCCTGTAACAACTCTCATAAAGATGTCTGCTCTAATGAGACATGTCCATAGCTGGGGAGCATATTGCTGGTACCCAAAGGATTATGCTAATATTACCTGCCACTGCAATGTACCACCTTTCTACAACAGCTTTTTTTAGCCCCATAACTGCTTTACAGCTGACAGGCTGCCATGCTTCATAACCTTCTAATTTCATCAGCACTCCCTGAGATGAACAAGGAAATATGTAGTCTGTGAAGCCTCCATAAGAGACACTCGGCTGCTTCTGCCTGTGAAAGCCGGGGATGCAATGAGATGATGCCAAATAAGCCTGGGGAGGTAAGTGACAAAGGGGGTTGGGGAGGGAGTCTGATCAGACAAACGGCCCTCCTCCTGTCTCTGCTAACAGCTGAGAGCAGCCTGTCTCCTTCCTCTCCCACAGAGCCACATAATGTGCCGTGTGTCCCCCGAGAACTAGTCTGTGGCCACCTGGGCTCATTAGCAACACAAACTCCCTGCGGGGACACAGGCATAAGGCTTCTCTTGTTGGGGGAAGGGCAGTGGAATAACAACGCCATTGTGAATAACTCTTTCATTACTAAAGGTACTGGGTCTGCTTCTTACAAGGGCTACCTGAGTGCTCTCTATAGGGAAATAGTTTCAGCATGATAAATGATTTAAGACCATTTGGCAAACGCCAGAGGGGCTGCTGTAAGTTGCCATAGACAGTCACTATTTAGTGGGCTGTTTGGGCCTCTGTGTACATGAAATACCAAGGTCTAGTCTGAATTCCAGTCTGTGTCAGTCCACTACTATACTGGATATTCCCATCAGTGATTAGAGATCACACAGGACTTCTTAGGAAAGCTACAGAAGCAGTTTATTGCCAATAGATTAGCCACAATACGATAAGCTATAACACTATATTTATTCTGTAGAATACATTACCATACCTGAGTAAACAGATCTCTGTTTGTTTATGGAAGCAGCTGCCATATTAGCTTGGCGTGACATCACTTCCTGCCTGAGTCTCTCCATGCTCATGCATATTCCTCTGGGCTCAGATTACAGCGTGTCCCAGGGGAGGAGGGGGAGAGAGGAGCAAAACTGAGCATGCTCAAGCCCTAGCCCTGGAGGTTTATGCTGTAAACAGGAATTCTGATAGAGAAGTCCACATGTACTCAAGAGAAAGAAATGTGGTGTTTATTTTGACAGAGGACTCAGAGCAGCATTACTTTGAGGGTTTACTGGTGTATTTATATAGACCTTTCTGATAAAGCTTACTTAATATTAGCCTTTCATTCTCCTTTAAAATCCCCTCTACATTAAGCCATGGTCAGGCATTTGGTTCTATGATTGCTGAATTGCACAAACACATGGATTTGCAGTCCTGGGATCCCAATGACATCTTAATAGTGTTCATCTGCATATATTTCTTGTTGAATTTGAATGTAAAGAACACTGCACACCTCTCCTGCAAAGAACAAGCTTTTATACCCACAATGGCCGGCTTCCTTCCTCAGCATGTCGCATCACATATGACCAGGGTGCATGGCTTTAACCTGAACACATGGACAAATGTTACAGCTGATTCTGTATTTAAGAGTATTCTGGATAATGAGTTTTCACTAACAGACGCCATACGTGTACTATTTAATGTTATTGTCGCCAAAGAGGTAAAACGATCTCCAAATACATCTTTTTATATTGTGCAGTAGCTTTTTTCCCAGCAAATGTTGCCTGACCGCCAGAGACAATGGCAAGTGGAATGAATAAAGGCAGCAGAGAATGGATGGATGGAGGGGATTGATCCACAGGGACCTCTATAGAAGAAAGTCAGGGATCAATGCTCCCATTCCCACATTCTGCATTCATGAGAAGAGGGAACATGCTGCTTGGGTCTCACAGTAGTGCCTTTGAATGTGTAAGAGCCCCAGATGGTAGCAGTGCCACAGGCAGCACGGTTCCCATTCTACTAAATAGGAATCAGCTGCTGCTGGTGGGGGGGGGGGGGGGGGGGGGGGGTTCCGATCTCCACCCCAAACAACTATGGCAATCAAAATACATTGTGTGCTCTTTACCTTACATTGTACCCATCAATAACAGCTTTACTTAATATTCCAATCACACCAATCTAAAGGGAATTGCCAAAAAGATGTTAGTAATCATCAAAAGCATGAGAAATGATAGAAAAAAAAATTTAGAACAGCTTGTTTTGTCATACTGACTCTCCTCCCCCCCACAAAAAAAACAAAAACCAAGGGTGGTACCGAAAACATTGTGGGGCAAATGTCTGAATGTTGGGAAAGTGTTAATATCAGCTAGAATTCTAACTGCTGGGAATCCACTGAGAATGGGCAGTTGTTATGTTCATAACTGCCTTTGTGTATGAGGAGTGTCTGTGCTACACTAAATATTATCAGCTGAACCTGTCACCCATCACTGTCCCCACTGACTCTGGCTTGTTGCTGGGGAACATTGAGCTGCCAACGTGCAGTACATGCTATAGGCCAGTCATACAAATTGGGTCACTTTTATACTATTAGTCACCTTAAACAGTATGGACTTGTTTCATAGTCCAACATTAGACTTCTGTTCAAATCTTGCTTGCTTATGTAAAACACACTAAAAATCTTGAAATGCAAATTGGGTCAAGTGACGGATGCTTGTTGCATGCAAAGGCTTCCAGGCCATGGATTGTATTGCAGCACTGCATTTCTTCTCTCTCTCTGCAGTTCATATTAGACTCTGTTTCAGAGTTGGGGGAAGAGCAAGGTTCTGATAGGATGGAGACAAGTGAGGGTTATTTATAAACACTGGGCAAATTTGCACCTGGGTAGTAACCTATGGCAACCAATCAGATGATTACTCACATTGCATTACAGCATTCAACCTACAGCTGGCTGAAAAAGAGCTAATTACTGATTGGTTGCTATGGGTTACTGCCCAGGTGCAAATTTGCCCAGTCTTTGTAAATGTGGGCCGCTGTATCTGTACTATTTTGCTTCTGGGACATAACACCTTCTCTGAACAACAATTACTCTCCATTAAAGGTATTAGTTCTAACAGTGGCTTAGATTTGATCTAAGTTTATATAAGTATTTTTATCTGCTCAGAATATTCTTTTATATTTGGATTTATACATATGAGAGAGCTGCCATACTTAGCACCATATCCCCACACCAATGGCTATTTATCAAGCAATCTTAAATTATTTACTCATTGCTGTCCAATAAATGGTGTATTTTTTTTATTTTTTTTCACACCACTAAGGCCCCTTGTATGTTTTATTCTTATCTGTGGAGGATGCATTGGCCTAAGCAAGTAGCTTTATTAAAGCAGAGGAGGCTGGGAGAACCACCAATACATATTAATAATCTGTATGTTCAGCTCGGGCATTTGTAGCATAACAGATGTGTGTGGAGGAGGGAATGGAATCTAAAAATTCCCCTCCTTGGAATGGCAGGAATGTATGGAAATGAATGCAGAGATGCAACCTTAACCTATCCTTGTGCTGCTCTCTGTGTATCACATTACTGAGCCAGACAGTGGCACCTCATTACAGCACCTGTCTTTCTCTTTCTCCTTCAGGATTGCTCTTCACATCTCCGTGACATATCATCAGTAAAGCATAGCCATGCTATTAATGTGCCATTCTGGGATAAAGACCTTATTAAAGTGTGAGCTCAACAGGACACGGGTGTCTTTCCTGGGGTTTTCTGTATGACGGATCTCCAGACTACTAAAAAAAAATAATTTAAACATTAAATAAACCCTATAGGCTGGTTTTGCCTCCAATAGGCATCAATTATATCTTAGTTGGAATCAAGTACAAGCTACTGTTTTATTATTACAGAGAAAAAGGAATTCTTTTTACAAGTTTTAATTATTTGATTAAAAATGTAATCTAGGGACATGGCCAACTTGTAATTCAGAGCTTTCCGGATATCAAATCCAATACCTCTATTTAATTTAATGGAAACATAAATAGCCAACATAGAAGAAAATTGGTTTCCAGATTCCTTGGTTTTCCTGTGGGATTTGCCACAGAATATCATGACTTATGAACCTCCAATCTCTATGAAATAAATATCCTCCAAAGATACTATAAATTACAAAGATATTTAATATATTAAAATTAAATAGGCAGTGAGAAGCCATAAATTCATAAATACACAAGGACATTTGCCAATGTGAGCTGTGCAAGGCGTAGAGGATAATGTCCTCTCCAGGCTTTAATACTGATAAACAGAAAGATCCCTTATTTCTGCAGCAGATTTTTCCCACAAGTACATGGGTGACAGGACAGACTGTCGGACACTGCTGCTTTAAAAAAAAAAAAAAAAAACTGGTGTAATGAGTGCAAAATAAAAAGAAATCACTTGGTAAACAGACCAACAGTGGAATCCATGTGCTTAGAATATTTAAACCATTTATCATAAGAGACACGTACTGACTGCTAAACTGCCGCTGACCCATTTCAGTCTTTGTAGGAGAAGTGATGAGCCTGCTGAGAATGTAGTGAAGATCGTTCTTGGCTCAGACCTCTGTTAAAAGATAAAGTATCTGAAAGCTTTTATGTGGGATCTCCCAGAATGCAGTGCTGCCTTCTGCTTTGTCTCTTAGCACTTGGTCCTTCTCTGATGCAAGACTCGTAGAGACAAAGTGGACTCCCTGTCCATGATCTCGCTCAGCTGCTCATGTGCAATAGTCGACACTTTGGTACCGTTCAACTCCAGAATCTCATCTCCCACACGCAGCAGGCCGGAGAAGAGTTTGGCAGTGCTGGTGTCGCTCATCTCCTGCACGTATATACCTGGGCACAGACAGGCAAGTCAGTTTGGACTACACGTTCTTGTAACACAATTCTACGACCTACTGTGCTGGATGAGAAATGCCTGCCTTAGATCTCTGCTGTAAAGATGGGGACTGCAGAGCCAATACAAGCAACTAAAGTACAAGCCATGATTGTAATGATTTGCCCTTTAGCAAACTTCTCTGTATAGCAATATATTTCCAATTACCCTCCTACTGATTTTCTCTACCACAGCATTCATTTAAAGGAACAGTTCAGTGTTAAAATAAAACCTGGGTAAATAAATAGGCATGTTTCTAATATAGCTATGTAATGTATAAAGGCTGGAGTGACTGGATGTGTAACATAATAGCCAGAACATGCTTTTCATCTCTAACTGTGAGTGACTTGAAGGGGGGCCACATGGGACATTATATTTTAGGCAAATTAACTATATTGAAAACATTTTTTATTTTGCACAGCCATCTATTTGCCCATTCTTTATTTTTAAACTTAACAATTCTTTTAAGGGATCCCAACATATGGAGAGTTTGACCAGTTTTACCAAAGTATGTTTAAATGGCTCATTAATTAGGGCCTCCTGACCACCCTACAGCCGCAGGATCTGCTTCCTCTGCAGTTACGCCGCTGTTCTCTACAATGACCCTCTAGTCCTCTCTCTGGCACAGATTGCACAGGCTCTAAAGATACCCTGAGGGAGGGGTTGTTGCTGCTACTGACCTGAGTCTGGACGTCCATTTACGGATGAAATACTGAAACCAAAACTGCCTTGTGGGGGGCGCTGAAGCTGTAAAAGGCGGGTTCCATCAGGGTAAACCTCAGCTACACGCCCCAGCACCCTTGGCATGCCAGGGGATCCAATGTCTTCCACACTGAGAGCCCGCCTGTATAAAACAAAGATCTGAGTGCATCATACCTATAAACTACAATTTTACATTTAGATGTTTGTCTCCTACCTACCAATACCTTTGTCACTCCTGATATTTTACAACTTCCAGCTAGTGGCAATATGAAATATTGTGATTTTGCTCTCTTTTCAGGACAGCCTGGTGCTTTCTGTGGTATTTAGTACTTAGTGTAAACTAATCTTGCTGGGCACACTGTGCTGTATGTGCAAGGGTCAATACAAATGGACTGTGTGTGAAATTGGCCCTTTCTGTTGCAGCGGGGGACTACAGCATTGAAACCCTGTAACTGTTTGTGCATCTGTTACTCTGTAAACTGTTCTCCATTTGCTTTGTCCCCTGTGACCCCTTTTTTGTATAAGGAAACTGCAGTGTGTTTACTTTGCTAAATAGCCAATGTGTCACTGTATTGTAAAGGCTACACTGTTTATTGTCCTTTATTTACAGAGTACACTAACACTTTAGCAGGTTGAATCTATTTTATTTTCATTGTACCTGGGTGCTGTGTTGGCATCGTCTGTAATATAGACAGCAGATCGTTCCGACTTTCCCAGCAGGTTCTGCACTGAGGATGCTTTCCGCGGTAAGTGAAATTGTGTCACCTGGTGGTGAATTAAGGGTATAACATGTCAGGATCCATCATAGGCAGTGATCCCCTTCCAGTGGCTCACAAGCAACTTGTTTCTCTCCCTTATTTATATAGTATGTCTGTTTTTCTTGAACATTTTCTTACTCTATAATTCTTGTAGTAGTTTATTGATCAAAAATTATCTACTGTGAGTATATGCATTTGGATGCCTATCTTTTACATACTGTTTTTAATGCCCCTCCCTTCTTCTATTCTATTGGTTAATTAATGTATTCTGGTGATTGGTGAGTTTGGGGTATATTTCTGGTATACTAGTATGTTTCTTTTCAGCCTATGAATACGTGTCCACAGGCACAAAACGCATAAGGCTATGTATTAACTTTTTTTATAATAAAATTCTCGTTTTCTTTTTTACAAGCCTTCTTGTTTGTGCGATCTGTGAGTACCTGCCATTTTCTCCTTGGGTTGGATACGTCCACTTTGAGCTGTAGGTCTGGGGCATGCGTTTTCCTGACCCCACATACTACCGGTGAGACTATAAACTTATTGGCTTTACATTGGGACTTTATTTCTTCAAATGCCCTTATTATTTTTTAAGTTTGTATTTATTTTGTTTCAGCAGGGAGGGGAGGGAATGGCTAGGGAATAAGAAGTTATCAACAAACAAAACATAACCTTATTTAGCACCTCTAGGAACTTTTTCCATGCTTACATTGCTCTTAAACTTTTTTGTGGCTCATGGGTATAAAAAGTTGTGGACCTTCGATCTAAAGGGTTTCCAGGTTAGAATAATAATTTCTGAATGTCACATGAAACAAAATGAGATATTTTTTACATTTACATCAGATTTAGGGCAATGACAGGCCACAATGACAGTCCCAGATATAAGAAAGGCAAATTTTATAGCTGATCAACATTACTGTCTGTAAAAAGCCCACAGCAATAAAAGGATGCAGTATTCTGCAATATATACATATTTCTGCTACCCACATCTCTACTATTATTACTACATAATTACATCTCAAGCATCTGGATATACATATTCACGGATTACAACTAAGAAATCTCTGAATGAGTGCAGCCAATTGAAATTCCGGTAGGGGCCAGAGCACAGTGGAATAACCATTCCTCTGACCCCCACATACACAGAGTTATGACCTGCTCCTTGGGAAATATGGCATCCACATCACAATGTGTGTGAGCAGCTCGAGAATTGATATCAGAGCTAATGCACCAAACTAATCAGAGTGGCAGGTTGTGCATTTTGCTTGGAACTATTCTGCTACATTTCATATTGCTGTTTATTAGGGACTGGATCGCTACTAACTAAAGGTCACCTGACTAATAGAAAATCACAGCAGCAACCCTTGCTACTACACAGCTGTAAAACATAAATGCAAATATTTATTCATGACATGTCTTTCCTATGTTACTAACCAATGGCATGTCATGTTTTTATCAGCCTGGAACGAGTGTCACTGTTAAACACCCAATATTGGTGCTCAGATAAGGCAACTGTTGAATGAATGGACAATCACTATTATCAGCAGAGATAAGAAGCCTTTATCTAAACCACCCCCTCTGAGTGTATTTGTACATGTTTAATTATGAACTGCTAGTTGTACTGACCAGTTTCAGGGACTGCAGTGAAGGACTCTTCTTCAGCCTGCCGTCCTTCCTAGCTTCCTCACATCGCTCCCTGTCACCCCCAGCGTGTGCTTCTGTGCTCTGAGCAGCCGGTGTAACAATCTGCTCCAAACTGGAAGATTGGAATCGCTCCAACTTGGGACGGGAGGCCAGGCCAAAGGAAGATAAGAATTTCTTCATTCCACTACGGATGTCACCTTTCCTTGCTGCAGGCTGCATCGGACTCTTGGGGGCCACACACTGACTTGCATCTCTACAAAATAAAAATGAGACATGAAAGTAAAAAGATATTAAAGTCACTTTTAGAGGTTGGTGTACACTGGCAAATAATATTAGTCAGCCTGGACATTCTCTCGGATCCTAAATACCTGATCAGGTTAGGGAGTAATGTACTCCTTGAGCTTGTTGCCCTTTTACATTTTTTTCCCATGAGCCACCAACTTGTGAAGTTTTGTGTCTCTCACTGATCACCTGACAGGAAATAATGCTGTAGTGCGGGTTGCGATAGGTGTAATCGGGTATGGGTTGGGTGTGGGTCTGGAAAAACAGACTTGTGCAGGACTCTATCTGGTTCCCTGCCATCACGGCCCAAATGACTTTTAGAAACTTGTATGTAAGAAGTTTAGCTTTATTTTGTTTTTCTTATCATTCTGTTCATCTCCCAGTCTGCCATTCGCAACATTGCCTTGTTGTTATGGTCAGTAACCTAACACATAGGTAAGGTTTAAATGCAAGAAGAAAGCAAGATCATATTTAAGACCAGTTAAATATTTTTCTATTGAATCTGCATCATTCTCATGCTCAATAACCATTACACACTGAAAGCAGTTTTAATTGTACTTTCCCTTTGTAAGCAACTGAATTTATTGGACTGGAATTACTAAATCCATGGAAAAACTCAAACTTGGGGGTGGGGGAATCAAATTTTATTCAGATCCTGCTTACCCTGCTTCCTGATCCAAGTGCTTGTCCTGTGCTGGGTGCTCACGGAAATCAAAGCCCATTTCACTGGCACCGACATCCACTGTTAGGGAAAGAAATCAGCAAAATGGTAATTTATTCAGAAGCACAACAGAGCTGCTGTCAAATCAGTAAAGTTTGGTTCAATCTATATCTGAGAAAGGAGGAGCTGCTTTTGTTGTATAATCAGTTGCTCTATATATTTATGCAGCAATGCTTGGTCTCATTTTCTATCTTATTTTTTTTTTCATTTGTGCTCCACATTTATTGCTGCTTGGTTCTGGTTAATTGACTCCACACAACAAGAGTTGAATATTGTTCAAACTGCTCACCTGTTTCTGCACTGTCATGTTGAACATCTGCCCCTGCAATTAGTTTATGCTCCTTTTTTGCAGTACTTCTTTCCTTTACCAAGTGATCTTTTAATAGTTCTGATGTTTCTCCATCTGCGTGATCCCTGATGGTCTGAGTCACTTCAATGCTTTGCTGCTCCTTTGATACATTTCTCCTTTCTGTGTTCCTTTGTCTCCTAGACCTGTGAACTTTCTCACTTTCAGGTTGTCCATTTGTCACATGTGGCCCCTCTGGGTTCCTCTGCTCCTGTCTTTCATTTGACTTCTCCTTATTAATGTTTTTTTTTACCTTTTGAGGCTTTTCTCTGCCTTCTTCCTTCATTCTTATTTCAGATAACGACAAAGGATGGATGTCAGAAACTCTTAGCTTCGCTTGAGTCTCATTTTTGATTTTTGGCACAGTATCAGATGGTATGCCCTTCTCATTACTCATTTGTTCCCTTTTTTCTCCCTGAGAAGTACCTACAGACAGATGCTGATGAAAAGTTCCTTCAGGACGCACTGTAAATCTGCCAGATCTTGGAGTCCCAGTTGAAGGAGCTTTCCCAATGGGAGGAACTGGCACATGGCCATGGATTGTGAGAGCACCTGGGTTTGGGTTGGCATCTAGGCATTCATTTCCAAATTTAAGAGTTGTATTTATGGGGTTTAGTGTTGTTCTAGGTTCAGCATAATGAACAGGAATTTGTTTTTCAGGTTTTACATTGGTATTATGCAGATATCCACGCACTGCAGTCTCTGTTTCTGTATTTGATACACATATTTTTGTCCTGGGATCTTTAAGAGCTGGTGTGCTGCTTTTCATTTCAGCCTGTGGCAAGGAACTCTTTTGGTTAATTTCCTTTTCTTTCTCAATATCTGTCGCCTTGGTTCTTCCTTCAGCAAACTGCTCTGGATTTGAACACGTCCTTGTTCCAGAACTAGATTCTACGTTATGTTGTGTGTGTTTAGAGCTTCTATGAGGACCCAAAGCACGACAGGATTTTTTTTGTGTCCTGTTGACCTCGTCTTCCCCAGATGAGTCGGCTGTAGAATCACCTCCAATATGGGTTTCCCGGATGAGTTCAGTATGGACTCTCCATGGCTGTGATGGAAGAATCCAGTGAGGGGAAGGTTTGGTTCCCAAAGGGGAGTTAATAGACACATCCTGAGATATTCTAGAGCCTAAATGAGCATTCCATAGGTTTGAACCTGCGGAAAAGGCCTCCAAACTCGGTTTTTGACCTCCTGAACCCTTAATATGAGAGCCGCAAGTTCCACATTGGTTTTCATTTCCAGAAGGTACCATATGCTGTGTCCAGGGTACGTGACCATTGGATCGTCGACCTGGTGGTGTAATTGTGGTGATACCAGCTGACTGAGGACCCTGTTGCTGACGTTCTCTATATCGCTCCTCCACATCATGCTCTGATTCATCTTGAAATCGAACGTGAGAGGGGGAAGATCCACGTGAGCTTCGATGCAAAGAACAATAATCACTGCCAGAGCTGTCACTTAGAGAGCCCCCATCAGTCACAGCACCAGAAACACAGGGACCACTTAAAAAAAGGAAACAGAAAAAGAAAATATAGGTTGAAGCTTTCTATTTTTTTAGTTTCTATTTCCATGTATCTGTGATGTAATGGAAAGCAGGCCTGCTTATACTGAATACATATGGAAAAAGAATGACAAGGCAGGTATCAGTATTATGATGTGGCTCTTGCAGCCACAAAAAAAAAAAAATCTTGTATACATATGGCATACAAAGCATTGCTATTTGGCACATCTGGAAGCCACAGCTATAAACTGGGAATTTCAGCAGAAAAAGATGTATATAAAGCTAGATGGTCACTTTTCACTGAGAATCTAGACTAAACTACCAAAACTGCATTTGCTGTATCCATTGCATGATGCAGATTCCCATTTCCTGGATATGGTGAAGAATCAAATATCATGCCAAGCCATAGGACAACAACAACTCTGTTGTATACAGCTTTAAATACAAATGTAGGGTTTTCTTTTGTTTCATTCTACAAAGTTAAAATCATCTTACTTGACTGCCATGCCTATAGGTTAGCTGTTTAAATCGCTTTTAATTCAAAGTGAAGTATGAGTAGATTTTTCTCTTTCTGGTTGCACCTTTAGATAACATACATAAAAGGGGCATGGCTGCCTTCCCTTATAATGAAACTTTGGAATGATGCATCTTCAATGACATCTAGTCTGTGATAATGGTGGGGTCCTTCAGCATGGAGCTATATGCACTCTATAGCCACAATTATTACAAGATCAAATCATGTATTTTTTTAATTTACGTTGAGATTGGACAGCATCCTATTAAACAGCAGCAAACTTTGTTTAAAGAAAGTCCAGTGCTGCTTAATATGATGCTGTCTATGAAACGATGCTGGAATATTTATGGCCCCAGAATAACCAAGGACTCTGTTGACTTTTTTTCTATGACCTCACCTTTAAACATAACCCACAAATGCAACATACTGTATAATCAAAGTGCAAGGGAAACTTGTAAAGCACTGAATTTTTCTGAAGGCAAAGTCTCCTTATTTATCCAAATGAAGTGGATACAAAAAGCTCATTCAAACTACAGCTGTTTTTATAACAACAAAAAGAACAAATATTACATAATATAAGATAATATATAAGATAATGTATTCCTTGGCTATCCTGGAAAAATAAAAAAATATAACTGTATTTCCCCTTAACTTCAATACTTTTGATGAATCCCTTCCATACTACCCTCCTTGTACCATTACTTGCTATATATATCTTCTTATATATATATATATATATATATCTATAATATTTGCCAGGATCTCCTTTCTTACCGTTGCTGTGGAAGCTGTGATTGTGGAAGGACACAGTGAGAGGCACGCAAGGGACTGACCCCTTTTGCTTTCATCCGTGCTCTGTGTAGCAGCTGTTTGGCCTGTTCGTGTCGGATGCTCAGATCCCTAGGACAGGATTAGAAGAGATTTTATAATGACGTGACTTCCCAGTTATAATCCCCTGCCAGACTGTATAAGAACATGCATACTGGGCAGTCTGACACTGACAGTGCCCCCTAATGGTTCCTGCAAACCACTACCACTATACACCATCAGGCAAAAAAGAACAGAGCCCATGTTAGCAGAAGATTAAACTAGGTCACAGAATGGCAACACAGACCTTCATACATGACACGTGGTTTAAGATTAAAGATAATAATCTGCATTGGTGCTGCAAAGCAAAGAAAAAAAGAAACACACATGCCACCTCTGGAAAATGAGTTGGTACTCTCATAGTATAAATAGGGCTACTGACATAATCCTGTGCATTTCAGACTTCTGACATTTGTTTTTAGAAAAATAAATAATGATCATAATAAAACAGGTTGCTAGCAACTAGCTAACAATATAAATACAGTATATTTACAGTAATATAGTTAACATATAAGATGAATACAATAGATGAGAACAGTTGTAACAGAAAATAGACCTGTTTAGAATGGCCTTTATTGTAGGACTGGGAATTTTCCATTTCATACCTGCTGCCCTCTGGATCTGGCAGAGACACCCCGGAGTCACAGTCTGCATCACCCCCGGGAACCACCCCTGCAGTAAAGACAATTTCAGGCATCTCAGCTTTTTCATGCATGCAAAACTAAAAGTAATCCAACATCAACAAGACCTAAAACACCCCCTCCTTTTGCACCCTACTCACAGCTGTCATGTCTGGATATGTGTCCACGGCTGATATTCTGCACTTCGTCCTGGATGCTTTCTCCACCATGAGAAGGTGAGCTGTTGAATCTCCACCTCAGTTCCTGCCTATTCCTCTCAACTCTTTCAGCCAAACTCATTGAGGAATTCGTAAAGCTTAATTCATCTTCAGTGTGGTGAGATCCAAACTCTTGGGGAAATGCTTTTAGATGGTCTTGTGGCAATTTCTGAGCATTACTCTCAGCCTTGTCCTGACTGTAATTCAGCAGCTCAGCAAAACCAGAATATTTCACTCCCTCACATTCATTGCTAACACTTCCAGAACTTCTAAGTGACCTGTTGGATCCACAAACACCCTCAGAACCCCAGGACTCCTGATTAACACAAGGGAACCTTCCATGCTCAGTGTAGTTCAGTGTCTCTTCTGTTAGGTAAGTACGGAGCTGAGGAACACTTAACGTATCCTCCAAAGGGTCTTTCCCTTTATGAAATTCCAATGTCCTTAAATCCTTCTGCTTTTGCTTCAGTGCTTTTACTTTACTCTGTAGTACAGATGTCCCCATGACTAGCTCTGTCTCCCGAACCACTGGCTTCCCTTTGTCTGTATACTCGTTGCTTGTTCTTTCCAGAATAATGTTGTTCTTGACTTGACTTTTCCCTGTGTCTTTATGAGGGAGACCTTCCCTCATATTCACCTCCGCTGCCATCTTTCTCACAATCCTGTGGAGTAATGAAAACAAAAAAATTATTACTTGGGTGACAGTAATTTATATGGAGGAAGGGGATGGAAACCAGTTATTAGGAATGCACAACGACAATAATTTTTTGAATCAGTTCTGCAAAGCATTTGGGCAAATACCATTCTGAGCCATAGCTGCATATTCAAACTTGAGAAAACAGAATTTAATTGACCATTTGGATATGTGCTGTCTAGCAGCAAGCACCGTGCGCGGGTCCAATATCATATTCCATGTATTAAAAATGTATGATGAAGCACCCATTAGCACAAACGCGTCAGGAGGGAGTGGCCGACATGAGGTATGTAGAATGGGGGAGACTCTGCCTTGTGGTGTGAGATGGAGAAGGTTTTTCATGTGAATTTTTCAATGACTAATGCTTTTTATATTGTTATTGGTGATTTTGCACAAATAAATGTTTGAAGTGAGATACTGTGCATGTTATTTTTTTTTTTTTTTAATTAGCTTATTTAGTTGGTTTTAGAAATGGTACATATTCACGGTCTGAACTTTCAGAAATCCGCAGAGTAAAAGGAATCCATAATAGTCTGTCTGTGCATGCAGGAACCCCTTCCAAACCCCCTTTAGACTCACAGGGTGATGCAACTCCTCCCTCTCCCTGTTCCATTGTGAAGTGATGGATTGTGGGACTTGAAGTCCTTCTGTTCTCCATAGTGGGTGGTGCACAAATCAAGAAATCAGAGGGACTTCCTGACCCAGAATCCACCACTTCATGTAACGAGGTGAGGGAGGGAGGGAGGAATTTCACTGTGAGCCTAAGGGGGTTTTAGGAAATGTTTATTACGAATGAACTGGTTTCCTTTCAATTAGTCAAATCACATATGTCTGTGTAAGCAAAATGCATTTACTGTATATCTGGAAGTTTATTCTACATGCCAATCTGAAGGAGCTCATCATGTTAATCAGGCACATTCAAATCCTACGAAAAGTTCCTGGATGTGGAGCATCCCTACAAATTACAGTGATTGCAATTGAGGAAAAAGAAGGTGTTATGTAAGATATGTACAGTAGACCCCTATTTTCCATGGGAGCAGAAAAAATGTAAAATCCGGGAAATGTATTATGCATAATATATAGATGGGACCACAAAGCAACAATGTAAAATAAGGGAAAACTTAAAAATCAGGGCATGTAAAATTGAGGTTCCACTGTAATTGTTTCCATTCCTCCACAGAACTCATTTATTTAACATTCATAACGTGCTGCTTCCTTTGCATAGCCATTTCCTTAGTATCCATTACCAATACACACAAAGCCTCTTTATGTGTACATAGACCTGGGGTGGAGAGTATGCACACTAATTGGGACAAAATTGGAAACACCTAAGGATTATTATCATTTTGAAATCAAGTTGGTACAGGTATGGGATCCGTTATCCGGAATACAGATATCAAGAAAGCTCCAAATTATGGAATGCCCATAAACTCCATTATAATCAAATAATCCAAAATTTTCAGAATGATTTCCTTTTTCTCTGTAATAATAAAACAGTACAGTGTTCTTGATCCAAACTACTACATAATTGACCAGCCTATTGTGTTCATTTAATGCTTAAATGATTTTCAAGTAGACTTAAAGGAATACTGTCATGGGAAAACATGTTTTTTTCAAAACGCATCAGTTAATAGTGCTACTTCAGCAGGCTTCTGCACTGAAATTTATTTTTCAAAAGAGCAAACAGATTTTTTAATATTCAATTTTGAAATCTGACATGGGGCTAGACATATTGTCAATTTCCCAGCTGCCCCCAGTCATATGACTTGTGCCTGCGCTTTAGAATGGAACTATTTTCTGGCAGGCTGTTTCTCCTACTTAATGTAACTGAATCAGTCTCAGTGGGACTTGGCTTTTACCATTGAGTGTTGTTCTTCTTGTATTAGGGAGCTGCTATCTGGTTACCTTCTCATTGTTCTGTTGTTAGGCTGCTGGGAGGAGATGGTATCACTCAAACATGCAGTACAGCAGTAAAGAGTGACTGAAGTTTATCAGAGCACAAGTCACATGACTGGGGCAGCTGGGAAACAGATAATATGTCTAGCCCCATGTCAGATTTCAAAATTGAATATAAAAGTATATGTTTGCTCTTTTGAAAAATGGATTTCAGTGCAGAATTCTGCTGGAGTAGCACTAATAACTGATGCATTTTGAAAAAACTTGTTATCCCATGACAGTATCCGTTTAAAACATCCAAATTACGGAAAGATACCTTTTCCGGAAAACAACAGGTCCTGGTATAACAGATCCCATATCTGTACAATGGAAATGTCTTTCTGTGTCTGTCTGCAGATATATGGAGTTGTACAACCAAAGTACTATTGAGAAGAAGGGAACAACTGGCAGCAAGTACACAATTGAAAGAAGAGTCAAGTTTAAGAAATGGTGACAGTTGGGAGTTAAAAACAAGGTCTACATTTTGCTAAATCTGAGCATTACTCTTACTGCAGATGTGGCAATTACTTATTAATTACAGTGGGTGACTAATCTAGAACAAATGGATTTCAGTTTTTCAATTGTCCCCAGCATGTGTGATTTGTACAGGTATAGCATTAGCCATAGTGCCATCTAGGGTTGCCACCTGCTCAGTATTTTACCAGCCTGGCCGGTAAAAACTAAGCTTGATCCCAATGTTATTAATAGGGAAAATGCATAAAAATATAGCAAGGCCAGTGTTTTTTTCAAGAAAAGATGGAAACCCTAGTGCCATTAGACAAGCAACTACAGTAAAATGACTAAGCTGGACGTTAGGTTGCACTTGACTTATGTGCCAAGAAACCTATTATCCAGAATGCTCAGAATTACAGAAAGGCCATCTCCTATAGACTCCATTGCAATCAAATAATTCTAATTTGAACTGTGCTTTATTTGGGTTAGTGTGAAAGAACAAGCCCTAAAAACATTAACCTCACATACAATAAGTGCTAAATAGCTTAGCAATGACTAATTCTAATAGATGTAGAGACGGTCCGCACACACAATTATTAGCAGTCGGGGAATGTGCCCCTTTTATTTATGCCACCATAACATCAACGTTTCGGGGGGTAATACCTCCCTTCATCAGGATACAATCAAAAGTGCACAGTGGGTATAAAGCAACACTGTGCACTTTTGATTTTATCCTGATGAAGGGAGGTATTACCCCCCGAAACATTGATGTTATGGTAGCATAAATAAAAGGGGCCCATTCCCCGACTGCTAATAATTGTGTGTGCGAACCGTCTCTACATTTGTACGGTTGCTAGGGGACCCGGCCGGGTCGACGGTGAACCAGCACCACTACTGCAGGTCAGTGGAAGGAAGGTGTGTGGTGGAGAAATTACGTTAATTCTAATAGATGCCTTGGAATGGTGGGAGCTACAGTTTAGCAATAATTGTGGTGGGCCAGGGGGTGGATATCTTTGATTTCTTTAAAGCAAAAGAAAGAAAATGAGAAAAAAAGAACGAATGTGGAAATAGGTGGTGGAAGAAATGAATAGAAAAGCAAATGCAAGTGCCTGACCTTTATTACGGCATGCAAATTATATATATCTGTTAAATCACATTCCTTTCATTCCTCCTTTTCTGTTCTTGATCAGACATCACAATTGTTCTGCTTGGATTTAAAGGACAAGGATAGCCTAATTCACTAGGGGTGCCAATAGGTTAGAACCCACCCCCCAATGAATCTAATCCTTAGGCCGGTGATCCTTTTGGGAACAAGTGCACTGATCGGGGCAAAATGTAGCACAGTGCTGCCATCTTTCTTACCTTTCCCAGGTGTCCCTAGCACAGATAGAAATGAATTCCTGCACAGCAGAGACAGATCCAAATATCTGAGTCCACATTAATGCCAGGGGCTACTGGGACAGGTAAGAAAGATGATGGCACTACAGTCAGGTTCACTGGGGGCACTCCGTCCCATTGAATCAGGCTTTCCTTGTTCCTTGAGTGCACATCAGAAGAGGGAAACAAATAGAGGAATTCTCAGTACTGGAGCCTTTTTTATTCTGGAACTGCAGCCATGGCAACAAACCAGCAATAGACCTGGACTGGCCATCTTTATTAAGGCTAATTACAGCTAATTCTGATTGGTTTCTATGGGATACCGCACCAACAAGTGACTTCCCTCTGATTCAAGCACTCTAAACATGGTTCTGCTTCCACATGGATACATAGCACTTTCTTCTTCCTCTGTATTATTTTTATATAATGCCAACCCCCCCCCCCCCCCCCCCCCCCCAGCACTTTCAAGAGGAAGGGGATACAATGCACACTGCACAGATCTAAGTGAGAGCTGGAAATTGCTGGGACACAGATATTCCCTGGCATAGAAAGGGCTCAGAATGGACACTGGCTCCTAAACAAGTTGTGTGCAAGTTAGATGCCCCTCCTGACTCAGTATGTGGGGAGAGTTGCACCATCCCATAACCTTCATGACTCATCTTCCTTACAAGTCAAGCTGAAATCATGTCTATGGAGCTGCACAACACACATGGGAGATGCAGGTTCATGTGAATTGCTGGATTTAATTAAATGAAATGAGTCTGTGACATAAAAAGTCCTTGAGGTTCCATTACACATCCGATTCCCCAGTAGTTACGTAGCTCATCCATACTGGGAGCCAGCCATGGAGATCACATGCAGACGTCTATTTTGCACTGATCCAATGATTCAACCAATAGGAAATAAGAGGGAGGCTTACCTCTGAGAGGCAGAAAGGCACAAGCACCACAATGGGGTGCCCACTGCCCACCCTACAGCTGCAGTTAGAGGTGCAAAAAATAAATATTCCTGGTCAATATAATAACCCCCCCTATAGATAGGGGCCCCAATTCTCTATTTCTACCCCCACAGAACTTTCTGTGCAGACAAACTGCAATGCAATCACCAGAGGAGCTGGAACAGGAGCCATAGCTATCTTCATAGTACTGGACAAGTTATCTGATACAGGAAATGGCAATAATAAGAATATAATGAAAGTATGTCTGCAGGCTGGGCTTGACGCACAGGGCTCACCCCCACATTACAGCTTACTTCTCAGCCCATCTTCAATTCAATCCACAGAATGCAACTAAATATCAGCTGTGTCAGATGCTTTTGCGATCAGTGTAGCTTGCACCATGGATTGCTATACATTTTCTTCTTGTTGCACCCCATGCACGGATGATGGCTATTGCCAGTAGAAGTGTACAATGCTCTCCTCCTGTGTATGTGAGTTTGTATGCAGGCCTGTGAGTGCCCTAGGCTTTATACTGCAACAAGTGTCGATTCAATATCTCTGGGAATATTCAGTGTGCCGCATACATGTGATACTCTGTGGCACACACAATATATACACGTTACAGCACTCATCAGCATCGTTATATGTTATGTGTATATAGCTGCTATTCAGCAGGATCAGCCCTCGAGACACTGCAAAAACATTTTAAAGTCGACCAAAAGACATACCTCTGATGAATGCTGAAATCGCAGCTATTGGCAAGGAAAGGAAAAAGTTAAAAGCGCAGCGACACTGAGGTACCTACCCACCATTCCCAAATAACGGGATTCACACGGCTCTTGCTATAAACGCGCGAGTGTGTACGGTTGCACCGAATTCAGTCTGAGGCAATAGGGAGAAAAGCTAAGAGGCGGCTGGAGAGCACTTACCTGCAGCTGTGCCGTATGCCTGTGGCCCCCCTTTGTCTCCATGAGGTGTTGGTGCCCACAGATCCCCCCTGCTGTTATGCTCGGCTTGGAGCTGCCCGGCCCAGTGTAGTTCAGCTGGATCGTATGCGCTGACACATGGCGAAAAACAGCGAGCGCTCTGGGCCGTGTGTAACGTTAGCTGTGTAGTTCCCCCATCTGTGCCCCGGGAATGTGCGCACCACCAGTCAGTCCGCTCCTCTCAGCCTTTCTGCTTCTTTCCAAGTCTCCCTCTCTCGCTCTCTTTGCTTCCTCTCCACATTAACTTTCTTCTTTCTCCATTTTCTTACTCCCTCCCCTCTTTATTCCTCCATTCTGTGCCGCCCTCCTCCCCCAGTAGAAACTTTCCCCCACTTCTTCTCAGTAAATATCTAACCGAGGCTGCAGCCTGTCCCTGCCCAGACACACACAGCTGCCTATAAAAGGTGTCACATCCCCCGACTACACGGATAGGGGGCTGGGGTGCAGTGTGGGGGCAGTGGCGAGAGACTGAGGTGATACACAGAGGGCTGACCTGTAATGGTGGGACAGGGGGCAACGGCCACGATGGCTGCAAAACTTGGATTAATATCTGTATGAGGAAAATATGTATATGTATAAAGAAAGAGACTCTGGGCATGAGAAGCCCCATCTTTACCTCACACAGGAATATACAAAAACAATTGGAAATCACTGTATTTTATTCTCAAAATCTGGCCTGGGCCATATGCTGCTTTTTTGTTGAGTGGAGGTCCCTTTATCACATGCTCTGGGTTAACGCTCAGCACTTCAGATTCAACAGGCCTTAAGCCTAAAGGTGGCCATACATGGGGAGATCCGCTTATGGCCTGTTGAATCCCACCTTGAGGTGGGCGATATCGGGCTGATCCGATCATGGGCCCAACAATCAGATCAGAATGAGTCAGATACGGGCGGTTGGATCGCGGGACCGCATCAGCGAACAGATGTGGCCGCGACCTTAACAGTAGCCACACTTTAAGATCCGCTCCATTGCAGAGGTTGCCTGCTTTGGACAGCAGTGTGCAGCAGGTCTGGACTGAGATTCAAAATAGGCCCTGACATCTTAGGTACACAGAAGTCCAAACAGTCCACACCAGCCCACTAAATAATAACTGTCTATGGCAATTTACAACAGCCCCTCTGGCATTTGCCAGAACCAAAGATTGCCAGTTCAGGCCTGGTGTGCAGGTAGGGTTGCCATCTTTTCTTGCTATATTCTTGCTGTTGCCAGGCTGGGGTGGCAACACTATGCCGAGTTGGGTTAATTAGATTGCTTGCCAGATATCTGTTGAGGAGGCATTGTCTCGAAACAAGTGGATCTTGGGCACTATCAGGCACTATCAGGCTGATCCGATCCAAAGATCGGATCATAACAAAAGGTAAACGGGAGGCTGGATCACGCGACCGCATCAGCAAACAGCCATTAACGTAGGCACTAAGGGGCCTATTTACTAAAATAGTATTTTGTGGGGTTTTATTTCTCTAAAAAATTTAAATTTATTAAACTTTAATACAAAACTGCACCAAGTAAAAAAATAGTCAAGGTCCCACAGATGTCAATTTGAGCTTTTTAACCATTTAGAATTTTAGAACTTTTCAGATATTTTTTTTCCTCTAGAAATTGTCCAAAACAATCTTAATTTTAGAGGTTTTGTAGGTTTCTCTATTTTTAGCGCACCGTTTGAGGTTTTTTCCGTTTGTACTTTTTTATTCTGATCTTTTAATAATTTTCATAGTATTCATGATTTTAGAGAAACAGAGTTTAATCGTGGATTCAAAAAGCTCTAGTACCACCACAATTTAACCTTCAATAAATGGGCCTCCCAGCAAGGGCCAGATGAGGTGGATCTTGGCCTGAGGAGAAACACAGGCTGAGAATCCCTCCTCTGCAGCTGCTCTGCTGGTCTCCACCCAGAAACATTTCTTCTGCTCGGGCGCAGACACACAAAGTGGATTTTGGAGCTAAATTACATCATTTACATGATCAATTATCACATATACTGGTTATGAGGGGATCACATATGAGTAGATGACTAGGAAGTACCAATATCATATTTCAGACTTTTATTTAGCAAACCCTACTAACTATATAAATGACACATTCCAGATACATTACCTGCTACAGAGAGCAGAAAAGCAACACTTTTAGGGTTTCAACAACCTTTATCTTAATGTTAGATTGTGGCAGTGCTTTAAGGTGTCAGGGCCAACCTGGGGGTTCAGTTACGCTAGTTCTTTTTACGAGACATAGTAATGTGAAGATGGTTACAGAGAGGTTTTCTGCCATGCTACTTTTTGTGGTCACATGTGGCTTGCTCCATAGGAAGTCATAATCAGTATTGTCGGCAGTTGCAAATCACTAATTATGGGCATTAGAGGAGATACTCTGTGGGTTGTATGAGGGGAAACAGCCAGAAACAAGACCTGGTGGTGTTTAAATGCTGCAGAAAATTCTGTACAGCAAATGCTGGAGAGTGTTTCCTTAGTAACACTGCTTGTTTCCGTGGCGACTCAGAGTTTCCACTGTACACAGGGCTACATGTTGGGAGTATTACCATGTGGCCTGTTACTGTGTGCATTAGTGGAAGGCTTAGCAGACACCATATAGACCCCGCCGAGGAATACAGACATAAGTGCAAAGCTGCCCATACAGTCTGACATACACTTGTTTCCAAGGTCACCAAACAAGCAGATCTCTCCCAGATATGACCACCTGCACTCTGTGCCCAATTGGGCTAATTATGGAAACCTGTGGGATAAGGATTGTATCAATGAACCTATGGGGTTTTTAGCGTTTGTTTCTAAACAAACCCTGCTGCAGAGTGCCAGACCATATAGGGCAGTGGTCCTCAAACTTGGCCCTCCAGCTGATAAGGAACTACAAGTCCCACAATGCAATGATGGAGTCTGACAGCCACAGTCAGGCAAATGCATTGTGGGACTTGTAGTTCCTTAACAGCTGGAGGGCCAAGTTTGAGGACCACTGATATAGGGTTAACCAATAATCACTAAATTTGTAGTGCCATAGATTCTACTGTCTGGATCAATCAGCGACAGCCTATATCTTTTTTTTCTCTAGGGTAGAGAAGAAACTGTTTTTAAATATATTTTCCCACCCCCTGAATCTGTGTGGGATCTACCCAAGTTCCTAAACAATTGGGAGCAGGTGGCAAAGCTGGGTAACACTTTTAGGTGAGGGAGTGGATGGGCATGGGAGAGGAGGGAGGCCAGTTTCATCAGATGCAAGAGGTTCTTGACTTCGGTAGCTGTATCCCTTGACCCTGTTCGGTCAGCGCCTATTGTTACAATGGCTATTTTAAATCCCAGTCCAGGCCTGGTTGGCGGTGCATTGGTATTGGTATTTTACATGAAAGTAGCACTGCATTTATCTAGCCATGTTACCATTCACCAGTGGATTCAATGAAAGAATTTTAAAGAGTTTTAGTATGATGTAGAGAGTGATATTGTAATTAGCAGTTGGTTTCATTTTTTTGTATGTATTTAGCAGCTCTCCAGTTTGCCGCTACAGCGTTCCGGTGGTTAGGGTTCAAATGATCCTAGCAACCATGCATTGATTTGAATGAGAGACTGGAATATGAATAGGAGAGGGCCTGAATAGAAAGAGGAGTGATAAAATGTAGCAATAACAACAAATGTGTTACTTTACAGAGCATTTGTTTCTTAGATGGTGTCAGTGACCCCTGTTGTAGAGCTGGAAGGGGTCAGTGGAAAAATATTTAAATATTTTTTAAAAACTATAAAAAAGAGTTAGCTATAGCTTAGTTATAATCAAGTACAAGGTACGGTTTTATCATCACATAGAAAAAGGAAATCATTTTTTAAAAGGTGAATTATTTGATTAAAATGGGAGATGACTTTCCGGAGAAATAACTGTATTATATACACACACTGAGGTAAAAAGCCAGGGATAGAACCCGAGTGTCCTTTCTAATGAGCATAAACCTACTGCTCTGTCTTTCAGTAAAGGCTAAGTCTGCAATACTCTTTTTGTTCATCCCAAAAGCAGGATTAAAAAGATATTTGTATGTTGTGTAGCAAGCATGGACTTTCTACCCAACCTTAATTACTAGTGAGGTTTAATAATCTGCCAAGAGAAGTGACTTATGCATGACCTTTACTGGGATTTTCAACTGCCACTGGAGCACCTTTCACTTTATAAACATTAGCCAGTCATGTACACACACATATACATATATATACACATATGCCAATCTGTATATGCACCTATATGAGCAAAAAATTCTGATCCCCCGGTTTGGGGACAAAATGTTGTTTTTTCACCGCTACATCGATGACATGATCATCTTGTGGGGGGGACCTGTCGAGGAGTTTACAGGCATGTTTAATCACTTAAATTCACTGGACAGTCCAGTTAGATTTACTTGTGAAATCAATCCGGAGAAACTACATTTTCTTGATATTGAGTTATCTCTCAGTGATCATGGCCTTAGCTATACTCTGTTCAGGAAGCCCACCGATAAAAATATGTTGTTACATTATGATAGTTGCCATCCACCTACTATGAAGTGATCCCTTCCAGTCTCTCAATTCTGTTGGGTGATTCGCAATAATTCTTCAGAACAACACACAGAAATACAGCTACGTGAGATGTGGGCTCGCTTTAAGGATCGTGGTTATCCAGATAAGGTATTGGACAATGCCCTTGCAATAGCACGGAATAGATCCAGAGATGTAATTAAGACTAAGAAAACTGTTCCGAGAGTGGTTTTTACCACTACTTTTAATGCAAGTACCAGTACAGTTAACAGAGGGGTGAGGGACCACTGGACAATCATAGAGGCAGATTCTGACCTGTGCAAGCTGACCCCTGGCCCCCCAATGATGTGCTACAAAAGAAGTACTAACCTTAGTGATTTGCTAGTTAAGAGTGACCCAGTTGATTGCTATACAAAGAACCCTAGTGGCTGGCTAAGCGAATTAAAGCTTGGCTGCTTTCGCTGTCCGTGCTGTACCTCATGCAGATATATGTCTCCAGGTACATCTTTTCTTCATCCCCAAACAGGTAAGCGCCTTTCCATTAGGCACCATATCACTTGCACTACCACGCATGTGGTATATTTAATCACCTGTCCCTGTGGTCTTGCTTACGTGGGGAAGACGGATCAGACTTTAAGATTACAGATGGATGGGCACCGGTCTGCCATCAGCGCAGCATTTAGAGACGGGGCAACTAATAAACCTGTTGCAAAACATTTTTTGGAAATGAACCATAGATTACCCACCTTTAGGTATATAGCTATTGACCATATCCCGCCGTTGAAACGCGGGTGAGACAGGTCTAAAACATTATTACAACGGGAAGCTTTCTGGATACGCAAATTAAACACTTTAGCCCCTTTAGGCTTAAATGAGCATTGCTCTTATTTATGCTTCCTTGAGCAACGTTAACTGTTTTGATATAATGTTACTCTTTTTTATGCTTCCTTGAGTAACACTAATTGTTTTGATATAATGTTGCAAACTGTATATTCCATATGTATCTATTTTCTGCATTTACTGAAGTTTTTATACCATCTTTGTACTTGCCACAATGTTTTTACTTTCTTTCTCTGCTCTTTAGGTGCAGGTGTTTCCTTTTTCACTTAATTATGTGGGTGTGCACAAATGGGTGAGTGTCATGTTTTTAGGTATTTAAACATTTATGTTTTAAATGTGAACAGGGTCTTGATAAAGGTCTTAGAAAAAGACCGAAACGTTGGCCAGTTTTAAATGTATCTAATAAATATGGAGTTTTAACCAACAATTCCTGGTGTGCACCTGTGCTTGTGGAATATATATATATATATATATATATATATATATATATATATATATATATATACACACATATATACACATATACACATATACACACACACACACACACACACACAATGTAGAACTCAGTTTGGCAACTGCAGATTTCTAAAGAATGGCTGAATTTATGCAGCTGTCATTTGATTTGCAGGCAGATGTTTCACTTCCAAAACAGCCATTATTATGTTTGAATTCCCTTTTTTTTCACTGGATCATGTTCAGTACAGTAAATAGAACTCTACTACAGTGCACATGGGTTGGCCACACATTGCAACTATCTTTTTGCCCTTAGTTTAATGTGGATCAGTGGTTTGAGATGGCAACTCTGACAACTATGGTTTAAACAATAAAGTACAACAGAACTGCAGCTTTGTGATTGAGGAGATAATTTGATGCTTCCCCCCGTGAATACAAAGTGGCTATAAGTTATATAAAATGAAAATAAATGTTTCTCAAGGCCCAGACTCACAATCTGTGGATTCTGCAAATGCCATAGGGGCTGCTTGGGGTTCTTCAAAATCACTCTACTATATATGACATTGTTTTCAGGTGTGAGTGCAAACCTTGTTTCGTTCTAAGTCATGGCTAGTATAGTAGTACATCTATAACTAGTACAACTACATAGTGGCATAGGAGTGGCAATCCCTAAGTCACCACTATGCTGAGGTTGCTGCTGCAATGTCACCCCCACTCATAGGGGAGGGCGAACTCATAGTTTTATGATCAGGAAATTTGTGTCTTAAAGTAACTAAAAGTGGCTTTTTGCCTCCCCTGGTAACTTGTGGGGTGACTCCGCCTCTGGCAAGGTTCTCACCAAAGCTCATGGAAAGCACATCCCTGCAGGTCCTGGTGAGATTGCCCTAAACATGAACAGACTGGTTCTTCTATTGGTCTTTTTTTTCCATATGGCCTTATCACCAATGGCCTGCTCTCCCTGCCCGCCACAGTCAAATGCCGGCTTCCAACTTCTGGGTTCGACAAACTCCCCGAATTTCCTTCTCCCTGTCTGTCCCCAGCCTTATGGACGAAGCACCTGCCACCTGTCACTTTAGTGACATCATCAGCAGGGAGGGTCTATAAAAGGGAGCGCGGATTAGCATACCCCCAACATTTTGGAAATAAAAAGAGAGACAAAAAAAGTTACCAAGCTACACGCAGCAATTTATTGGACCACGCCCATTTTTATGACCACACCCCCTAATTCCGATGCTCATTTTACAAAATTTGGCTGTGGCTTTTATGAGCTCTGTGCCAAAAGCCAATTAAGTTAGAAACTTTGCTTCTTGTTCTGGCTGTTCAGTGCAGAGAAAAATGAGATTTTCCAGTACAAATGAGGGACTGTGGGTTGAGCTGCCAAAAGAGGGACTGTCCATCTAAAAACGCGACAGTTGGGAGAAATCCCACTAATGCAAAGAGTGATATTCTGAGGGAATGTGAAATTGGTTTATTCATAGTTTTTAAATTATTTAGATTTTTTTACAGCTCTCCAATTTGCAATTTCAGCAATCTGGTTGCTGGGGTACAAGTGACTGGAATATGAATAGGAGAGGGCCTGAATAGAAGACGAGTAATAAAAAGTAGCAATAACATACTTTGGCGATTTGGCCTGATAACATGCACACAACTTGACACAAAAGGGTTAGAATGGCTATTAAAGGTAACCATCTTCATCTGTGATCTGTTTGCTTGTAATTAGTGGGTGTTTATAAAAGGTCAGTAACTTTCTGGACTCCTGACAGACTCTTGTATCTTTCATCCAGTGCTGCACTGATGTTTTTTGGATTCTACGTCATGGGGAAAGCAAAAGAATTGTCAAGGAATCTAAGGGAAAAGGTAGTTGAACGCTATAAAACAGGAAAGGGATATAAGAAAATATCAAAGGAAT
>CM044437.1:94201053-94217419 GCA_024363595.1 Xenopus borealis
CGGGCCCCCCTTCAGCCCCGGGACACTTGTCCCCCCTGTCCCCCCCTGATGGTGGCCCTGACAACTGTATATACACCCCTAGTCCATTCATGTATACATATACAAACCTATCAGTATGTCTATTGTGAAAATCTAATAAAATATTTGAACACCAGACCCATCACTACACATACATATTTATACACACACCTACAACTTGAGGTCATAACTATAGCCTTTGATAGTATTCTTGTTCATCCAAGCCACTCTTACAGGCATTAATGGAATCAGCCATCACAAAATTACCTGGCAGGGCATTCCACATCCTCACTGTGTGAGAAAAGACCCCCAGTTGTCATCTTACAGGACATAGCTCAAATAGTCCATCCATGTACTAAGAAAGAGTAGTCATGTCCCCTCACAAGCCTTTAAATTAACACTCCATGAAATTACACCTTAGGGATGAATTTTTTTTAGGTGTAAGTGTTGGACTGGGGTGTGCAGGGTGCACAAGGGTTGCACCTCAGGGGGCCCCCACCCTAGTCGCTAGCTCTTCCGTACAACTAACCCAACACCTCCCTAGCCCATGTTCACGTGTGTGCCAGATCCGTCACTATGATTTGTGAAGAGGAATTATTAAAGGGGAGGTATATCCCTATATACACCATAATCAAACACAAGCAAATTTAATTAGCCTTTGATACAATATATTCTGTGATTTCTTTCATTTAAATTTATTTCTTTTAAGGTAAAAACTGATTGACTGTTTTTTACACTTTATACATCCAGCTTTATTTAGCTTAACAACCCCCTCACCCTTCTCCACTTGTTGTGTCTATTTGCCTTAGGGAAAAGCAGCAGTTTATTATGCAGAGTATTTGCGTTCTGGTAATCAAATTAAAGGGGAAGTTCACCTTTACATTGACCAATAGCATATTATAGAATCAGCCTTTTTAAGGTCAGATTTTGAGCTTCATATTCAGGGGCACTTATGAACGTTCAAGGTACAAAGCATGTGGTGCATATATATTTATTTAGACCACACCTCTATTTTGGTCACTTCCTCTTGACCACGCCCACATTAGGTCACTACAATGCTATTAGTTCTCATATTCTGGCTGTTTCTAGCCTGCAGCTAGAACAGGCTAACTGCAAAACTTTAATTTTGTTTTAAACTTAGCTCAAGAGATTTAAAAAAAAAAAAAAAAACCCACAGATTTTTAAATAAATCCAATTAGCATAAGTATGTCCAGCAGACGTTCCATTCTCTACTCTCCTGTTGAACCAAAGGGTTATTTTGTTCTGTTGTTGCCATGTCATTGGCAAGAAAAAGCATGTCATATCATCCAGATTTAAATGCCCTTTAGCCTGGCAAATCCTCCAGCAGGGAAGGGTTAAGTGCCCATCCCAGTAGGGGTGAATGTTTATAACAATGGTAGCTCCTCTTAAAGGAAAACTATACCCCCAAAATGAATTTTTGAGCAACAGATTTATGTTTACCCAATGGCACATGCTACTAAAAAAGTATATTATTATGAAACTGGTTTATTTACATGAAGTAGGGTTTTACATATGAGTTGTTTTATGCAATATCTTTTTATAGAGACCAACATTGTTCGGGGGGTATAGTTTTCCTTTAAAGATTTACAGTATTTCATAAGGCAACTGACAAACCAGACTGAAAGCAACAATAAATCTGCCTGGATCCCCACAGCAACAGCAAGTACCAAGCAGGCATGTGTGATTGGCTTATTATAGCATCCCTCAGTACCAAGTGGGGCACGTCAGGAATATAGAAATGATTACATTCCTCCCCCATGCCATTGCAGAACAAAGCATGGATTGCTGCTGCTACTGCTGCGCTTCTCTTACTGATAAAACCAGAGTATTAGCTATATTACAGATGAGTCTACAATCAGAACACTGCATCTGGCCTGTGACCCCCCCCCCCCGTGAGCCCCCACATGAAAGTCTGCCTGCTGTGACTGTTTGTGTAAGCTTTAAAAGGTATCACGACAGAGATTAGCTGGCCCCTGCATTGTTTACACCTCTAATTTAGACAGTACACCCCTCAGCGAAAGCCCCAATGCCACCCCTCCCACTCCATGCTTTCAGCTTTTTGCGTCGGAAGAGTTCCAGGAGGGACTGCATTGATAGTGTAGTGAGTGCTATTGCGCTTACTGCACTAGCAGAGGCAAATTTCTGTGTTCAAAAACAGAAATTTGGCTATTAAAGTTACCAGAGGCGTTTTTTGCCACCCCTGTTAACTGGCAGCTCCATGCAACCTGAGGCAAGGTTCTCACCTTGCCTCATAACAGGAGTGGCCCTGAAGCTCCTGCACTGTTCATACGTGTAACACTTCTATTGTACACACCCTAAAGCCCTGTGCTGTTCACATCTCAGACCCAGACTGAAACTACCCACATTGTTCACCTAATCTCACATCAAACTGCTGGAGGGACACCAACATTGTGTCACTGTATGCAACACAATATCAACTGTTCATCTTAGTGTGGTCCTGATAGGTTTCCATGTCTCCTGCTGTATTCTGCCTGCCTGATGCTCCTTGTGTGCCATACTCTGCCTGCTCTATGCACTTTGTGTGTGCCATACTCTGCCTGCTCTATGCTCTTTGTGTGTGCCATACTCTGCCTGCTCTATGCTCTTTGTGTGCGTCATACTCTGCCTGCCCTATGCTACCTGTGTGCGTGCCATACTCTGCCTGCCCTATGCTCCCTGTGTGTGCCATACTCTGCCTGCCCTATGCTCCCTGTGTGCCATACTCTGCCTGCCCTATGCTCCCTGTGTGCACCATACTCTGCCTGCCCTATGCTCCCTGTGTGTGCCATACTCTGCCTGTAGGACATGAGCCTGGAAGGGTTTGGGAGGAGGAGGCATATGGATATAAGGGTATGTTTTAATATGACTTGAACTTTTCACGAGTGATGGGTGATATCCCTGCAGTGAACACCGACCATTTGTTGGTGTGCTACCACAATTAATGCGGATATGGTCTAAAAAGTTATTGTGGTAACATGGGTGTTTTTTTTAAAGTGGGTGTGGTTTAAAACCAGGGAGTGGCCAACACTGGCTTCCATTATCAGCCCTTCAGCATGTAGGCCAGAAAAATTCTTTGTTACAATCTTTAATAATACTTGTTAAAATCAATCAATCAAAGGTAACAACCTCAATTATGTGTTAAAAACAAACTGACAAAAAGAATAAATACATCCCATTATCATTATATGATGGTATAAAAACTCACTTGCTCAAATCGATGAACTGTTAATCATTGTGCTTTTATCCTTCGCTGCGGACAACTAAGTGTATGGTATATCCCTGACAAGTAATAGGAGAAATTGCAGCAAGGACACCACCTTTAAGGAACAATCCAGACTCCTGGGTGAAAGATTGCTTGAACGGGGTTATGCAAAGAATATGATAGAAGCATCATGTGAAAAAGCCAGCAAATATAATAAGCCAGAGGGGACCCATGGGCCAAGGTGCTCTGAGAGGGATTTGGCTACTAACAAGAAAGAAAAAAAAATTTTCATCACAGAGTACAGTGAGGAATAATGTCATAAGAAAATATTTGCCGGTATTACATAATGATGCTAGGTTGTCTGACATTTTGTCGACAGTTGAGGTGAAATATGTTTCAAGAAAAGCACCCACACTTGGCAAGATGCTGGCACCCAGCCTAGTCACTTCAGGAAAGGTGAAAAAAAAAGATAATTGGCTTTCCGTTAAAGAAAGCTATAAATGTGGTGCGACCATATGCAAAACCTGCAAGGTCATCTCCATGGGGCCCAGTTTCAAGTCAAACATCACTGGTAGGGTGTTCCAAAACAATGCCTTCTACAATTGTAATACTAGGAATGTGGTATACTTACTTGAATGCATAAATTGTGGGAAACAATATGTGGGCCGGACTACCCGTTGCTTAAAGGAGAGGATTCGTGAACACATAAGAGCAATTGAGAACAAAGACGAGAGCCCACCAGTAGGCAAACATTTTACATCATGCTCTGCAAGGGGAATTCAGGACTTGTCAGTCAAAGTGATTGAACAAGTCTTCCAGGGGAGGTGATTTGGTGCGAATTTTAAATTTGAGAGAGGCGTTCTGGATTCTTAAATTGGAGACCAGAGCACCTAATGGTTTGAATACCAGACATGATATAACATATCTATACTAGCCCCTTATAAATAGGAAGGGTGAGGGGGCAGTTTTGCCTCCCCTCCTGATTCGTACCCCCGCCGATCTGGCCCTGGGCTGATCCCCAACTACTTCTTTATCTTACTGCTAACAGATGATTACTATAAACTTGTCAGGGATATACTATACACTTAGTTGTCTGCAGTGAAGGATAAAAGCACAATGATTTACAGTTCAGTATTTGAGCAAGTGAGTTTTTATACCATCATATAATGATAATGGGATGTATTTATTCTTTTTGTCAGTTTGTTTTTAACACATAATTGAGGTTGTTACCTTTGATTGATTGATTTTAAGTATTATTAAAGATTGTAACAAAGAAATTTTTTTTTAAACAATGTATTCTAATAATGCACCTATAGGGGTCGCTATTTACATTTTGTATATAAACTGACTGTTTGGTCTGGAATATATGCCTATGATTAAGGGATTGATTCCCGAAACGCGTAGGGCTTAGCATCCCTAATCAGAAATAAACCTGTTCCCCTTATCAGAGTGCCGTCTTTCCTTGAAGTTTGAGTGCATTATAGCAGGGGGACGCTGCTGACTGAGCACCTGATTGGGAGTCGTGGAACAGATGAGAGGAGTGAGCTTTGAGCGGTCTCTTTTGTTTTTTTTAAATAAAGTAACCCCTGCTGCAAAACAAAGATATTAGAAGTCACTTCGGAGTTCCATGACCTGTATAAAAACACTTGGTAACTTATTATATCCTTATATTTTACAAGAGGGGTTTCTTTATTTACTATATTAGTAGGTGGGTGGGGTGACTTTATAAAATAAAGAGGCTTCAGATAGTCTACTAGATACTGTACCCTTACATGAAAATCTATAAAGACAGGGTATTTCAGAACCTCTAGGTTGTTCCATTGATCTAAGTTATAGTACTGGGTATTTTATATAAAGTCAAATACTCAGCTCAGGAGACCTACACCAAAAAGGCACTGCTTGAGTTCTGTGAAATGTAGTAGAGATATGAGCAGATAGAGGGGAATCTGGCGACAGTGGGGGTCCTAATCTAAGCCCATGTCAGGATAAACAGGTTGTTCCAATGAAGAGTACTGGAATCCAGGTACCCAAAGGTTACACATCTGTAGCTAGGGTTGCCACCTGGCCGGTATTTTACACACCTGGCCGGAATTGTTGATCCCAATGTTATTAAAAGGAAAAAAGATATATATATATTTTTTAAGAAAAGGTGGCAACCCTATCTGTAGCTTATTGCATATAAAGGTAATAACAATGATTTCCCCATTTTTCCTAAAACAACCCCAGGGTGATATATGGGGGGGGGGGGGGTTTATTTATAACTGTGAATCAGTATGAAAAATAATATAATAAAAATGATGTCTAAGTAACTTTCCAATATATATTATTCATAAAAAGTAAATGGTTTAGTAACTTGTTAAAAAGTAATTTGTAAATGTAACTGGTAACTGTATTTGTTTATCCCTTTCTGTCTGACTCTTAAAACAATGGACCAGTAGCTTCTGTCAGGGAAGGCATTTTTTTAGTAGCTTTATACACAAAAGGGGTATTTATCAAATCTGAAAATATTTCATTATTTTCTGAAAGCTACACCAACCAAATCCGCACAGGTCCCCCCCCCCCTTATTTATCAGTATTTTTCCCGAAAATCTCTGCTACGAGAAAAAACTAGAAAAATCATGAAAAATTCAAATCATTAAAAAAATGTTTGGATTTTATACCCACAAACTCTGATTTTTTTTGGATTATTGCCTGAAATCCTCAAAATCTTGGGATTGTTGCACTAAACCCAGCCCAGATCAAGAAAATCTTTGGGACTTCTTCTCCCACTGACTTCTACATGAACTCGGCAGGTCTGAGTTGGAGTACTTTTTTTCAAGTTTTTGGCTTATAAACTTTAAAAGATAACCCCCAAAATGATTTGTTATAGTAAATATATTGATATGGGTTGGGAGGATCCTGATAATACTGAATACTGTGAATAGACCACAGATTGTAAACTCCACTGGGGCAGGGCCTGATGTGAAGTTGTAAAACCTGCATAAATCACCCTAGAATATTTCAGAGCTAAATAAATAAGCAATCAAAATAATTAAACTAATTCATAACAAAATTAACCCAAGACTAGAGTCCTGCTCTGGTCCATTTTTTTCGACCGGTACCCGCAATCCGCAACCCGCATTCTTACCGCCTGGACCTGCTACCCGACTCCGACCCGCAAGTACCTTATCTGCAACCCGGACCCGCTGACCACCAAGAATCAGAAAGTGCTGTCATGCTGGCAATCAAGAATCAGAAAGTGCTGTCATTGTAACCGGACGTGACATCATCGGAAGACCCGCGGCCCAACCCACATCTATACCTGCAACGGGAAATTCTACCGCCAACCTGCAGGGTACTGCAGACTTTTGCGGGTAACCGACCCACTGCAGGACACTACCCAAGACCTATTTTGCATATTTATGTTTGAGCAAAGAAAATAATTTGCATAATCTAAAATAGATCCATAGTCTGGATTAGTTCATCCCCAGTAGGAAAATAACACTAGTTTCCAACAACAAGAGAGCAGTGTGAAGCTATTCTATCACACAAGATTTTTACCTGATTGGGACATTGCAGCCCCCATTCTGTCTTCACTGGACTGTATGGGAAAGAGAAATTCAAAGGAAAAGCAGTAAATGAGGAAAACATGAAGATTCTAATCCATATACGTAATAAAAGGCACTACGTTTGCACAGGAGCAGCAATCCGTGGCAACCAATAAGATGTGTGCTATTAAACAGATGACCACTAAATGCTTATGGCTGATTTGTTGCTATAAGTGATAAGACCAGTAGCAAACTTTGCTCCTTGTATAACATTTGCCCATAAAAGTTTAATAGTAGAGGCCCTACTAGGAACCTACACTAGACTTCACATCCTCTGATGCTCTGGTCTGTAGACTACATGGAGTAGTGTTTTGGTGAGACCTGATTAGAAGTATATTTCCGTTTGTCTACTTACAAATATACAGGGGTGCAGACAGGACTGGACTGAGAATTAAAATAGGCCCTGGCATTTCAGGTACACAGAGGCCCATCAGCCCACATAGAGGCCCAAACAGACCCCACCAGCCCACTAAATACTGACTTTATATGGGACCTTATAGCAGCCCCTCTGGCATTTGCCCTAACCCACAAATGGCCAGTCCGGGCCTGGGTGCAGACAATGTTCCCTTTAGGGAATATATAAACACTTACCTCACTTTGAGTCAAGGAAGAGATTCCGGGTGTGAAACATATTGCAGGTTGCTCTGATTAAAGGCCACACGGGGAGAATAACAAACATCTCCCTCTCTCACACAGGCTCATCTAGTCATCTGCTCTTTGCCTCCTGGATTAATGCAACATTTAATATAACTGATTGACTCTATAATCCCAATATAAAAAAAAGAAGCGAGCTGGATTATGATCAATGTAGCCATCAGGCCCGTGAGTATTAGGAGTCAGCTGTTCTTAAAAGGCAGAAGCACACAAGCAGATTTGTTTCTACCATGGGCAACACCAGTATCCAAAAAATGTCTTTCCCTTTACTAACGGTGGAAATAATTCACGGTCAAAGCCATGTTTCCAAGTGAATTTAAAGGACCATTAACATCAAAAAATTTAATTGTTTCAAAGTAATAAAAATATAATGCAGTGTTGCCCTTCACTGGTAAAACTGCAGTGTTTGCTTCAGAAGCACTACTATTGTTTATTATATAAATACGCCGTTGTGGAGCCATGGGGGCAACTAGTCAAAGGAGAAAAGGCTCAAGTTACACAGCAGATAAACTCTGTAGAACATAATGTTATCTGTTATCCATTACTTATCCTGTGCCATATAGCGGTTTTTCAATATCCACCATTGCTGCTTAGCAGCTTGTTTATATGAACTATAGTAGTGTTCAGATCAGTTTTAACAGCGTAGGGCAACATTAAATATTTTTTTTTACTTTAAAATACTTATTTTTTGGTGTTACTGTTCCTTTAAATAGCACACACACATGCACCACTGAGTGTTCGGTAGTACAGGTATGGGATTGGTTATGTAGAATGCTGAGAACCTGGGGTTTTCCAGATGAGAAATATTTTCGTAATTTGGATCTTCACACCTTAAAAATTTTTTCCCCCCCCAAAATGCATCAGTTAATAGTGCTGCTCCAGCAGAATTCTTAAATTAAATATGGGTTCCCTAACACAACTTAAATTAAATACAGCTCCCTAACAACACAAGATAACAGCTTCCTCAGCACTCAATAGTAAAAACCCATGTCCCACTGCGTTCCATTCAGTTACAGTGAGAAGGAAAAACACAACAGCCTGCCAGAAAGCAGTTCCCTCCTAAAGTGCTGGCACAAGTCACATGACCAGGGGCAGCTGGGAAATTGACAAAATGTCTAGCCCCATGTCAGATTTCAAAATTGAATATAAAAAAAAAACTGTTTGCTCTTTGGAGAAATGGATTTCAGTGCAGAAGTCTACTGGAGCAGCACTATTAACTGATGTGTCCCATGACAGTATCCCTTTAAGTCTAGTAGAAAATCATGTAAACATAAAATAAACCCAATAAGGATTCATTATTTAATTGGGACCAAGTACAAGGTTCTGCATTATTATTACAGAGAAAAAGGAAACCATATTTAAATAATTTAATTATTTGGACAAAATGGAGTCTATGAGACACGGCCTTTCTGTAATTTGGAGATTTCAGGCTAACAGGTTTCCTGATAATGGATCCTATACCTATCATACACTAGATAAAGGGCCCTGATCCGGAAACATGTTGTGGTAATAAAAAAAAAAAAAGTTTTTCAGCAGCTAGGACTGCGTCAGAGGCCTTTCTCTCAGCAATTCCAGATTAATTGGATCCCACACCTGTATTAGAATCACTGCTGTGTTGCTGATGCTGGAGATAAGAGTTTAATCCCCATCAATGTCAAGGACCTTGCCTGCTGTGTAGATGTGTGAGAGCAATCTCAATTGCTGGCTGCTCTATAGCAAAGTACAGTTTCTAAGTAATTATGCTGCTAAAGAATGGGCCCCTGGTTTAGTAAGTGTTATGAGATGTAAAAGGGGCCCAAAACCCAAAATGTTTTATTTATGTAAAATACTTCTCAGAGCATTTTTGCCATTTACAATTATTTTCTATTTTTGGGGGTTTCTTAGTTATTAGCAGTCTAACCTCTTGGGTTAAATGGCTTTAAAGGAAGTTCATAGACAGAGGCACCGACACTTTGACCTTTAAAGCTACTGACCTAAAAGTCAGCTGTCTAAAACTGCAGATATCTCAGAAACTATTTAAATTAAATCAAGCAAATTTAAAAAATGCTCAGTGTCTCATCAATTCTTTTTATGGGGGGGTGGGGTGGTGTTAGGTTAAGACCCCTTTAAAGGACCAGTAACATTTTTTTTAAATTCATTAGTCCTCTTCCGATCCTCTTCAAAAAAGGGGACAGGGCGACAGATCCACTTCTCCTCCCTGGTTCCTTATAGGAGATAGCCAAGGAGGAGAAATCGAGCACAGCACAATGGATCATCACGGAGTTTCAGTAAGTGATTTGTTAATAAAGACTAGGTGATTTCAAAGTTTCATTTGTCTTTGTGTTTTTTTTTCCTGTTGTAGACGAACGAATTAAAAAAAAAAAAAATTATGTTACTGGTCCTTAAGGGTAAGGACACACTAGGCGATTTTGGGAGATTGAGCCACCTGGCAACTAATTGCCTCAACTTTGCGGCGACCAATCTCCCCGAACCAGTGCCGGGCCACCAGTAGTAGAGCCCAGCAGTTGCACGCTCAAAGCCGCGATTGTGCGAAAAGCTGCAGTTGATTGAGCGCAAAAAGCCGCAAGCGCAAACAAAGGGGCGGCACGAAAGGGAAAGCTCACACACGAAAGCCAGAGCGAGAACTGACTAGGGTTAGGAGAGAAGGTGCGTGCATTCGGGAAGATTGGGTTAGGGCGATTAGTCACCAGGCGACTCAATCTCCCCAAATCGCCTAAGTGTGTCCTTACCCTTAGGAGCACTTCATGTTCTGTAATCTGTTTAAACCCACAAAGAGTGTTGGTTGACTGCAGCTTTATTTGCAGAGCTATTTGCCTATTGCCCAAGGTCCATTTTTGTTTATCTGTCATCTGACCTCTTTATTCATCACCTAAACCCAAAACCTTTAAGCATATGTCACACAGGAAGATCCAGGGAGATTAGTCGCCTGGCGACTAATTGCCACGTCTTTGAGGCGACTAATCTCCCTGAATGGCTTGCTGGTATCGCCGCGTGTGAATGGGTGCAGGCGACTTTAGCGCTAGCGGTTGCGCAATACCAGCAAGCCATTCAGGGAGATTAGACGCAGCGATAAGTCGCCAGGCAACTAATCTCCCTGAAATCTTCCTGTGTGGCCTAAGCCTTAATGCTTTGGGCTGGATATGATGCTTGATGACACAGCATGAGCAAGATTTTTACATGGCAAATTGCCTCAACCCAGCAGCTTGTTTTAGGGGTAGTTAATCCAGTTCCTAGCAACTTTGCAATTGGTCTTCTTTATTAATAAATTCTAGTTTTTGACTTGTCTTTTGCTTCTGATTCTTTCCAGCTTTCAAATGGAGGTCATCGACTTCCTCTAAAAAAACGAATGCTCTGTGAGGCTACAATTTTATAGTCATTGCTATTTTTTATTACTCGTCTTTCTAGTCAGGCCTCTCCTATATTCCAGTCTCTTAAGTCAAATCAGTGCTTGGTTGCTAGGGTAATTTTGTCCCTAGCAACCACAATGCTGAATAGCAAACTGGAGAGCTGGTGAATAACTCAAAAACCACAAATAAAAACAAATTGCAAATTGTCTCAGATTATCACTCTCTACACCAGTGATCCCCAACCAGTAGCTCATGAGCAACATGTTGCTCACCAACCCCTTGGATGTTGCTCCCAGTGGCTTGTTTTTGAATTCTTGGCTTGGAGGCAACTTTTGGTTGAATAAAAAGCAGGTGTCTTGCAAACAGAGCCTCAATGTAGGTTGACAATCCACATAGGGGCTACTAATGGCCAATCACAGCACTTATTTAGCACCCCAAGAACATTATTCTCGCTAGTGTTGCTCCCCATCTCCTTTTACTTCTGAATGTTGCTCACGGGTTGAAAAGGTTGGGGATCCCTGCTCTACAGCATGCTAAAAGTTAACCCTTTATGGAAACCTGGTGAAGTCTTCTTCATGTACTTGAATAATGCAGCCAACCATTTTTTTTATAGCAAAGCAACAGACAGACTCCAGAACAATGTTCTTTTTCTTTTACCAAAAAACACATAAAGCCACATAAATTTGTATACAATCTACAAACCAGAAGCACTTTGTGCCATATATTCCTACTGACCAGAAAGTACTCCACAGTATAAAAAAAAAGTACTCTTCATATCCATCGAAGGGGAACAGAAAACTAGAAGCACAGTCACAATAAGACAAGCGAAAAAGCATGTGATCATAGTTTTCAAGGAAAACCAGGAACAAGGAAATCAAATTAGGCAGGCAACAAGCATGGCATGTAAAGGGGAGAAGGGAAAGGGAGATAGAACCTCAAAAAAGTATGGGAAGGCGAGAGAGGTGGCGGAATGGAATGCACCAGAAAGAACAAGTCACAGTGCTTATACTGAAGACACCTAGCAGGTGGGGAGCTTCACAGTGGGTAGAGAGCTGGATAGGGGAGCAGGGAGGGACAGAGTGCGCTTTTATTCCCCTCTTTCCCTGACTTTTGTTGTATCCCTCTTCCAGACACAGTTCCCTTGTTGCACAGACTCACACCACATCTTATACAAGAACAACAAATTTGCCACATTACAGCTACTGAGCTTAAGTTTAGGTCTCTGCCTGAGGCAGGGAGGGAGCCCCTGTTAAATATCTCTCTATAAATATTGGCAGTAGCACTGAGAAAGCATTACCTCCCTTCAGGTGTGTATGTAAGGAACAGTGCAAAAGGTCAGTTGTGTTCAGATGACACTAACTGCAAATACTGTTCATCCAAGAACCAAAGGAAGAGTTCCATGTCACAATGGGGAATCCTCTGCTGAAGAGTTTAAGATCCTTCACCGTGTTTACCCCTTAACTGCATTGGGTCTTTAAGAGTCGCTAACATGCCAGGTCCTACGATCATTAACAGTCAAGGATTAATAATAGGTCAGTTACTGCAGGGTCCTATTGCTAGGATATTCAGCAAAAAAAAATTTCCACACAGGGAAAGTAAGATACAAAACCATTGCTGTCTGAGTTATTTATGCTAGAATTTATGCAAAACCAAAGGAAAGATGACAGCTTAAGTTGTGTTATCGGTCAGACAACTACTCTTGATCTTTGCAACATGCAGTGTGATCACAGTAAGGCCAAGATTATTCATTTAAGGAGAAAGTATAATGAATTAATTGTTCTTTTTTAGCTCAATACACAACAACATAATGATATTACCAGCAGTCTAGTTTTGTGTGTATTTTTTTTTCCAAACCAATTGGAAAGGAACAGTGTTCCTCGTGTTTGCACGTCTTTTTGATGGGTTCATGTGAATATAGGTCGGATTAAATTGGTGCCCTCTCCCTAAACTCAGCTGTTGAGTCCCTTTGTATAAAGACTATAATCTTCATTGGAACAAGAAAGGTACACGGCATGCGCACAGATAAGAGAAGCCAAGCAGAACAGCAATGCACATACACAGCTACAGCAAGACAAAACAGCAGCGGTCACAAACCTCAGCAATGCTCTTAGTCACTCTCACTCTTGCAACCCATTCACAAAAAGGAAGGGTGAAGAGCAACAAGTGCTAGGATCTTCTAGAGGTAAATTGTCACCCAAAGGAGGTCTAGTTTAAAGATTGTCCTTGCACTTACTGAAAAAACAAACGGGTGAGAGGTGGGGCACTTCCATTCTATTACTGAGCCTGTCTCATGGAGCAGGTGATAAATTAACCTTTATAACCTAGCTGGGCCCTTATATAGCTGTAGGTGAGGTCTTGTGTACCATGCTGCCCCGTGTCCAATGACTGCATCTTTTACAGTGCGGGGGAGAAAAGGAAAGGAGGGGGTTAAGACTGGTTCCCTGTTGTGAGCCCTTGTGGAAGGAGTTGCTGGCAAATGTGGTATAACCCAAAAGGCAACAATGAGACTGAACATAAGTTATGAGCCAGCACATGGATGAGTTACTACACCATAATACGCAGTATTTTCATATCCTCTGGCAGTAAAAGAGAGAGAGAGAGAAGGCTGCATTTAACCACTGCCGTATGGTGGGAGTGTAACCCATAGCTAAATACTAAGCAGCAAAGTGGTCAGCACACAGCACAACTCCCCAGTGCAAATCATTGAGGCTAGTGGAGGGAGTGCTCAGCTCTTACAAAGAGCAGAATTCAGGCCCATAGCAGGACTGGCTTCTGTCAGATGCTGAAATAGCCGATTGCCACCAAGACAATTCTTAAGGATATGAACATATGCAGTAAGAAAGACTACAGATGTCAGAGAGATCTGGACAGATTAAGAACAAAATTAACTTTGGTTTAAAACAATGAAGCTGTGAACGTGAATGAAAGCAAAGTATTCCTGTTAACTTTGTCACTCCCCCAGCCCCGTATTTGTGGGACCCCTCCCAGCACTGCTGGGGGGTGGGAAAACAAAATTTTCATGGTGATTTGCAAATACATACATTGAAAAGGAAAGGAAAATGGGGTGAGCAGAAGACAAACATCAATTAACTGCTGTGAAAAATAAAACACTACCAGCAAAGCTGGAGTTTGTGGCACCACAGCATAATTTCAAATATGAATTCAAGTCCATTTAGAATCAGGCAAGAGATGAACAGAAGACTATGTTGGATGATATGTCTGTATGAACAACCCCCAGTGTGCTGACAGTCCATTCCATTCTAGTAGCTTCTGGCAAAGAAGGGTCTGTCTGAAGCTTCTCTTGTAACTTCTAACCATGGATTGCAAGAATTGTTTAAAAATGTGAAAGGCAGGCGTGCAACAAGCCAACCTAATGACAATGGGAGATTGTGGAAGGGCAGAGAGAAGCCAGAGTGGGGGAAATGGCAGCCTGGCAGAGATGGTTGAGGCTGTAATATTATTATTATTGACTTTTTTTTCATGTGTTCGCTTCATCATCAGTATCATCGATCAGGATCTTTGCATCTTTCATCTTACTCCTAAGAGGAAAAGTAAACGAGAGAAAACAATTATAATGTATCCAGGGACAAAGTACCCAAAGAAACTTAATATACTGAAAGATTTGCACAAATTACTCAGCCCAAGGAGTCCTAAATCAAATGGTTTCTTTATAGTTACCACCATTTTGGAAAATGTGACAGAAGAAAAGTTATACTTAAGATGAATGAAAGGCTAAAAACTGCACTGGCCCAATGAATTTCTGTAGAAGCTCCTTACAGCTGCCAATGCCACTTACTGGGATAGCAGCCTTGGCCTACGAAGAGACATGCTTTGGCTACGTCTCCATGTCCTGCTTTTAACTCGATTCTTTACTCCATCCTCTTGATCCATCATCTGCTCCAGCAGAGTCTGGTCATCTGCATTCAGTGGTGCAACAGAGATGTCTCGCACAGCACGGAATTCACCGCAGTTATTTAAATGCTCATTCTCAAGTCGGAAGAAGTTCCACACAAAGCGGCTACAAATGATACAAAATACATAATAAATAAAGGAAAAACAAGTAAAAGAGAATTTTCTATAGAGAAAAGTTCCCTGCAGAAGTCTGAGGAATAATGTCCTCATTCATACTTTATATCAGGGGTGTCCAACTTGTGACCCGAGGGCAGCATGCAGCATAGGATGGATATGAATGTGGCCCAGCTTGAAACGCTCATTACAGAGGAAACGTCATAATAATAGAATAATAAGTCTATTTAATATCCAGGTGTCCCATATTCCAGTGTATAGCTCCATATGGTTATCCAAATGGTATTTTAGATCTTTTCTGTGCATTTTCTTTACTTTTACAAATAAAAAGTGTTTGTGTATTTCATGTGTGGCCCCAGACAATTTTTGTTTTTCCCAATGTGGCCCAGGGAAGCCAAAAGGTTGGACACTCCTGCTTTATATGAAAGCTATTTAATGACAATAATTACAGAAACCTTGTGCGCTGTGGCACACCACTTCATTTGTTTTTTTTATTATTTAAATATTTACAAAACAATTTTGGATTAATTTCCTTGTTGCAATGCCCATTTCCATCTCTATTTTAACAGGCCTCCTTGTACAGGATAAATTTTTCAGCAGTCCCAGCTAGAGAGGCACCGAATCCACTATTCTGGATTCGGCCGAACCCCAGAATCCTTCCCGAAAGATTCGGCCGAATGTCGAACCGAATCTGAATTTGCATATGCAAATTATGGGTAGGAAGGTGAAAACATTTTTTACTTCCTTGTTTTGTGCCAAAAAGTCACATGATTTCCCTCCCTGGCCCTAATTTGCATATGCAAATTAGGAATCAGTTCGGCCAGGCAGAAGTATTCGGCTGAATCCTGCTGAAAAAGGCCGAATCCCGAACAGTCTTGGAGAGATAATGACAAATTCTACAGCTGAATAACAGAAGAGCGAAAAATTGGTTTGTGTGCTCTCACCGGAAGACCTCAAGAGGTGCAAGTACAGTGGAAATGACATCTCCTGCGTCTGTGAAGAGGTTTAGGGATGTGACGGAAATGTGAATAGTCCAAGCAAAGCGGAGGATAACATCTTGGATAATTGCACAATAATAATACGCCTAAGGAAAAAAGAAAGATCAGAATCTGGATGTAGAAATGTGTGCGTATTTGTTTTTTTCATATACGTGTTGCACCTAAAACACACTATAGACTATAATGGGAAATGTGTGGTCAAGTTTTATTGTTAACAGTTGTTCAAAATGTTGATTTTGTTTAAGGAATGTAAAAAAAGAAATGTATTTCTCCTCCTTCCTCATACCTCTGTATGCACATAATTTCTTAATACATTTTAATAAACAGAATTGTGTAAAAAAAAAAAGTGTTGCACCTACCTTCTGTGGGTACACAATCTCTTCCCGCAGGAAGGTGTTCTCCCCTGCGTTACGGTCAAATAGCCCCCAGTCCATCTTCAAATCCCAGATAAGTGTGTAGCAGGAACTAATGAAATAAAAGATGATCCACAGGTAGAAAAATACCTGAGCATCA
>CM044437.1:94225528-94257030 GCA_024363595.1 Xenopus borealis
ATATATACACACACACACATACACACAGGTATGGGATCCATTATACAGAAACCTGTTATCCAGAAAGTCCAAATGTTTAAAAACGACTTCCTTTTTCTCTGTAATAAGAAAATAGTACCTTGCACTTGATCCAAACCGAGATATAATGAATTCCTCCTTACTAGAAACATGATTTTCTAGTTGAATTGAGGCATGAAGGTCCAAATTATAGAAAGATCAGTTAAACCCCAGGTCCAACGCATTTTGGATAACAGGTCCAATAACTATATACCGAAGGGTGCCAAAGTGTTAGACACCGCTCAGTGAACTGAATCAATAGGTTTGCCCCCCAGGCTGCTGCCTGGACTGGACTCAGATGTTACTACACAAGCACAAAGCCCTGACATTTTACACTACTGTGAATGCACAAATCTAAGTCTGGCAGAAGAAGCAAGGTGTGATAGTGCCATGGGCAGAGATTCTTCAGATTGGTGCGGTTTTTTCCAACAGGAGCACTAGCCTGGGAAACAAACAAATGATAAAATGCTGCCTGATTGTTATTTTTAATTTTATTGCCAGACATTTCCTTTTCAAATTCCATTCTGACTTGGAGACTATTGCCAGTCAGTTTAAATTCCAAGGCTGTGAGCTACAGAACATGTAATAAAACCATAGAGAATAGAAAAGGAAGGTAAATTGCTGAGTTTCTTTGTATATTGCTGTTTCTAGCATACCATTATGTAGTTTAACCTAATCTGTGATACAGCAGCTGCATGCAAATATTGGTCTTCTGTACCACACCTAATCTACCTATAAAAGACACAAAAATACAATTATTTTGCTTTCTGAAAGCCACTTTGCCATTTCAGGGTGATGGCACACAGGAAATTAGTCGCCAAGTGACAAATCTTCTCAACAGTAGGGGACTAATCCTTACTGGTGGGATGGCATACATATCGCTTTGTTGTCCGAAGTCGCCTGAAGTTACCTCACAAGGAAACTTGGGCGACTTTGGAAAAACAAAGTGATACGTATGCAATCTCGCTGGTGATTTGTATTGGACTGGAAGGCATTTTGCGGAGATTAGACGCCCGCAGTAGCGAAGATTCGTAGCTTGGCGACTAATCTCCCTGTGTACCACCACCCATAGGCTACTTCTTAGTCTAAGCGTTGCAAGTAGCAACCAAGTTTGCTTTTTGTGCACTGTAACATCTGTAAAGGTGTCTATCCTCATTTAATAATGGAATGAAAAGACAAAGCCTAGTCAGGTAAAACCCTTACCTTTGTGGGTACTGTAGAGGGCAGCAAACGTGACCATGAAGAATGTAGTGGAGTATTTTCCGGCATTCACCAGGTGAGGGAAAGCTCGCTTGGTATCACGGTACCGTCTGAGACACTGGATAAACCGTAGCCAGGCAGGAATACACTGAACCACAGCACGCACTCCATATGAATAGGAGTTACATACGCTTTTATCTGTAAAAAAGGAGAAGGTATTAGCTCACAGCTGATCTTGCTCTGTATGTTTATTAAAAGATTATTGCAAATGTATCCCACTTTTCTAGCCATATTTGTTAAATGGTTTATACACCTGTTCTTAAAAGTTATTAGAATACCAGCAGTGGTATTTTCAAGTCAACGACTTGAAAAATAGCATATGCTAGAGTGTATGTACAATCACTCCAGCAAAAGCATCAGAAATGACCCAGTGAATCATGTTCTAGAGAGGGGCCCTAAGGTGGGAGCTGCATATTTACAACAGCAGCTAAAGAAAGAGGAAGGGCAAAGTACATAATCAACTGACAAGAAGGGCGTCAAAAAAAAAAAAATCTAAAATCATTTTACAAAGCATGATAAATATGACCTCATAGCGTTCATTAATTTTTCTTTGATTTGTACTTTCCTCCATCTTTACTCTGAAAACATGCGGCGAGTCACGGAGATATTTTGCATGTAACCTGATAGATTGATTCTAGCTTGATTGAGCTACACGCAACCAGCATGACTGTTTTTAGCATGTAAAAAAATAAATTGAGGTGGAACAGTTATAAACTATTAATCTCAAATACTATAAGGGAAAAATATTTCTTAAATATTCCTTAAAATTTGGCCATGTTTGTAGGAAATGCCAGTTCCTCATTAAGCAGCATATATTTTAAAGTGATAATGTCCTTACACAAAAAGGAATGTACACCTACAATGTCAATTGCAATAGGACAGCCAAGTGTAGACCAGCCCACATGTTTCCTAGATATGATAAGTTTTATCCCATCTTACCTGAGTTGATCAGTCCTATGCTTCCTACCCAGTTAAGCTCAAAACTGTAGAAGCAGATCATAAACTCGAGGTCCATGAGAATAACAGCCAAACTATTAAGTTGATCAGCCAGCCAGAAATCTGCAAAACCCACTTTGTGAAATGGTGCAGTGAAAACCCGAAACTAAATGGGGATAAAAGTCAGAAAAAGTCAAAGAGAAGGGCTTAAATTTTTTTTTTTTTTTTTTTTTTTTAATGCAATGGGCCATAGATATAGGATGAAAAACCATTATGACTACAGAAAGCAGAGTAAATCTAGATGGGCACCTACCAGTAGTTTAAGGAGCCAGAATCGAGACTTGTAATAGAAGGTTTTTGTGGGGTTGACAAGGAGGAGGAACATTATACCATATAGAATTAAAGGATTCAGATGCATCTGCAGGTTGATCAACGGCCCAAAAATGCAGGTGAACAGGCTGAAACACCATAATATTCCCAGGAAACCTGCAATCTAAGTGAAAGGCATGTAGATCATCATTATCACTGGCAATGGAAATGTGATAATGCATTTAATGTATGCGTGGTCAGCAATCAGTAAGAAAGAAAATAATTCCTGTAAATCAAAATTAACTAAACTTACTGTTCCAAACAGGCAATACCTAACATTTCATTTAAAAGCATTTCCTGAAAGACTAATTTAATAAGAACAGTCCCGGATGTTCCATACTAAACACTAATGGACACAAGCATGCCACTATCACTCCTATTAGGTCTCATTAGTGGACTCCTCCTTTTGCATTTGTACAGATCGTAACATAAATAATCCCCAATTAAACATACTAATATAAACTAATATAAACTACAATGTATTCAGAGGATTGAAAGCTTCTATCATACCTAATAATAAGCCCTATTTGTGGCGTAATTACGTAATTGAGTTTTTAAAACTCAAAACAAAAACAATTTCGATTTGAGTTTTCGGGTCAATCCTACTCACCAGAGTTTAAACATTTTTAGATTTACATTTTTAAAATAAATTTTGATCCCATGGGAATTTATGGGCGTTTTAAATAACGCTCATATATTCGTAATTCGACCCTTGATAAATGTGCCTCTAAATAAACTCAATGGGCTGATTTTGCTTCCAATAAGGTTTAATTATATCTTAGTTAGGATCAGGTTTTACTATAACAGAGAAAATTTCTGTAATTCAGAACTTTCTGGATACATTGCTTTTCCAAGAACAAATTCCATACCTGTATTTCTGTCTCTTTTCACTTTAATATATTTTTCCACAACAAAGACATTTTTAACATAAAATGATTATCTTTTATTCATATAGCACTAACACATGCAGCAGAGCTTGATAAAGCGTATACATTATTCCCATCAGTTCCTACCCAAGGGCACTTATCTAAGGTCTCTATCACACACACTAAGGAAAATGTTATCAGATGCCAATTAACCTGCCTTTACATGTGGGAGGAAGAAACTAGACCACCAGGTTGAACACAATGCAAACATACAAATTACTTGAAGATAGTATCCTGGCTAGGCCCCCAAACCACTGAGCCATAGTGATGCCCAGCTTTAAAATAAAAGCAAAACATTTTAGCAGCAATTTAAAAAATTATTTTTGGCAGTTATCTCTATAAAAATTTAATTCGAAGCTACCAAAAATCACAAAATCCTTACCTCAAAAAGATGCTGATGAGAAAGATTATTGCGGGGATTGAGCTCAAAGATTAAGACATGGTTAACCCCAGCTTGTCTCCAGCCATATGTGTTGATGCCAAGAAGAAAGAGGAACTCAATGAGAAGAAACCCACCCCTGTAAATTCGAACCATGGGCCACACATTACTGTTCTGAGGGAAGTGGGAATCTACAAGGAAGTAGGAACCTAGAAGAAGAAGCGACACGGTACAAAATTAGATGAAATACAAAATTAATAAAAAGCAGCTTCTCTTTTATGTTTGTTCTTTCTATGCATCCAGTGCTTGTAGTGCTAGGCAAACAGTGCACTGAGGTAAGTATATAAACATGTATTCTAAAAATATTTTAAAGCCTTGGATAACCATATCTTACCAAGAATTTAATGATTATTTACATTTTCACAGCCATACCTGCCATACCTGCCATTATGATTGCCAAGTTCAAAACCATGATTATGCCACAATAGAGTCCAACACGGAAAGTTGTCCAGGCTGGAGCTGGCTGAATGAAAAAAGTAGTATATAGATATAACAAAGACATTTTACACAAAGGAGGCATTATTAGGCTTGCCAAGTGATTTGGCCTAGCTGCTACTGGAAAGCCCTAATTAACAATACATTCTGAGGGCACTGTACCAAAAGCCTAACACATTTTGTACCAGAATGGGCACTTAGTCATAATAGGCTATGAGATAGGCCCAAGAAACACATTAGGCTAATGTAAAGTCTTTTATAAATACTTTACTAGTAGTGGGTCTCTTCCTATTTTAATTTTCCGTATTCAAATACGTTTAAAGGGATACTGTCATGGAAAAACATATTTTTTTCAAAACGCATCAGTTAATAGTGCTGCTCCAGCAGAGTTTTGCTCTAAAATCCATTGTTCAAAAGAGCAAACAGATTTTTTTTATATTCAATTTTGAAATCTGACATAGGGCTAGACATATTGTCAGTTGCCCAGCTGCCCTCGGTCATTTGACTTGTGCTCTGATAAACTTCAGTCACTCTTTACTGCAAGTTGGAGTGATATAACCCCCCCCCCCCAACAAAACAACAATGGGAAGGTAACCAGATAACAGCTCCCTAACACAATATAACGGCTCCCTGGTAGATCTAAGAACAGCACTCAATAGTAAAAGTCAAGTCCCACTGAGACTGATTCAGTTACATTAAGGCTAGGTCTACATGAGGAGATTCCGGGAGATTAGCCGCCCTAGCAACAAATCGCCTCTTCTTTTGGGCGACTAATCTCCCTGAACCTCTTCCCCCTGTCTTGCGCCGGCTAAAATGAAAATCGCCCACGGCAAGTCACACGCGGCGCTAGGTTTTCAAAATCGGCTGAAGTTGCCTTACGAGGTTCGGGGGAAATTAGTTGCCCAAAAGTAGAGGCAATTTGTCGCTGGGGTGACTAATCTCCCCAAATCTCCTTGTGTAGACCTAGCCTTAGTAGAAGTGACAACCTGCCAGAAAGTAGTTGCATCCTAAAGTGCAGGCACAATGTCTAGCCCCATGTCAGATTTGCTTGCTCTCTTGAGAGTTGGATTTCAGTGCAGAAGTCTGCTGGAGCAGCACTATTAACTGATGCGTTTTGAAAAAAAAAATGTTTTCCCATGACAGTATTCCCATTGTTTATTTGTTTATTCGCTATATCAAAAGCTCCTTGACAGCATTAAATACTTAAAACAATTAACCATGTTGTCAAAAATAAATATGGAACATTTGATTTCAGTTTTATAAGTGTTATATGACAATCATCATATCTGTCAGCAAGTTAAAAAAAAAAAAAAAAAAAATGGAAGCTTATAGTGAACATTTTGCTGATGTCGTTATACAAATCTGGGAGTGCAACTAAAAAAAGGAACCACAACACTGACATTTGCAGAAAAGGAATTAAAATATTTAAAGCAATGAAGCAATAAAAGTCGATTGTTCAAATGTTAATCCTTCCAAATAAAGCCTCTTACCTGGGCTGCACCAAGAGGTGGCACCCGCAAGCGTTTCATGGCTTTTTGTCTGTCCCCACTTTCTAATTCATTGGTGACAACAGACTGAGAAAAGAAGAAACAGAATGTAAGAATTAAATGACAAAAATCATGCTGTAAACCTAGGACCAATTCTGCAAAGTTTACAAGGTAACCAAAGCCTAACATAGGTTGGCTTTGTGATGTATGCAATTTATCCAGTCACTTTGAGCTTTTGTATCTGTGCGAGGCACACAGTATATATTTGATTCAAACCCAGAGCCCAGGCCAGCCTTTCCTACCACTGACAGCTGCAACTAGGGTTGTCAACTGGCCAGTATTTTTGATGGTTGTTCCCAATGTTATTAATAGGGAAAAAACCTAAATATATAGGAAGGCTGGTATTTTTTTTCTAGAAAAGGTGGCAACCCTACCTGCAACCCACGCCCTTTAACACTGGCAGACAGCGAATACTTGGTGCAGTTCTGAACACAGAAACTTGTCCGGTACTGTGGTCACCTCACCATTGATAGACCTTTCATAAGAAGCTGATGAATGTACTCTTCTTCACTAGTTATACCTATACCTCAAGGGGCTACTTCAGAAAGCTTTTCTACTGGTGAGTTTATTTCAACATCAAGGGCAACAGCAATATTTCGAGACAAATTTAGCTTTATATTTTGGGGAGCATGTTATGTTAACATAACACAGATAGACAATTGTGTGCTTCAAAGATGCAGGTTAATTCAAGGACAATTAGTGTAGCAGAAACACACACAAATTAGCTACCTCAGTCTCAGAGATCAGCTGGTTGATTTTTTTGCAGGTGTAAAACGGTGCCACCTCCACATGAGCAACACGCCAGTCTGCACCACGACTTGTCTCCAGGATCTTGTCATGTTTCTTAAGGATTTTACGAAACCCTGTAAAGTTTAAATTCTGAAAGAAAGTGGGGAAAAAAAGAAATTACACCAGTATAAAGACTTTACAGCTTTCCCAGAGACAGTGTCTAAGTAGAGGGGAGTTCTGCATTTTGCCCATTAAGAGACCAGAAGAGCTGCCCCAAAGTTATGTAAAAAAAAGGCAATGATTAGGATACAAGAACCTGTAGCATATATTTATGGCCACATCTTTGTGTGTGTGTTTTTTGTGTGTGTTACTGGGAGCATACACCCTTTTGTATATTAGACCAGGACAAAAATGTATCAGACCTGTGTTATGGGGCAATTGTAAACACAGGTATGGAAACTACTATCTGGAAATTAATTATCCAGACATTTAGGAAAAAAAGCAGTATGTTAATGACTTCAATATTTGGTAAATGAAATGCTGTAAAAACAATTCTTACAAAATCTGGAAAATGTAATGTGCTAAACTTTCTGGATAACACCTTTGCAGCCCCTTGATGGTTTATAATGCCCAATATCCACAACTCCAGCACCTTTTTAGAATCATCTCCCAGAGGTTTTCAGTTGGTGTGGGTTTAACGTCTGCTAGTCGGTGAGATGTGAGAGATGTGTTACTTTGAGTGAAGTGTAGGCTACTGTTACTCTGAGTGTTGTGAGTAATATTTACATTTACCTGTGAGTGTGTGATTGGTATGTGTACTGGGAGATATGTGCTGTATGAATCATGTGTGAGATATGTGCTAAGCAAAGAGTTGGTGTTCTTAGAATGCCAATCTATTTCAATCATAGTTATTGTACCGTTGCAAAATATTCTTTGAATATAAATATCCACAACATCAGTGTCGGACTGGGATGCCAGGGGCCCACCAGAAAACCTTAGACCAGGGGCCCAACTTTCCAAACTAATTTTTCTTCTCTCCTCACTTAATCTCTTTATTCTCCTATTCTTTTAGATCTACTTACTATACTCTATTCTTCCATTATTAAGCCTCTTTTTCTAGATAAAGAAATAGGGAATGAACATGAAATAGGCCAAATTGTTAGAAGCAAGAGGGTCCACTGACACCTGGGCCCACCGGGAGTTTTCCTGGTATCCCTGTGGGCCAGTCCAACACTGCACAACATCTTAACCACAATATAAAAAAAATCAAAACTTACCATGTTACAATTTAAATTAAGACTGTGTGCACTACTATGACTAAAGATTTCTAGTCATATTTCCAAACTGTTCAACATTCAGTTTACTTGGTTCACCGAACAGATGCGGCCATGAGCCATGAACACCAGAATCAGCTATGCATTTCACAAGGAATCTTGCAAACAAATTTAGGATTCTTCTTTACCATCGTGGGTGCCCAGGCTAGGTACCCACAGATTCCCTGCACGGTCAGGGGATTCGGGACTTTCTGTATGAATGTGGGTAGCACAGCTGACGCATTTCTCCATGGCAAAGTTTCACAGATTTGTGTTCTTTTTTCAAATATCTTATGTACGTTAACTATAGCTGTATACTAACAAAAGTTAGGCCAGATATTGATCGGGGAAGCCCGTCCACACGGGCCTCCACAGGGGCCGATAAGCTGCCGACACAGTCTGTCGGCAGCTTTTATCGGCCCGTGTATGGCCACCTTAAGTTAACATTTCTGTTATAGAATGACCATTGCCAAGCAACTTTTCAATTGGTTTTAATTATTTATTTTATATAGTTTTTAAATTTATTTGCCTTCTTCTTCTGACCAGCTTTCAAATGGGGGTCAAGGGGCCTCAACTAAAAAAACAAATGCTCTGTACGGGCACAAAAGTATTGTTATTGCTACTTTTTATTAAAATCTACTGTTTATATTCTAGACACTTATCCAAATCAATGCATGGTTGCTAGAGCAATTTGTATTGCAAATAGCAATAGTATTTTATATAGTCATTTTACTTACCCAAAAAATGAAAAAGGTTATATGAAACTCACACAAACATGTATATACTTTGTAAAAATTAGGCACGTAATTGAGACACGGCAAACACCATGTGTACCGATTCTGGTGACTCAATAGGAATCATGGCTAAAATAAGCATCAATTGGTCTGGCTGGAACAAGGAGGTTTGTGGAACTGAAATTGGTTCCCAGTTTTGGGACACGTAAATCCCAATTTCTGCTTAATTTTTCCTTGATTACAATGGTTTACTTCCTCTTTCCAATGTAAAGATCAGTCATGTGTTCCTACTGAAGTAAAAGAGTGGTGAAGGTTGCTGAATATGTACCTGGTAGTTCTGAAGCAGGATCAAGCTCAGATAGAACTCGCTAAATGCTAGTTTCAGGTCCTTTATGTTTCTGTGCTGGACTCGCTCTTCATGTGTCAAAGCAAACACTGCCTTTCTACGCTGCCGAAGGCCTGGTACGGCACTGCTCTCCCTCTGTGCATCAAGTGAAGATTGCAGTTCATTTTGTAAGGTTGCTGAACGTCGCTGGGCCTCTGCCAATTTTTCTAAAAGCAAATGAGGAAAGTCAGCATTTGAAATACAAAACACAAGTAACATTCAGAGTGAACATTTTGCATTCTGCTGTCCAGTTACCTGAATAAAAGGTGTTTATTTTGGCAAGTTCCTTCTCACATGTCTGAAAGAATTTTTCTTCAAACTTGGCATAATACCTCTTAACGGTGTCTTCATCAGTTACTATAAGACAAAAGTAATGAGGTGTTTACTCAAAGAATAACCCTCACATGTAACTCATAGACCAATATAAAATTGTCTTTGCATGCTTATTCACACACTGCACTTCCAGACAGACAGTGTGCGAGACTGAGCTGGACAAATGCATTGACTGTAAATAGGACACGCAAAATCCCACTTAACACATTCAATGTGTGTCTCCATTGGGAGACTTTACTTTTCATGCTGGACATAGACAAAGGACTTCTCATTTGACATTCTTCATGGTTTTCAAAAACACTGCACACTGCTCAAAGTAAGTAACTGATGTAGAGAAACAGAGCACAGCTTGAATCTGTGGCAAGCGCGTGCCTGTGTGTATATTCAATCTATTTCCCTTAACGGCCAGCATTTGTACACATCCCAAGGCTATTAATTATATGACAAATGCAGACATGTGCCCCCTTCCTTTACTGTTGATAAGAGTGGCCTTGAGCACACACACAGAATGACAGTAGCATGTTCGCAGTTCAGTCAAAAACAAAATGTCTCCCATTTGTTAGTCTTATAGAGACCTGAGGACCAAAGACAATGCAACATTTAGTACCTCATTACATGGCTAATGTACCCTATTAATATCTGGAGGGGCAGAACCAGCAGGTTCAATCATTTTGTGTATGGCAAGGAACAGTCTATTTAGAATTGAGGCAATTGAGCATGCACTCATGCACTGGAGAACAGGTAAAATAAAAAGATGCATCTTTACCAAGGTTAACATTTTCTAAGCACCAAAAAACTGTAAGGCTTTTATGGACATTTTAAACCGTAAAGGGGCTGTTCACCTTCCAAATTTTTTTTCAGAAATAAAGCCTTTTTTCAGTTACTTTCCTTTATTTATTTATTTTTTTTTACTGTTTTTACAACATCTACGTTTAAAGTTGAATGATTGTGTCTCTGGTGTTTGAGTCTGGCAGCTCAGTAATTCAGGTGCAACTGTTACAATTTTGTAACATTTAGTTGAAACATTTCTCAGCAGCATCTCTGGAGTATTAGCAACTATTGTATCAATTAGAACAGCTGCCTGTAATGAAACCCATGGAATTCTGCTCAGCAGGGACAAAGATAAAAAATGTATCCATTAAAAGTATCGATTTAGAACAGTTTGGTGGGTCACCGACCCCACCCTCTCCCAGAGCTCCTTTAGAAGATGCAAAACGACATTTTACACTTCACAAGGGTCACAAATAGAAAGTAACTGGAAAAAGTCATTATTTCTAGTGATCAACAACAAGGTGGACAACCCCTTTAATAAAGATAAACCTTTACTTTTTCTTTACTTTAATCTGTCAACATTGGAGTTTTTTGGTGCATGCTCAGTTTTGTTTTGGTTTTGTCTCTACACGTTTACCTTCATGGGGCCATAGGGACTCCAATCAAGTCTGGTATTCAGCATTGTGATGTGGGATTTGGTATATTTTATATATGTCTCAATCACTACCAATAAAAAATTAAATATTTTAAATGAAACCATAGCTTTCCACTAAAAACTGCATGTCATCCAGATTTTTGGGGTCCAGCCCAATAGGATAAGTGTGTAAATAATGAGAGCTGAAAAACGATTCATAACAGGCTAAATATTTAACGTCATAGAAGCCGTACAGATTAAAAACAGCAATATTATTCACAAATAATATTTTCCTCACACTGTTGAACTGCTGATCTTTTTCTCCCCACTTCTTCACATGATTAACACAATGTCAAATGAAACGCTCTACTCCCCAATTACTGGGAAAGAAATCACTAATTCTCTTCTTTTCCCAATTACTGTTCCAAATAACGTGGAACTTGTTTTCCATGGGTAGAAGGAATAGTTCAGAGGCTAATGTAATGGACTCATACATATCTGATCATTGTTATTGAGACCATTCACTCAACCTCCCAGAATCTCAGTCATCAAGAAACCAAGATAACAGTGTAAGCTATACAAAATGCTATGCAAAAAAAAACCAAAAAAACAAAAGCATTAAGCTACAATACACACAGTTTATTCAGGCATTGGATAGATAATTCAGTTACCCATCTACCTGCTGGCTGCTCAGTTTATATAAACCATGTTTCAGCAAAATCTTTATTGTTTTTTGAATATCCAGAATAGCCCAAGGTTGGTGTTCATTTTAACATATCAAGTGTTTATCATGAGAGGACAAGTTACAAGCAGGTTCTTCCTTCCAAAATTGTTTTTTTTTTACTGAACACCAGAATCAGCTATGCATTTCACAAGGAATCTTGCAAACAAATTTAGGATTCTTCTTTACCATCGTGGGTGCCCAGGCTAGGTACCCACAGATTCCCTGCACGGTCAGGGGATTCGGGACTTTCTGTATGAATGTGGGTAGCACAGCTGACGCATTTCTCCATGGCAAAGTTTCACAGATTTGTGTTCTTTTTTCAAATATCTTATGTACGTTAACTATAGCTGTATACTAACAAAAGTTAGTTTATCAGTTTAATAGGGATGCATGAATCCATGATTTCGTTCGGTATTCAGCCATTTTCAGCAGGATTTGGACGAATCCTTGTGCCTGGACGAACTGAATCCTTAAAATCATGTGACTTTTCGTCACAAAAGAAGGAAATGGAAAAAAATTGTTGCTGCGCACTTTGTGTGCGGCTGCCTTTTACCCTTCCTCTCGCTAATTTGCATATGTAAATTAGAGTTCGGATTCGGTTCGGTATTTGGCCGAATCTTTCACATTGGATTCGGGGGTTCGGCCAAATCCAAAATAGTGGATTTAGTGCAGCCCTACAGTTTAATAATGTGACACTCTCATGTTAGGAAAAAAAACTATTTCTGGGTGGGTATTTAGTCCCTGTATTGTGGAAGTTAGAGGTTTACACAGGTTCAAACACAAAGGGAGTTATGTATTAATACTGTCATGGGAAAACATCTTTTTTTAAAAACACATCAGTTAGTGCTGCTCCAACAGAATTCTGCACTGAAATCCAAACAGATTTTTTTATATTTAATTTTGAAATCTGACATGGAGGTAGACATTTTGTCAGTTGTCCGGCTGCCTCCAGTCATGTGACTTGTGCTCTGATAATGTATGATAATAATATATAATCCTCAGTCACTCTTTTCTGCTGCACTGCAAGTTGGAGTGATATCAACCCCCCAGCAGCCTAACAACATAACAATGGGTAGGTAACCAGATCCCCAACACAAGATAACAGTTGCCTGGTAGATCTAAAAACAACATTCAATAGTAAAATCCAGGTCCCACTGTGACACATTCAGTTACATTGATTTGGAGAAACAACAGCCTGCCAGAAAGAAAGCGGTTCCATCCTAAAGTGCTGGCTCTTTCTGAAAGCACAAAACCAGGCAAAATGACCTGAGATAGCTGCCTACACATACATAGCTGTGTTTTTGACCTGAGATAGCTGCCTACACATACATAGCTGTGTTTTCCACTAAAATTTAGTTTTCAAGGTTCATTTTTTTTTTTTTGTTAAAAATCACATTTTTGGGTTAAAAGAAAAAAACTCTCTTATTTTTCACAATTATACCCCCCGATCCTGGAAACATTTTTAATATGAAAAAACACCATCTAAAACCTGTTAATGGCAGAGGTACATTTGAAGACGTTAATAGACTTCATGATGTCAGAGTTTTTTCGGAGGGTTGTGCCAGAAAACTTGATCAATTTGAGCGATTCAAGTTTTTCCCACCAAAACTCGATTTATTCAGTTTCTCCCATTCTAGTTTTTTTTATTAAATAAGAAACCATTTGAGTTGTGAGTTCATTCGAGTTCATATAAAAAATTAACATGCGACCTTTGCAAAAGAACCCCCCCCCCCATAGTATCTAGCAGTGAATCATTTAAATAGCAGACATTTTCTGGCTTAAAAAGCCTCAGAAAGGGTGATGATAGAAAGACACTTTAACACCTGCAGGAAATCAACTCTCCCTGAATCCCTATACATTAAAAACATGTTACATGTGGCAAACTAGTTTCATAGAGGTATATGTGACAATGCAGAAGATGGAATCTTTTTCACAATAATCCAGGCTGGCTGAAAGAAAAGTGTTTTACTTGAAGCAATTTCAATGATAGAAATGTATTTTAGGGCTCTTTGTCGCCTTAAGATAGCCTCCGGCCAATGACAAATAAGGGGATTAATTGCCCTGTGATGTAACTCCTCTAGCACTGGTGACTAATCTCCTCCAAATACTTCCCTGGCGGCTGCTGGGGAAACACAAGTGGTGCCGCTACTTTCCAAAGTCACCTGAAGTTTACTTGCAAGTCAACTGTAAAATGGAGATTAAAGAGCATTTACAGGTGGACGAGACTGAGTAATACAAAAGAAAAATTAGGAAACGGGCACATAATTATAAACTAGGGGCAAATTTACTAAAAACTGATCTCACAAGTAGTCAAGAGTTACAGTAAACTTCTGTACTATGGGATGTTCATTCTGAGGAATTCAGACACTGAAATACACTTCCACTGTAAAGATTTAGAAGTGCATGGTGACAATTTCGTAATCATTTTAAGCAAGATCATTTCTATTACCATTGTATTGGTGGTTTATTAGACACCGGAAGCTGATAGTTGCTATTATTTGCTTGTTCTGAGCAAACAAGGATGAGACTCAAGAGACAGAGCAGCCTATGATTACTCTGGAAAAGTTACACAATTCAATCTGAGTCAGAATGAGCACCACCCAACAATATTAACCTTTGCATAGTAGATAATGGCAAGTAGGACAGGGTGGCACATAGGAAGCCATAAATTAAAAAGTGCAGCTAGAGTGCAATCACATTGCAGCATGGAAACTTTTTAGTCAGACAAAACTAAACAGTATGAAAGCCTAGGAAGAAGAAAAATAAAATGGAAGGGGATCTGGGATTTGTACTTCCCAACAGATTTGCCAGGAAGAAAGAAGTGTGAACTAATAAAGGACATTTCTAGATGTGGCTCATCTTTCCAAGATCTAGGAAACCAGACTCTCTTGTAGTATTGGGGAGAAGACAAGGGCTGGGCCTCACCAGATTGTGATGATTGTGGGTTGATTGGTTCAGCTTTTATCCTGGTTGCTACAATGAAACAGTTTGCGGGATCTCTGGCAGAAGGGATTAGCATGACACACCAAGAATTTAGATCATGTCTGTAAGTAAAGGTGGCCATTCACGGGCAGATTAAAGGTGCTGAGATTTGTCCTTTAGACTGATTCGGCATCTTATCTGCCCATGTGTAGGGGCATCCAACGGGTCACCTGGACAAAATCGGCCTGATTTTGATCAGGGATGTTTGGTTTTTCCTGCGATCAGGAACCACATTGAATATACGTGGTCCTACGACACACTGGTACCCATTTCCTTTGTATAATCCAATCGTTTGGCCCTAGGGTACAACGTTCAGATTAATCAGATATCGCCCTGCTGTTAGTGGGCATATTGGGGAATGGTCTGCTAGTTTGACAACCTCGCTATACAAGCGGATCCCATCGAGTATGGCCACCATAAGAGAGTAATGTGCAGCAGATCGCTTTGCACTGCCAACAATGTCTTTGAAAGAGGAGTGTTTTAGGGCAGAGACAGACAAGAATATTGAGGGAGATTTAGTCGCTGGAGACAAATCGGCTCTTTTTTGGGCAACTAAGCCTCTCAAACTGCCTGCCCAATGGTTAGAATATAAATCGCCAGTGGGATGGCACTCTTAGAGCTTTGTTTTCCAAAGTGACTGAAAGGTTTCTCGTGGGGCAACTTTGGAAAATGAAGCACTTTGAGTGCTATCCCGCCGGCGATTTAGATTCTAGCCGACAGGAAGGTAGTTATGGGAGAATAGTCGGCCAAAGATGAGATGAATTGTTGCTGGGTGACTAAATCTCCCCAATTCTTCACGTGTCTCTGGCCAAAAAAAAAAAAAAAATTTTTTTTCAGTGGTCCATGCTTTTTAGGGAGAAGATCAAAATCCAAATTATGCCTTTAAATGATTCCTGTGTTGATATGCTGCAGTGGAAGAATAGCCTTTTCAATGAGAGAAACCTGCTTTACAGGCATTCCTATGACTCATTCTTTACAAAGACAACGGTTATCCATAAGGAGCGAAATAAACACAGAACTAACAGGAAAACCAATCCCTTTAGTCAGATTTAATTCTGACTAAATCAGTTAGTCAGAATTAAATCTATTTCTCAGAAGGCATGTTATGCATTAAAACAGCTTGCTGATTAAAGGACCAGTAAAACAACATAATGAAGATGCCCTAAAATAATTTACACCGAGTCTTTACCAAGGGGCAGATTTATCAAATTCACATTAAGGATTCGAAATTTGATCGGATTTTCAAAAAGATTCGAATATCGAATATGCAAATGAGGCAACTTCGACCAATTTTCAAAATCTGATCGATTCGAATAATTCAAATATTCAAAGTACTTCCCAATTTTAAAAAAATCGATAGGCCAGTTCGCCAGATTGAACCTACCGAACTGCTTTAAAACCATATGGGAAGCTCCCATAGGTGTTTTAAAGTGGTTTGTGATCGAATATAAAAAAGGGTTAAAATCGTTTGAATCGATCGATTCGAACATTTAATCGATCGATCAAATTATTTAATCGATCAATTTTTTTCTATTCGACTATTCAATATTTGAATTCGAAGGATTTTACTTCCAGAACTATTCACATGGTCGAATTTAGAATTTTTTTCAATTCTAAATTCGACCAATAGTAAATCTGCCTCTTAGTGTGCAGTTTAAAATGTGCACTTTATGTTCCATTGCATGCCTGTCATTTTTCTGGTTTGGCTTCAGGGGGCAGTTTTTGAAAGGGTCCCATGTTTCAGTGTCATAATTGAAAAAAAAAAAAAACTATACACGGGCACCTCAGTAATAAAAGAATTAAGTTGACATGATATACTATTTAATTTATGGCGTTACTATTCCTAAGTCCTTTGATTTTATCACATGTACTGAGGGGGTTCATCTTGGTTTCCTTTGTTGTCTGATTTGTGTGTTTTCTTTCCTTACAGAATTCACTTTGCTGAACCAGCTGTAGCGGCTGTAGCAATGTGATTGATGTGATTGATTGGAGATGTAGTCAATACCAGGGCAATGACGAGGTCAGCAGCTGTGTACATAAATACAAGGAAAATGGACACTAGTTACAGTAAACCCTTTCCTTACTAAAGCCTGACAATTACAATTTACATAAACCCTAATGACCCAAAAACCATAAAATGAAGACAAACAAGCAACAGGAAAGTAATATGCTGCTACATTATCTACAGCATTGTACTATTATTTTGTAGTTTCAATGTGATGCAAGAGCGGTTAGCATACATAAATGCATACGTTTTGCATTTGGTTGAGGGTTTCACCAGAACAAGATTATTTCTCAGCAGCCTCTAGCAAGAAATATTCCAATTCTTCATTTCACACAAATGGAAAACGTAACCATGAATAGTAAAAATGCCCTACGATGATTTCCCCATAATAAATAGATAATTTATTCGGAAAAGATCAGGTCCCGAACACTCTGGGCAACAGGTCCAATACCTGTACTTTTAAAATACACAAGGGAGGCTCTTTTCCCAGAACGATCAAATGCGGTCCTTGCAAATGCAAACCTGCCCAATCGATATATGACGGTTTTTGGTGCGGTATCGGTTGGGGAGACCCGTCGGACGCTCCCACACACAGGCAGATAAACTGCTGAATTGGTAGAAAGCTGGCCATAGATGCAACAATCCGATCATATAAACCCTCAATTCGTACGATTTTTGGATCGTGTGTGGAGTGTCTTGCCTTGCTGATCAGCCGTTCAGTCAATCAGACAGGTAAGAAAATTTCTGTCGCCGGCCGATTATATCTCTACGTGTGTTGCTGATCAGACGATTTTCAGTGGGAAACTCATCAGCTTTGTCGGACAGAAACTTTCCTACAATTGCCGTCAGGGGCTGAACATTGGCTGATCTGTTCGTTACTGCTTTACTTCAACTAAAGAGTCTCAAAAAAAGGGTTTTAAAAGGTGTCCTAATAAGGTGGGCAAGGCTGGGGCAGGCTGTGAGAAAGTAGCATAATCTATCATCTTACCCCAACCCCCTTGAGTTATGCTAAATAGATGCACCAGATGCGTAACACTAGGGCTCATTTATGAACACTGCCCAAATCTGCACCTTGATAGTAACCTATGAACGATTAAACCTAGTTCAGCCAGCTGCATGAATAAAGAAGATCAAAATGTGACTAGCTTCCATGGATTGCTAACTAGTGTAAATTTACCCACTGTTAGTAATTATATCTACGCGAGTACTGCACTAAACCAACTCAGCATGACTGGCAGAGTGGGGGTCTCTGTGCAATGTTGAAATAAGCTATGCTAGAGCACTCTGGTAATGCTGCTCTGGGAGTGGGTTGGGGGGGACTGAAAAAAGTTTAAATTAACATGCACCTCCTTTGGAAACAAAACAAAGTCCCATCACTAATACTTATGTGTCACTATCGATTCCCTTCACGAATCTGCTCGTCTGGATGAGCCCTAAATGTATTTCTTTTTATGTTGACTTTTTGTGGCTGCATGTTTATGGCTAAGCCACAATTAAATGATTTACTAAGTGAAAAATATAAATACAGTGAAACAGTCAGTAGTTGTTCATTACTATCCTCTAGAGTCCATTCCAAGTAGTATTTACAAGCATATCTGTAAAATATTGACAATAATATAAACACTGAACTTTTTTTATCTGCAAGATTTTATAGCAAATGACCTGCATTAATTCCAGAGAACCAGTGACACATTATAATTATGCTTATGGCATTCTCAAGCAATATTCTTTAATAGAAACAGTAACAATTCAAGACATCAAGACATTCAAGACTTCAACAGGTAGTAGCTATGTTAAAGGGCTGAGCAATAGGTTGCCTCTGGCTACATAAGCAATTATTAGCTGAGCAGATGCAGTTTCAGAAATATTGGAAAATCCAATGACATTAGCGCTCTCCATGAAAAATAAGGCAACTAGTTATTATTAGCACAAGAATACAGAATGAATATTGAAAGGACATGAAGGGCTTCGGTAAAATACAAGGTTGGCAGTAGTGAGTATTATTAATTGTATTTGTATAAAACTGGTACTCGTATGAGACCCGAGATCCAGAATGCACGGGACCTGGGGTTTTCAGGATAATGGATCTTTCCGTAATTTAGAACTTCATCCAGATTTTTTAATATTTAATTTTGAAATCTGGCATTGGCTAGACATAGGGGCAGATTCACTAAAGCACGAAGCGTCTGACGCTAGCGCTAATTCGCCAGCGTGATGTCATTTCGCAACTTCGCAAATTCACTAACACGGACTCTGGCGAATTTTCACTAGCGAAGTAGATAGACTTGCGCAACTTCACACCCTTACGCCAGGCGAAGTTGCGCACTGACGAAGGATCGTAACTTCGCAAATTCACTAAGATTACCATTTTCCTAAACGTTAGCACTTACGCTAGACGTTACTTCACCTGGTCAGACCAGGTGAAGTTCAATACAATAGATAAGAGGTTGGAAAAAAAAAAGTAACATTTTTTTAAGTCCCAAAAATCGCTGGCGTATTTTAGCATAGGAGGGTGATAGTCTGAAAAAGATCGATAATTTTTTTTTTGGGGGGTTACCCTTCTTCCCCCCTACATTTCCTAACATATGGCAACTCAACTATACAGGGGGCACATGTAGGGCTATAGGACAACTTTATTTAATTTATTACAGGTTTCCTGGGCTTGTGTAGTGGAATGTAGTGGCTGTAACATATACTTCTATTATACGCTTAAGTTCCCGCCATATGCAAATTAGGCTTCTCTAGCGTAACAGCGCTCTGCCAAGCTAAGTAACTACACTACCGTTCGCCGACCTGAGCGTAAATTCGCACTTTAGTGGATTTGCGTAGCACTGGCGAAAATTCGCCTGGCGAAGTGCGGCAAACGCTAGCGAAGCTTACACTGGCGAATTTTCGGATCTGCCCCATAGTGTCAGTTTCCCAGCTGCCCCCAGTCATGTGACTTGTGCTCTGATAAATTCAATCACTCTTTACTGCTGTACTGCAAGCTGAAGTGATATCACCCCTCTCTTTCCCCCAGCAGCCTAACAGCAGAACAATGGGAAGGTAACCAGATAACAGCTCTCTGATGCATGATAACAGCTGCCTTGTAGATATAAAAACAGCACTCCATACTAAAATGCCAAGTACCATTGCTGGTTCAGAAATGCAGATGATGTAGTTTGGTGATACCTTTTATTGGCAACGGAATACGTAACAATTGCAAGGTTTCGGAGCACACAGGCCCCTTTGTCAGGCAAAATACAAAACACCATAAAAATCATGACAGAATTCCTTTAAAAATAAATTCTAAGAGCACTGGTGTAGGACTCTTGTAAATAGCAATATGCCTATAATTACCCATCAATTTAAACTTAAAGATCTATAGATAAGGAGCAACCTTCCTCCTGTGTGTCGTAGGGCCCTTACACACTAGCGTTTCTTACCTGCGCTCCCCTGTGTTACGTTGGCTGCGTTCAGCAAGGTAATAGCACATGTTTTTTCTTGTATTATTCCTCACTGTCTGGTTTATTAACATATTGTAGTAATAATAATAATAATGTAAAATATTCAAAAGTAAGTGTGTGCACAATTAGCACTATATAAATAAAAATATACACACACGCAAACATTCCCCATCACACAGCTTGTCTCCTTTTAAAACCTACAAAGAAGACAGATAAAGTACCAGGTCCAAGATTTACAAAATTACAGTGTGATCAGAGAATATAAGAAACTTTGCTGCACTGGTCTGTCATAATAACAAGAGGAAATACAACGTTCAATGCAATACGTTTCCAAATGTTAAAAAGGACACTGCTTTTATGTTAAAGCAAAGGAAAGACAACATTATGTATACTCTCTTCTGGTTTATTAAAAGGTTTATTGCTCTGGTACAAGTAATAAGCAATTACCAGGTAGCAAGTGTGTTCTTGACATGGTGCTAGTTTAGCTCCCCATTAACTACATTATTTTATACGCAGTGGAAGGATCCAATCAGAACAGATTCTGCATTTAGTTAACATGTCCTCCCAGTACCCTTGTTAAATTCACACAAAAACCTGCCCCACTCTTCCAGCTACAAGCGGCACTAAACTGCAGCCCCATTTACAGCATAGAATATTCTGCACATATACAGCTTATTGCTGCAGCCCATCAGCAGTCACTGCTCGTAGAATATCCAACTGGGAATGTGTTAATGGAACACAGCTTTACAGGTCTCTGAAAAAAGGCACATGTCACATTCTGTCATCTTGAAATCGAAGTGAACCTGAACTCTACAAATGTAACGTTAGATGAAAAAAATAATTCATCCATTCATGGGCTCAGTAACTATTATGCCAGTTCCAAAGCTACACTAACCAGTAATGTCCGTTCACAAAGGTACCGTTCATTTTTACCATTTGGCCTACAGAGGTTACTGGTAAGGGATCAGTTACCCGGATACCCGTTATCCTGAAAGCTTCAAATTACAGGGTGGCCATCTACCAAAGAGTCCTTTTTAATCAAATAACTGACATTTATTAAAAAAAAAAAAAAAATTTCACTGTAACAATAAAACAGAACTTTGTACAGGTAAGGAATGCTTGCAACTTGGGGTTTTTCAGATAATGGATCTTTCTGTAATTCCTTTCTTAAAATTTGGATCTCCATGCCCTAAGTCTACTAGAAACGTGTGTAGTATACATTAAAGGGGTAGTTCACCATCCAAAACGTTATTTAGTTCGGTTGGTTTCAGATTGATCACCAGAGGTAAAGACCTTTTCCAATTACTTTCTATTTTCTATGTGTGACTGTTTTTCTAATATTGAAATGTAAAGTGTCATTTGTCACCTTCTAAAACAGCTGTGGAGAGGGGGGTTGCAAACCCTGTAAACTGTTCTAAATGACATTTAATGGGTACATTTGTTGTCTTTGCCCCGCTGAGCAGAATCCCTTAAGGCCCCCATAGACGCAACGATTCTTCCTTGGTGGACGACCAATTTCAGTGCAGTCCGAACAATCCGTCAAATTATCGTGCGGTTAGTGGGATACAAACGATCGTGCATCATACACTTTTTTGTCCGACATCGGTCAGACAACTGATCGGACAGGTTAAAAAAATCTTTATCGCTCCCAGTGCAATCTGTCTATATTTGCAGGGCCAGCAGGAAGCTACCCTTCAGTTTTGCTGGCAACATCGACTGAAATGGTTTACATAGTTGATGGGCAATTCGTACAATTCTTTCGAGATATTCGTGATCTCACGGCTGCTTGAAGCAGCTGCCCCGATGCCCCCCCTTCCCGCGCTTAAAAATCAGCATTGCAGCAGGTTGCGGTATCGCTAATGCATTGAGCGCAATTGCGCTCTCTGCACTAGGGGAGCTGAATTACCAGGTTAAAGTTACAAGAGGCGGCTTTTTGCCGCCCCTTGTAACTGGCCACTCCGTACCGCCTGAGGCAAGGTGCTCACCCTGCCTCATGGCAGGAGCGGCCCTGGGTCTCACGATGATGATCGGATCTTTTAAAAATCTTTACGTCTATGGCCAGCTTAAGTTTCATTACAGGCAGCTATTAAAATTGATACAATAGTTGCCAAGATGTTGCTGAGAAATGTATCAACTAAAGGTTGCAAAATTGTAACAGTTTAGAGTCTGCGCCTCAATTACTGAGCTGACAAACATTCAACTTTAAACTTAGATTTTGAAGAAAATGGTATAAAATAAAATAATTGGAAAAAGTCTATTATGGGTGAACTATCTGAAAGCAACTAAACTGGAAAAGTGTTGGAAGGTGAACAACCCCTTTAAATAAACCCAATAGGCTGGCTTTGCTTCCAACAAGGATTAATTATATCTTAGTTGGGATAAAGTACAAGGTACTATTTTATTATTACAGAGAAAAAGGGAATCACTTTTAAAAATGTGGATTATTTGGATAAAATTGAGTCTATGGCAAACAATTTTTCCGTAATTCAGAGCTTTCTGGATAACGAGTTTCCGAATCCTTTACATGTACTTGATCCTAAGCAAGATATAATTAATCCTTAATGGAGGTAAAACCAGTCTATTGACTTTATTTAATGTTTAATTTTTTTTAGTAGATATGGTATGGAGAACCAAATTACAGAAAGATAGGTTATCCAGAAAAGCTCAGGTCCCAGGCATTCTGGATAACAAGTCCAATAACTGTTCAATGCTCTCAGTCAGAAATATGCAAAAATAGCCCTTAAAACTGTGCTTCTGTGAAGGCTTGAGGGGTTTCTTATTCTACTGCATGACATTTAGCATTCCATTGCAGAACAGAATAAAGGTATGGGATTAGTGAACCAGAAACCCATTATCCAGAAATTGCCAAATTACAGAAATACATGGATTCCATTTTATCCAAATAATCCAAAAGTCTTATCCAAATATTTTATCCAAATAATCCTTTTCCTGTGTAATAATAAAAGAGTACCTTGATCCACACTAAGATATATTAATCCTTATTGGAAGCAAAACCAGCCTATTGGGTTTATTTAATGTTTACATTATTTTCTAGTAGATTTAAGGTATGCCAATCCAAATTAAGGAAAGATCCATTATCCGGAAACCCCTATGTCCCAAGCATTCTGTATAAAAAGGTCCCATATCTGTAATTGCATTTAAAATTATAGTTCTTATTTCCTCTCATATAGATTATGTTCTACACATGAAGGTTGGAGAAGTAACCTTGACAGTAAGTGAAGAGTAAGGCCACTTGGAATACATGACTAGCATCTCTATCTGACAAAGAAGTGAGTGGCCCTTTGCTCTGAAAACATCTGAGCATGTCTATATAAGTAAAAAGGTTAACTGAAGATAATACTGGTCTCATGCTGGAAAGAGGTTAATGACAATGTGAAGAAGATGGTAAAAAGCATGTAACCCTCCCCCAGCCCCTTGAGTAAGCAGCAAGCAGAGTTCCTATGCACAATATATGCAGCCAGTAGGAAAGAGTGAGAGGAGGGGGTGCAGAGAGAGAGATGGAATCTGTGACCCCACTGACACATTTCAAGCGTGTATAAAATGGCAGCAAATAACGGCTTTCGAGAAAATTGTATTTCTCTTTTTCATGTTCCATGGAAGGGAAAGGAGGGGGTAGATGAGTAGTTGTGTGGGCGGAGGTGCATGTTGAAGTAGATGGAAGAATAATGCTCTACTGCCTAGCCTACAGCAGCACCTTTCAATTCCACTGCATCTCTGTACATTATCATTATTCTATATATTCTATATCTGTATAACGAACATACAGCTTTAGATAAAAAAAAAACTATCGATATAAGAAGTGGAGGGTGCTGCCCAAAGGAGCTTACAATCTAGCGGTGACAAGTATAAAGTGAAAGATAGTGGAATAGAACCAAATAACAAGTAAACATAGCTACATGCTTAAATAATATTTATAAACGAGAAACATTTCATTTAAATGCTAGATTTGTCACTAGAAAATAAGATTAAATAAAGAGCCTTAGTGCCATCACGGAATTTAAAAAGCCCTAAAGGCATTTTCATAAATTGGCACTTAAGTGAACATTATATCAAGGGTCGAAAGGCACTTTCAAGGAAATAATTGCTACTCACCTGTAATCTAAAGAGTTTTAGATATTTATAGCTTTACTTATTAAAGGGGCTGTTCACCTTTAATTTAAGTTTTAGTATGGTGAGATTGATGTTCTGAAACAATCTGCAATTGTTATTCATTTTTTATTGTGAGGGCTTTTTATTCAGCAGCTCTCCAGTTTGCAGTTTCAGCGATCTGGTTGCTAGGGTCCAAATTACCTTAGCAACCATGCTCTGATTTGAATAAGACACTGGGATATGAATACCAGAGGGCCTGAGTAGAAAGATGGGTAATATAAAGTAGCAACAATATATTTGTAGCCTTACAGAGCATTTGCTGTTAGATGGGGGTCAGTGACCCCTATTTAAAGCTGGAATGAGCGAGAAGGTGGCAAATAATTAACACTAAATGAAGACCAATTGAAAAGTTGCTTATAATTGGTCATTCTATAACATATCAAAAGTTAACTTAAAGCTGAGCCACTCCGTTAAAGGGTTGTTCACCTTTGAGATAACTTGTATTATGATGTAGAAAGTTAAATTCTGAGTCAATTTGCAATTGGTTTTCATTTTTTTATTATTTGCAGTTTTTGAGTTATTTAGATTTTTATTCAGCAGCTCTTCAGTTTGCATTTTAGGCAATCGGGTAACTAGGGCCCAAATTACCCTAGCAACCATACACTGATATGAATGAGAGACTGGATTATGAATAGGAGGGAGTCTGAATAAAAGGATCAGCAATAAAAATAAGCAATAACAATACATTTGTAGCCTTAATGAGCAGAAGGGGACAGTGAAGCCCATTTGAAAGCTGCAAAGAACCAGAAGAAAAAGTCATAACTATAAAAAATAATTAATGAAAACCAATTAAAAAGTTGCTTAGAATTGGCCATTCTATAACTTAATAAAATTTACCGTAAAGGTGAACCATCCCTTAAGGGCTACTCCACATAATAAGATTCAGGTAGATTTGTCGACTGGTGACCAATCGCCGCTTCTTTGGGGCGACTTATCTCCCTGAATTGCTTACACATGTCTCGCGCCCGCTAAAATGTAAAATCGTCTGCGCCTATTCACATGCAATGCTGCGTTTTGCCTCGTGAGGCAATTTTGCACGGCTTAATAAAACGCACTGCTGTGTGTGAATAGTCCCCCAAAGAAGCGGCAATTGGTCGCCAGGCGACAAATCTCCCTGAATCTTACCACGTCAATTAGCCCTTAATGTTTTTTCAACAAAACAAAAAACAATAGGTATGCAGCGAATCCACTGGGATTTGGACGAATTCCTGAATCATTTTTGAAAGATTTGGCCGAATACCAAAACCAAGTCCTAATTTGCATATTCAAATTAGGGACAGGAAAGGAAAAGGTGGGAAAAAATGCTTTTTACATCAATGCTTTGACAAAGTCACATGATCTCCCTTCCCACGCCTAATTTACATATGCAAATTAGAATTCGCCGAATCGAATCCTGCTGAAAAAGGGCGAAAGTTGGATTCAGTGTATCCCTAAAAAAAAAAAAAACCTTCCAAAATCCTCTCAAACCAAAGGCCACATTAGTGTTTATTTTGACAGAATAATGGAACAATTGAAATATATATATTTTCTGGTAGTGTTCCTTCAGATCATATATTGTCTAAAAACTGCATATACGTGGTCTGACATTGACAAATTATTGCCCCCACGACTACTTATTGCTGTATGAGGCCAAACTGACAGCCTGACCAACAGATTTCTAGTTGGGAAATGGCCAGATATCCGTCAGGTTTGAAAATTCTGTTGCATGGGGTTGCAGTTGCTGGTACTGACCAAAGAGCAGTAAGGAGCAGACTGGAGTTGTCTCAGCTGGTGGAGACAATACCATGTGTGCCTCTAGCTTAAGTCTCAATTGAAAACAACAGACCAGGTGAGGCATTGTTTAGACAACAGATGGCTGAACTCAACAGGACCGACAGAAAACAATGAAAACCAGTACAAGTGCTTCCAATAAAACATTATCCATGTACTAGATAGAGCTACATTTTGTGTTAAGCCAAAATAAGTACTTTTGATTTTTGCAATAGCTATTTGGCTGATTGGTACCAATAATTGTTAGAGGTGCCAGAATAATGTTTAAAATCCGGGTAATTTAAAAAACTAGGTAAAGGAAAGAAAATGATTACAGTAAATGTAAATAGCATAATAAAAAAATAATTCCCCTTTAACAAACAAATGGATTCTCATTTGCTTAGTATACGTGCTAATCACATTAGGGAAAGGAATACATGCTTTGGTTTTTACTTTCAATTGGTTTAAACATGTAAATGAAACATACAAGGTTCTGGAAAAGATCATCCAGTCACTAGCAGGAAAGACAGTGATCATTTGGTTCAATGTAGAGTGCCCTAGCCACTCTCAGGGATCTGCAACCTTGGCTCTCCAGCTGTTAAGGAACTACAAGTCCCACAATGCAATGAAGGAGTCTGTGATGATTCATAAAGGCAAATGCATTGTGGGACTTGTAGTTCCTTAACAGCTGGAGAGCCAAGGTTGCAGATCCCTGCATATGGAGCCATCAGGATGGTATATTCCAAGTTCTCAGACTCCAAGGTGCAGTGATTGGCTGCTTCTTCACTGTTGCTTAAGGCTAGGGATAAACAGGCAGATTTGGGGAGATTTAGTCGCCTCTTCTGCTGGGCGACAATTACGAAAAGACTTTGGGCGACAATTACGAAAAGACTTTGGGCGACTTTAGAAATCAAAGTTGCGGCAAGTGCATTAACGCAGGCGATTCTTCATTACAGCAAACGGAAGGCAGGGGAAAGACAGTTCGGGAGATTGTCGTCCAGCAGAAAAGGCGATTAGTAGATCACGCAGAACAAATAACATAAGAAAAACACCTTCCCAGCAGAAGGCCGAGTCAAGGGAAACAAAGGAATGAGACAAGGCAACAGTGGGTGATGTGATCAGATTATACCGACTCCAGCAGTGGAGAGAGATAAACAAGAACATGCTTATGAAGGACAAAAGGAACGGTTTTGAGAGGCCTTTTCTGCCTGAGAGAATTATAAACTATATGAAATTACAGGGACCCGTTATCCAGAATGCTGGGGACCTGTGGTATTCTGGATAACGGATCTTTTTTAATTTGGATCTTCATATCTTAAGTCTACTAGAAAATAATTTAAATATTAAATACGCCCATTAGGCTGGTTTTGCCTCTAATAAGGATTAATTATATCATAATTTGGATCAAGTACACACAAAAATTGGTAAAAAAAATTTAAATTATATGCAATCGTATAAACAAAAAAAAACTAAAATAATCCAAGATCTCACACTCCAGGATATATTTCTGCTACAACTTACTATGTGAACTCCTTCAACCACCATACACCCTGACCTTTCATAGTCCTTTCCATCTTCATAAACAGCCCCAAACTAAGCCTGGATACAAACTACAGATTCCACTGAGGTGAATATCATCTAAAACACCCAATGTTTAAGGCTGGTATGATAAACTGAATAAGCTCAACATATATTAAGTATTATCTGCAAACACACCCAGGCAATACACCAAACAAAGAGCTGTCTGGCTTCACATTCAGAATCAGACTTACACAGATCTATACAAGTCATTGATTTTTGCTTCCGAAGCTCAGATAGCTCATTGCTTCTCCCCCGCCCTACCTCTACTTTTTCCTCTCAAGCACCACTTCTCTCATTTTTTCTTATTCTCCCCTCTCATTCCTCAGCATCCTTTCCTTTCTACCAGTTGTTTCTCGTTAGATTTTCTCTAGTTGTACCTCTCGACATGCATGAGATTGGGGTGGGGTACAGGATCCAAATAGGTCTAATGGCAATTGTGATGTCACCATATGTGATAAGCAATTTGTAATTGTTTTGGTCACAGTGCTCTGTACTAGTTATGAGTGGCTGGGTAAAGAGGCCTTTAAGGAATTCTGAAATAACATACTTGGATTGCTTATTGCCTGTAAGAGATACAACAAAACAATGTCAGCACAGTAAAACAAGGGTAGATTTTCTAAACATCCCCTACTTAGCTGATCTTTCCTCACAACTGAGAGCTTCCATATCTTTATTAATTTAGAAGCTCTTCTATGAACTTTCTCTATTTCATTTATATCCTTTTATAAAGACATTTAAAAAGGATTCCACTTTTAATACAGAACAATGCCTTGTGGACTGACATTGTTTGCTACAGCTAAGTTTATTATCAACAAGTTCCCCTAGGTCCTTCTCCATTATGGATGTGTCTGACTTAAAGGACAAGGAAAGTCTAAAATAGAATAAGGCTAGAAATGCTGTATTTTGTATACTAAACATAAACACGAACATACTGCAGCACAAGCCTAATCAAAAAAATTATTTATGCTTTCAAAGTTGGATACAGGGAGCGGTCATCTTGTAACTCTGTTAAACATCTTTGGAAGACCAAGACTGTGCACATGCTCAGTGTGGCCTGGGCTAAGATTAGGGACCATCATAAATGATCAAAACAGGCAAAAGTCAAATAATATCTTCCAGAAGCCGATACAGCAAGACTGATAATCAGAATATACAGACTGCACTGGGTCCTGTGTTGTCACGTAATCTAATGTGGATTGTATAGTTTCTGTATTGTTTAATACAGACTCTCTCCAACTCTGCAGAACCAGTGGCTGCAGCAAAATAATCCTCCAAATAAAATCCCAATTTATCTGTTTAAATCAGGCTCCATGATCGTTGTCCCTGCAGCTGGAGTTGGAAACTGTAAAGGGGATGTAAAGGCAAAAATAAAATCCAATACAAATCTCTACACAGTCGCAGATTGCTCTAAAGGAAAAAAAGCTGCTAGAGTTCTAAAAAGCTGGGAAATAAGGCAGGCGCTCCACCTGCTGTTCATAAGTATGCTTGTTTCCCTGCCCAGCAGTTAGGGACCATCTGACAATTCCTATCCAGAGCAGAACAGGAAGGGAGAATGTCACTGCATACAGTCGAATTTCTTATAAAAACAATACAAATGTTTTAATTAAAGTATATTGGAGATAGATTTCTTTTTCATTAAAATAAAAATGGGATTTAATTTTTTTTTGCCTTTCCATCCCATTTAGGATGTAAGTGGTTTGCATATCTTTACATCCCTAATGTATAACCTTTTATCAGCATTGAATCTCAGCTGCTAGCTAACTGCCCAGATCTCCTTGCAAGGATGCCACATCGGAATTCATTGGCCTGCATAGTTTTGTGTCATCTGCAAATACAGAAATCTGCCTTTCCACATGTAATCCGTGAACAAATGAAATACAAGTGGTTCCAATTCAGTAGAACGTTGAGTAGAGCATTTTCCATTGACCCCCACCTCTGTATCCATTCAGTTTTCAAAATAACAACAGACAGCCTAAAAATCAACCACCTACATTGCACTGCATCAAATTTTGACAACCCCCAATTATACCCCACCTACTGCAACCCCACTGTCCAGTCCCTACCTACCTCATCATAAAAAGCAATTCAATTTGTATAACATGATCAATCTTTCATAAAACCATGACAATTATTAAATACAATGCCATTCTCCAGAACATAATCTTAAAGGGGTTGGTCACCTTCCAAACACTTTTTTCTGTTCAGTTGTTTTCAAATTGTTCCCCAGAAATAAAGACTTTTTTCAATTACTTTCCATTATTTATCTTTAAATGTTTTTCCAAAATCGAAGTTTAAAGTTGAATGTTCGTGTCTCTGGTGTTTGAGTCTGGCAGCTCAGTAACAAATGTGATTAATCAGTTATTTTCATCAATGTATGCAATAAAGAAGCCAGAGTTACAGCACCAACTCTGTAAAGGTGCTCATTGTTGAGCTTGAACAAGTTGTCAGTGGTGGACACCGCATATGGTACTTAATCGTTTAAGGAAAATTTGCATGAACAAGAGATGGCTCTCTTGCATTAGGCATGGTACATATGGAGGAAAGATGATGTAATCCCAATATTTAAAAAAAGATTAAAATTTCAGATTGGCAGTTACAGGCTTGTAACTCTGACATCTGTTATGGGGAAGCTATTTGAAGGTTTTTAATGGGTCATATTTAAAGGGCTTGTTCACCTTCAAACAACTAGTTGTTTTCAGATAGATCACCAGCAATAATGACTTTTTCCAATTACTGTCTATTTCCTATTTGAAAACGTTTTTCTAATATTGAAGTGTAAAGTGTCATTTTTCACCTTCTAAAGCAGCTCTGGGAGGGGTCGCTGACCCCCCCCCCAACTGGTCTAAACTGATAAATTTCTCATCTTTGTCCCTGCTGAGCAGAATCTCTGAGTTTCATTACAGGCAGCTGTTAGACTTGATACAATAGTTGCTAATATCCCAGAGATGTTGATGTGAAACAACACTTTATAGTATTTTAGGATACCAAAAGCAGCGTCTAGATTTGTATTTCATAAATGCATTCTAATTCATTCTTATTAACTTCTTTATATCCATGGCCAAATATATTACTATATACACACACTGAAAGATACAATGAAAATGAAAATATACAAGTATAATTTTCTCTTTAAAAATGTAATGTCCATGCACTTGCTGAGTGAGAATAGTAACAAACTGTAATATTTATTATCTAGAGTGCTTAGCACCTACTGCTTTGTTGCTAAGGGATCTTTGCATAATCTGTAGCAGCATACTTTAAGGGCTATAAAAAAATAAAACAAACAAATAAAAGTATTATTTTGTCATCACAGTTCTATGCTAGTTTAGGCCTTTGGTAGACAGAACTTTTTGTCACCCATGCTTAATATCCTTCAGCAAGGGCAACAAAACGTCCAAAGTTTTCTTTATCCCAGGATTACTGTAAATCTGTGGAGGTAAAACATATGTTCCATAGAGCATGAAGTTTCCTCCCAAGGGAAAGCAATTAACACTAATCTCAGTAGGAATGTAACTTTTTAACTTTTTTTGTAGGAATGCAACTTTTATAATGTTTTGCTGCCAAAGCTTAATCTCCTCCACCGGGCTGACAAAACATTCCTACGAAGTTTACTGTTAAATGTCATGTCTAGCTGTACCCTTGGTTAAACCAATATCAATTTATTTTTACAGAGAAACAAAAGAAGACAGCAACTGTTCACTAAAACAGGACACTACGGAAAGTAGCACAACAGCAAGAGCTGTACCTATTTCAGGTTTGCTGAAATCTCATCTTTTTCAGTACCTAGCCAGAAAAAGGTTCTATTTTGGGTCGCAAGTTATTAAAGAACAAGAGAATAGAAATCCCTATGAAAATTAAATTGCTTACTGCTATGAAAAAGAAAATACAATACAATGTATTTTAGAAATATATTAATTTATTATCCTATATGTTCTAGAAGCTGTGTTAATGAATGTCATGTCCTGCCCACTACTATA
>CM044437.1:94258405-94300548 GCA_024363595.1 Xenopus borealis
TGGAGTATTAGCAACTATTGTATCAATTCTAAGAGCTGCCTGTAATGAAACCCAGAGATTTTGCTCAGCAGGTACAAAGATAAAGGTGGCCATAGACGGGCAGATTTTTTACTTCCAAACTACCAATTTCAGAACGTTCCGATAATATCGGTAAGTTATCGGATAGTTGATGGTGTACGAACGATCGTCTCAACAAAAAAAATTTAGTCGTTCAGGAATAAAATCGGCCAGTGAGTGTGAAATACAGACATTTGTCATAGAACGATCGTTCTTTGCGCATGTCAGGATCGTAGCACAAGCCAACGAAAATATACAGAAGGACCAGAACGTTCTATGCTTAAAGCTTCATTAACCATATGAAACTATGTAAAGAAAATACATTGGTGCTCACTGCAGAAATATCATCCTATAACCTCATATGTGAAAGAAAGTTTATTTATAAATCCCTATGTCTGCATGGGGCATGGAAGGAGAAACCGACTATATACTACAGACAATGACACAATGCTGGCACCACTCCTACTGTCTGATGAGGTGAAAACACTGCTACAAGTGTGAAAGTGCAGGGTATACAGTCTGTACAACAAACATCCACCGATGACTAATGTTTTACATCACTTCCTGTATGCTGTACATCCTGCTTCCACCACAAGTTTAAATCGCATCGTACATTGATGTATAATCGTTCTCTTCTTTTGGCAAACGATACGATTCTATCTGTTCATATAATCGTTCTCCGTGGACGGCATATCGTATGGTAAAACGATCGTCAGACGATTGTTTAACGATAAGATCGTTCATCGCAGAACGAATGTATCAGTTTAGAACAGTTGGGGGGTCGGCAACGCCCCCCCCCCTTCCTAGAGCTGCTTTAGAAGGTGAAAAATGACACTTTACACTTCAATATTAGAAAAACGGTTACAAATAGAAAATAGACAGTAATTGCAAAAAGTAGTTATTTCTGGTCATCTACCTGAAAACAACTAGTTGTTTGATCATTTTGTAATAAATCATATTCAAAGTGTAGGGATTGGTGGATGTCCAGACCCTACTGCTCACCAACAGACCAGGAGCACAATCTTGACTTCCATCACAATATAGCCAGGGACTGTAAGTGACCCAACGAAACTTAGCGCTCACCAACTTTCCTTCTGAGATCATTAAATGGAGAGCAGAGCCTTTCTCAGGAACCTCGCTGGTGCAGTTGGGGGACAGGCGCATGTGAATGGCACTTGTGCTGAATTTTTTAAATTCTTTGTTAACAAATTCGTACTGCCCCTATTGTAAGTTTAATATGTGTAAATTAACATCAATTACAGGGCATTATCTACTTATTAGAAAGTAAGAGGGAATCAGCCATGAATAGCAGACATATTTTGTTAATCCTAAGAAGAGGTATCAGTCCACGGTTTATTCTATCTGTACACACTGCACCACTTGGAACAACAACATGGCTGCATACCCGTCCCTCACCGGCTATCTACACCAAACCCAATACCAAATGGGAAAAATCAATAGTGTAAGGTCTGCTTCATTTAGGTAAGCCCTCGTGGCTGCATTTCAGTATGTGTTTTCTGTTGAGAATACTTTTTCTCAACAAGGTCTGAATACAGTATCACATCAAAATTAAACTTGTCCTCATTCTTTATTATTTCATATCCCAGCAGGCAAACACTATTTAGTTTAGGAGATTATTCTTTAGAAGGACATATGTAAAGCTTGCCTTTACCAGTCCTGGTGGGATTTTCTAATTGGGTTAATTCTTTCAATACTTGTTAGATGACATGTTCAAAGAAAGAGGAGAAATACTAGTTAAAACAAATGTTACAATTTTGCCACTAAGATAATATGCAATACCAAACCATCATTTTGATTTATTTCTATGTACTGCGATTGCTTCTTTTTCACTCAAGCATTAACACAAACAAAGTAGGTGATCCAAGTCCAAGCTGTAACCCTTCTCACAGCTGGCATTTGTACTGCATTTGATCTATGTACCTGGAAAGCCTCCTACTTCAGCAAGTTCAGAGCAACACTGATGTAAGGGAATGTCTGACTGTTTCGGCTGCTAAAGAACTTTGTACTAAGGAAGGTCTTTGTCAGCATAAATTGCCCAACTGTTCAAAGGCAATGACTGCAAACATTTTATATGGGGAATGGATTTCCAGAAAAACAGCATAAAAATGTTGATAGTTATTCGCCTGATAATTAAAATACAACTACACATTAAAAGAATATCATCATATATGTCAAAAGTGGTGGGGGGGACTATGGAGGTTGGTGCTGCCCCTCAGAGTTTTAACTTGGTTACGATTTTAAATGCGGATAGACACATTAGAAAACACAGCATCAAGGCTTGTACAGTCCCAGCCTACCCTGAACAGAATGGAGAAAAGAAGTGAAAAAAGACTCAAAGGGGCCTAAATAATTTCAAGCAGGCCCAGACTAGCAATCTGTGGGTTCTGGCTAATGCCAGAGGAGCTGCTATAAGGTGCCATAGAAAGTCCGTATTTAGTGGGCTGGTAGGGGCCGTTTGGGCCTCTGTGTTCCTGAAATGCAAGGGCCTATTTTAATTCTCAGTCCGGACCTGACTTCAAACAAACTGAAGCAGTCATTTGGTGTATTGGTGCTCTCCTCTTTATCTACACTCTCTTACACTACACCCAGAGGCCGAATATAATTGTTGGTTACCCACAGCTGCCCCCAACATTTTAATATTTCTACCTACAAACAGGAGAATGAGATTGTGCTAGTCATGAAATAAAGAAATAATCTGTGCTTAGTGAAGCAGAAATAAGATCAAGACACGCCACCCGACAGCAAATATAGTTGGATCCATACTTAGAAAATTTTCAAGGGGCCAAAAAAAAATCCAAGAAAATGTAAAATGGGGGAAATCCATTTGCATTATATATGGGTAGGACTTTATAAAAACAGTGTAAAATGAGGTTTCACTGTAATCAGATACCAGACCTTTGGTAATTTTCCCTTTATTAAAAACACCTTAAACAATGAAATAAAATTAAATAGTTGCTTTGAACCAAAGTGGCAAACCAGAAATTCGATAAGGACAGCAAACACTTCTACCTGTAAGCAAAGGCTTATCAGATATAAACAGGACTATAAATGTAGGTTAGAACTGTTAAGATATATTAAACAAATAATGAATGTAACGCTCAGTCATGGAATATGTAAATCTTGCTTTGTGGGTGTGTATCCAGCCAAAGGTGACTGCTATACAAACACCAGGCAAGAAAGGAAAATGATTTTTTTTTTTAGCATTAGAGAATAATCTGGAGCAATTATGTGTAGGCTTTATGGGCTCAAGGGTAGGGGTTAAATATGCAGAACTGAAGACTCCCTTGTGAAGCATGCCTACTGCTTTTAACAGGCAATGAGCTGGAAGGCACCGACTGAGGCACACAAGACACCGCTGAGCAGAATAAACCTAACAATTTGTTGCTCGTTTTCACCCCACTCAAATTGATTTTTGCTTAGAAAGTATTCAGCCAGGAACAGCTGTGTCACAGCAAAAACACAAATCAACGCTAAGTAGATTCAGGTCTGAACACAGAAATAGCATAGCCAGTTAGTTATTTGTTTAAATAGACAGGGCCCAGCATATATTCAAAAGGATGGATGGGCAGGAAATGCAGAGTAAAACCACAAATCCAGCTAAGATATCAAACAAGATGATAGAATCAATCAAAATAAAAATGCTGTTTCAATTATTTGACTTTCTACTCTGTTCTGCCACTGTGCAAATTTATGGGGATGTAAACCCCAAAATACATTTTTATCCCAATGAAAGAATATGACATTTTCAGCAATTTTTCAATATATATATATATTTTTTTTTAGATGTTTTCAATCATTTTAATGTTATTTTTAAATGTTTTCATAAATGAAATCAGTATTTTTCTGTCCCATTCTCCAGTGCTGCCAACCTTGCGTGCTTTTTCAGAGGTTCGTTAATCAGATGGATTATTTATCAAAAAGCTAAACCAAGGAGGACAAACTTGATACTTTTAAATTAATTTTAAGGGCCCATACTAACAAGCATTCGTACATGCACCGTGTTCAGTTTCAAAGCATTCCACCGCAGGGGAACGAAACCCAAGAAAGCTTATCAGTATGAACCCATAAACCAGTGAAAAGTTGTACTTAAAGAAGCACTAAGCCCTAAAAATGATTATAGATTAAAATGCCATATTTTATATACTGAACTTATTGCAGCAGCCTAAAGTTTCAGCTTGTCAGTAGCAGCAATTATTCCGGGCTTTAAACTTGTCACAGGGGGTCACCATCTTGAAAAGTGTCTGTCACATGCCATGCGCAATGGGCTCTGAGCTAGAGTCCTGCACGGATCAATTTTTAGGGACCAGTACCCGCAACTTGGACCCCATTCTTACCCGCTTCCCGACCCGCAAATACCTTATCTGCAACCCGGACCCTTTTGGCCTGCGCTTCCGGTGTGGGGGGGGGGGGGGTTATAGCCATAATAATTATGGTTTGGGGTTGAGTTTTTACTGGATTCAGCAAATCTTTAACTTCCTAAAGCAAGGGCAATGGAAACAAAATGTTTATCTTGGTGAAGATACAGTTAAGTTTCTGCTGATGCAGAGGACAGTACTTTTATGAACCATATATACATTGATTAACAATGAATCTCGATTAAATTTGACCAGCTTAAGGCTAGTCCACACAGTAAGATTCATGGAGATTTGTCGCCTGGCGACCAATCGCTGCTTCTTTGGGGCGATTTTCAGGCAATTTTCAGCCACTTAGGAAAACGCAGCGCCACATGTGAATAGGAGCAGGCGACTCTACATTTTAGCGGGTAATCAATTCAGGTAGATTAGTCGCTCCAAAGAAGCGGTGATTGGTCGCCAGGCGACAAATCTCCCTGAATCTTACCATGTGGACTAGCCCTTATAAGAAACAGAGAGATAGGGTAAGATCAGATTTTGTAGGTCAAATTTTATCTGATGTTGCCATCTAACACCATGTAATTTGTAGATCCTATGAAATCTTATCCCCCTATAGCTAGCATGTAAAGTTGGATCAAATAAAGTTGGATGGTGTTATTTATTCATGCAGCTACATCTGACATTCAATGTATTTCAATGAGAAAAAAAGTCGGTCAGACACCATCAGTGTCGCTTTGGATGGAAATGTAGTTTACACATCCAATTTTTGTATCAGTCCCATTATATTTTGATCCACGCAACAATCAGACTTGTAGGATCCATTTTGTCAATCCAACAACATACTACAAAATCTCCTGTGGAGTCCAATAGAAAAACTCTTAATTACAGTCTTTCTCCAGTTGAGGGCATTAATTAAAACAACAGGCACATAGTTTGTTCATCACAAGCCACATATATTCAGCTAATGATGAAAAGTGGTCCTTCAAAGAGATTGTTTAGAATCTGTCAGTGAGTGTTCATAATGAGGATGTGGATCTACCACTACTTCACAACTAGACTGCGGTTACTCCAAGGTCTTTCCATTTTACAGACATGCCCTTCACAATAGACCAGGACAGCTCTAGCAGAGCAAGATCTGATAAAATGATGGCATCCAATAATGCCCCCACACTGAATTTTTCTGAATGACAGATTCTACTGCAAATGTTTACCAATGAAAGTTACACGGGCGTTATACACCTGTGCATGCATGTATGTAACTGAATTAATATAGCGCGACTTATGCACATGGAACTGTACAGTAAAACTGCTTAAGTGTTGAGTATTACCCTGAGGATGAGGCACAGCCGGGTGTAACAGGTATACACTTCAAGGGCGATAATGCTATAACATTTTCCCAGCAAAGACTACGTATGGAGTATAACAAGTGAAATTCTGTATCCTGAATCTGCACTGGTCATCATATGGAAACACTGTAGATTACTAGGTTGGTACTTTACCGGCTATCCATAAGGCACCTGCCATTCAACTGATCTGAGACTTTGCCAGAGAAAACTGTAAGGGGTTGGTCATCTTTAAATTAGCTTTTAGCATTTAACGCCCTATTGTTAGCAACTTTCCAAATGGAATCCATGTTATTTATTTTTTCAGGTTTTTACTATTACTACTATTACTGCCACATTACAACCAGTGACTGACCTCCGACCGGCCAAAAAACCGACATTACTCCGTAAGGCAAGAATTTTTAGTATATTGTTTATATTTCTTTTCAGACCTTCTCCTACTTTCCATTCTCTCATTCAAACTACTATTTGGTTGCCATCTTAAACTGGAGCATAGCAACTAGATAGCTTTTTGTGCAGCGGCTCAAAATTTTGGATTATTTGTATGAGAGAGCCTTTCCGTAATTTGGAATGTTCTGGTTAAAGGGATTCCGGATCCCATACTTCTACTTATCTACGAGTAATTGGTAACATTGCTGCAAAGATGCACATAGGGAACATAGCAGCACTTTTAACCTTATTAATCATATATTATTTGGGGGTGCTCTGCGACAAAAAAATATAATTAGTGCATTCATAAGGAACCGCCCCATTCCCGTGCTGCAAATAGTAAGTTGATCTGAGTGAACAAGCCTGCCACAGCTGACAATAAAAGATAAAACTAAAAACAGAGGCTTCTGAAGATCACAGTGGGGAAAAGGCTTTAGAAGAAAGAGGCTGTGTGAAGAGATAACAGCAACAGAAACTCTTGGGAAGAGTAAAATCATGAGCCCAGGGAGTATAGGAATCTGTGATGGCACACTTATCTTGGGTTTACAACATGCAGAAAACAAAGCAAAATGCAAAATTTAAGGCATTTTTGATGTGTGTACAAAATCAAGGCACACAATCCCAAAATGCATAGCTACAGATAACTAAGCTCTTTTCATACATAACCAGAAGTTCTTCCTTCTGTTCTAATCATTGTCCCCAAACTCTTTGTATTTTACTTTCCTGATCTTGTGACCAAAATGTCACAATGAGTTTGTGTTAGAAAAGATCACTTATCAATGCCCCTCTATTCAAGCGTTACTGTCTACAGCGCACAGATCATACCAACAAGTTTAAAATTACATTGCACCAGTGCCACTCCTATTGGCCAATCTACTCTTTGTTGGTTTTGCAAAATTCTGGTGTCCCTAAATCCCACCTTGTTTCCCAGCTTTTTTTGGACTTTGACTCTCAGCATGCTTTAAACCTTGACTATTAGACTACTAGAGTCCTGCCCAGGTGCATTTTTTTGGAACCCGTACCCACAACCCGCTTGAGCCTGCTACCCAACCTGCAAGTACCTTATCCACAACCCAATCTGTTGACCATCAAGAATCAGGAAGTGCTGTCATTTTAAACTGGAATTGAATCATTGGAAGTAGGCATGATCAGAAAGGAGTAAAAATCGCTATTGAGAAGACTGGTGGCGTGACCCACGACCCGCAGAACCACCAACCACCGTCTATACCAGCAACCCGGTAACCTGCTGGTACACGACCCGCTATAGGACTCTACTTTATACACTGAGAAAATACAAAGTTTGGGGACACAGTAAAATAAAACTAGACAAAAGTGGTTCTGGGAAAAAAAAACCTCACAAGTGTATCAGTGAGGAACTATAGTAGACTAGTGGAAAATGTGAAATGCGGAAGGAAAAGAGGTGCTGTCTGCACAGAGGGCAAAGTGGTTATGTTTTTTTTTTTAACCCCCTGCTTGTCCACAACTTTGTTATATACTGAAGAAAAAAAAAAGTGCTCCAAAAGAAGAAAAAAAAATGATGTTAACATAGAAATTGCAGAATTAGTCAAGGGGAAAAGCAGTAAGGTCAGAGAAGGGTTGAAAAAATTTTGTGATTATGATTAAAACAAACTGCACTATGCATTAGTATAAATGTAGATATTTATTGTAGACACTATATATTTTTTTTACAGATAAAGAGAATTATTTTTAAAAAGCTGAAAAAAAATGGATCTTTTTAATATTTCCCGGGTATTACAATGAATAGTTTATAATGCTCATATTTTCTACACTCGGCAAAAAGTGACTTGCCATAGTTCAGTATTACTGCCCTGCTTCCCTTCAAATCATTTTTTATTATTTAGTGTTTAAGAAATAGGTGAGGCCACGACCCAATGTTTGGTTAACGATAACAGACAAAAGTCCTGTAATCAATCACATTAATTGGCCAATTGTAATCATGTTTTTCTAATTACTTTTTACCGAGTTCCCATTTCATGACAATCTTGGCCACAGGCTCAAGCTTATTTAAGGCTAGGGGCAGATGGGCAGATTCAGGGAGATTTAGTCGCCTGACGACTAATCGCCTCTTCTGCCCGGTGACAATCTTCCTGAACTGCCTTTCCCCTGCTGTAATCAAGAATCACCTGAAGAATGAACTCGTGGCTCTTCGATTTCCAAAGACGCCAGAAGTTTCCTCGTGAGGCAACTTCAGAAATCGACTAATCGCCTCTTCTGGCAGGCGACTAAATCTCCCCGAATCTGCCCGTCTGCCCCTACCGTAAGGCTAAAAAAATGCAGGAAAATCCCACAAATATGGATAGATTTATCATGACTGTCAAAGCACAAATGCATTCACGTGCATGACTGAGCAATTAATCTGAACACATCAACGATTAGATCGGCAACAAGTTAAAGGGAAGCATGCAAAAAATAAAATGTAATTTATTAAGAGGGGGATAGTGAAGAGAAACTAATTTCAGAAACTACAGAATTTTTAAGTTGTCATATTTAGAGGCACATTTACTAAGGGTTGAATCAATTCAAAGTGAAAATTCGAATCAGATTCTAATTAAAAATATTCGAATTTCAAATAAATTTTGGGCTTATTCCACTATCGAATAGCCCAAAATTCGACTTGAATTGATTAAATTTGAATTGATTAAATTCGAATACACCTTTCGAAGTACTGTCCCTTTAAGAAAAATTCGATTTGAAAATTCGCCAGATTGAACCTACCGAATTGCTATAGAATCCTATGGAAAGCTCCCATAGGATTTTTCTAAGTTTTTTCGATCAAATAAAAAAAATTGATCGATTGCTTAAAATCGTGCAAATCGATTGATCGCATTTTTTTATCCATTTGTTCAAAAAAATCGAATTGCGTTAAAACCCCTCGAATTCAAGGGGTTTTTTAACCCTCGAAATTCGACCCTCCGTAAATGTGCCCCTAATAATTGCCCTTTAAAGTACAGAGTACCATAAAAAAAAATAATTCTCCACAAAAAAAGACACAGAAGATCTGTGGCACTTGAAAGTTTACAATAAAGGAAGAAGTCAGCAACACTAGTCTTGGGAAACTGGACATTTTCTGCAAGATGGTCACTTGTGTGTAAGTAGCAAATAATCCTTGTGATCCTCACGACCAATTATACAGGATGCATATAAAATAAAATAAAAAAATGTCCGATACGCTAGTTTGTCTTGAAGAGATACTGACACCTGAAATTAAACATTTTTACATCTATTATAATATTGGCTTTGAAAGCTACTTCTAACTCTGCCATAAGGTATTTGCATGATGCTTTTACCTGTCTGATCCCCCATGTTCCTGCATGAGGAGGCTGCCATATTTGTGCAGCAGCAGGAGTCCGTTAGCATTAGAAACTGTAACTAACAGACTTAGATGTGACAGTCAGGTTGGCAAAGTCAGAGAGCCAGAGAGTCAGGATTCAACTAACAATTATATACAAAAAACAAACCTCTCAGCAAAAAATGATCAACGTGACCTATAGGTAACATTTAATGTACGTTCATATGTTAAAATTAATTTTTTTAGTGTCAGTATGGGAAAGGATCAGATGTAGTGCTATTTAATGGCTGCTTTTCACGGACACACTACCAAGCAAGCAAAACTACCAACAAGTCAATCTCAAAGGTTAGTCATCACTCTAACATTGGATGACAATTTTTTCTTTAACTATATAGTAAATCGCCATTACAAGGTCCTGCAAATCACCATACACAATCCTAATTTACAATTCAATTTCCTGCAAATCCACAAAAAAGCAATTATTTTTAAAGCAACATAAGGGCATTCAGTTACCCTGTGCTTGTAATGTACACAACATTAATGGGGTTATTTATAAAAGGTCACATTATGTTTTCCACATTTTTGGTCAACTCAATTTGGGTTTTTTTTTTCTTTTTAAAGGAAAACTATACCCCGAAAATAAATACTTGAGCAACAGATAGTTTATATCACATTAAGTGACATATTAAAGAATCTTACCAAACTGGAATATATATTTAAGTAAATATTGCACTTTTACATCTCTTGCCTTGAACCACCATTTTGTGATGGTCTGTGTGCTGCCTCAGAGATCACCTGACCAGAAATATTTCAACTCTAACTGTAACAGCAAAAAATGTTGAAGCAAAAGACAGAACTCTGTCTGTTAATTGGCTGGTGTGACCTAACTTTATAGTTTGTTTGGTATGTTTGTGTGCACCGTTGGATCCTAGGATCCCAGGAGGCTGTCCTTATTTTTTAAAATGGCTATTTTCTATTTATAATTACCCAATGGCACATGCTACTAAAAAAGTATATTATTATGAAAAAGGTTTATTTACATGAAGCAAGGTTTTACATATAAGTTGTTTTAGGCAATATCTTTCTATAGAGACCTACATTGTTTGGGGGGTATAGTTTTCCTTTAAGAAAGCTTGAATTTTTCGAGATTTAATATAACCCAACTATGGAAATATCTCAAATCTGAAAACTAAAGGTCATGTAAAAGTCAATAGCAGAGCTCACGAACCATTTGAAATAGCCTGCATGATGTTCAATTTTTTTTTTTTTTTTTAACACGTTTCACTTGAAAACTTAATTTGAGTAATTTGAGGTTTTTTTTAGCTGGAGTTTCCTCCATTCATTTATTTCTCAAATAAACCATTCGCGTTGTTCATTTGAGGTATAGGAAAAAAGCCTCTAAAACTCAACCTTTGATAAATAACCCCTTAAGGTAAGGGCGCACGGGCAGATTCCGGGAGATTTAGTTGCCTGGCAACTAATTGCCTGTTCTTCGGGGCAATAATCTCCCAAACTGCCTTCCTCTGCCTTCCCGCCGGCTTCAATGAAAAATCGCCAGTGGGATGGCACTCACAGTGATTCGTTTTCCGAAGTCGCCCAAAGTTTCCTCGTGAGTCAACTTCAGAAAACACCTTCCGACGGACCCGGTATTCTTCTAATTGGAATGGGTGACTTTGCGTCAGCTGGAAAAGACTTTGCGTCTACTGGTAAATAAAGCATTAGAGAGATTATTATATGATCCCCTTATATATTTATACATAGTTATCATATCAACCCTTAAGCACCTCTTTTCCAGAGTGAACATCCCCAATTTGGCCAGTCTTTCCTCATAGTTAAGATTTTCCATACCTTTTACCAGCTTAATTGCCCTTCTCTGTACCCTCTCTAATACAATAATGTCCTGTTTGAGTGAGGGAGACCAAAACTGTACAGCATATATTTTATCACATGCTGGAAAACGGCTAGAAACACCTATGTATTAAAGATCATGGGAATAGCCTGTAGTCAGTAATCATATTATCATACAACAGCAAAGAAGGTAGTGCTCTGTCATCACGAATAGGTAATTTTGTATGACAAAACCATCCACGTTCCAGTATCTAGAGGGCAATGGCACATGGGACATTTTGTTGTCCATGCCAGTCTGAGCCTGATTATATCTATTTAAGCCTGCTTTAAAGTGGAACCATCACTCCAAAAAAATATTCAAAATCATATTTTACCATATTAGTCATGCAAAATTAACATAAAATTACACTATATAAATTATTTTAATCTTGTTTCCTTCAGTCTGGGAATTCATAATTATAGCAAGCAGGCAGGAGCCATTTTGTGGACACTGTTATTAAGGCAAGTCTTGCATCATCTCAGAATCTTGTTTGTGCACCAGAATGGGGGACCCGATGTCTATCCCCATGTCCTGGCTACACAATTAAATGGTTAAGAGAACTGGTGAAATGTGTGGGGAGCAGTGGCATCTAGGTAGTGCTGAATTGAAAGTGAAAGTAATTATCTGCCCCGCCTCTATGCCTAAGGCATAGAGGAGTGGCAGACAATATTTGATTGACAGCGGAGATTTTTAAATGAGCTTAAAACAGCTATGAATGCTTTAATAAAAATTTGAAATTGGATTTCATGTTTAATTTGAAAAGGACTTTAAATTATTCAGATTTGTGTGTCTGGGTCCATTTTAAAGGGGTGGTTCACCATCAAGTTAGCTTTTAGTATATTGTAGAAGGGCCAATTCTAAGAAACTTTTCAATTGGTCTTCATTATTTTTTTTCATAGTTTTTTAACGATTTGCAATTTTCTTCTGTTTCTTTGCAGCTTTCATCTAAAAACAAATGCTCTGTAAGGCTACAAATGTATTGCTATTGTTACTTATTATTACTTATTCTATTCTATTCAGTCCCCTTCCTATTCATATTCCAGTCTCTTATTCAAATCAATGCAGGGTTGCTAGGGTAATTTGTACCCTAGAAACAAAATTGCTGACACTGCTGAATAAAAAGCTAAATAACTATAAAACCACAAACAATAAAAGTGAAAATCAATTGCAAATTGTCTCAGAATATCACTCTCTACATTATACTAAAAGTTAACTCAAAGGTGACCAAACCCTTTTGCTTTGGTGCCCAAGTTACAGTAGGATCCTGCATTTGGTTACCTGTAAAGTAAACGCATAGGATAAAACACTACTTCCCTACAAATGTATTAGAAACGTACATGCTACTCTCATCTTTGAAACAATCAACTATCTTTGAAAGTCAAAAAAGATGCATTTTATGTGCACTCTAATAAAACTGCTAAATCAATGGACTGTTTTAATAAATTCCAACTGACTAAGCTAAAAAAAGGTAATTAAGATTATTGTTAATTGATTTTTTTAAATAAATAATCCACATCCTTATTCCTACAAAACTACAATCAATAATAAAAACACTAACAAAGATCTTTCTAGTTTTAACTGAAACAGTATGCTAATGGCAAAAAAAAGAATCATCTCTAAATACAAGGTTTCGGCACTCCCGATGGTCCAGAACAGGTCAAGTCAATGTTAATTAATGTACATAAATTATAGTGGTAACATTTATAAATCAAATCTTTTTCCTTAAGCGGTTTGGTGGTTAATCAGCTCAACCTATAAAAACTCACTTTAAGAACCAGACAGAGAAATGAGACTGCCTGCAAGCTAGTATAGGGGTGGGATGTTTGGGAATCGTTAATAGCACAAAGCAATTAATCACTACAAAGACTGGCATTAAAATGGGAGCTTCTTGATCTTTACAACTGGGAATACCCTCCAGATTAAAAAGAAAAAAAAGTTTTTTTTAATTTGTACTAGCATTGATAACAGATATATTTTTACTAGCACTATTACAACATAGTACTGTATATGCGGTTTAACTATATCACACTTCTAACTTCATAGACAAACAATAACTCAGATAACTTAAATTGGAGAATGGCATCAATTTGGAATAGCTATATATATGCGTATGCTCTTTAAATGTTATTGTCTTTAAAACACTCTACTATTATATTATACGATATTAGAAGTTTTAGACAATTATTATTATATTATTACTACTACTATGTACTATTAACATGTATGTAACATATTCCCAATCACTGTACAATAAATGGGTTTCTACAATGAGCATACAAAATAACATGCCTAGTTAGGTGAAGAGGGCCCTGCCCAAAAGAGCTTCCAATCATTTCTCATTCGACCTTCATCTAAACTGCAAAACCATTTCAAATAGAAAATGAACATAAAATGAAAAGGTGCTCAAAGAAACACTGGATAAGTTTACATCAATATATTTAAGGTTTAGGATCCCCATTGAGAGTGTCAGCTCACTGCAACAACTTATAAATGTTTTATAAAAAGATATAAGCACTATTAATGGTATACAAAGAAAGCCATTACAGTTGCCTTGTTCAAAAACTGTACAGCCTGCAGTTGTGTGTCCTTTTCTTTGGAAAACTACTTGAGACATAACTGAAGCCCAAGTTCCATTAGTTTGATCCTTCACAAACAAGACACTGTGATCAGACTATGAAGCTTTACGGATTTAAGTTTTATTTCAGTTCTTTAGAAAAACTCCCAGAAATGTGTCCAAATGTTCCATAACCTGCTATATTTTGTAAAACAGACATTGTATTTGTTGGGAGACAGATGTTGAGAGGTATGCATAAAATAAAATAATAGCAATGTCATACAGTAAAGTACAGCTTTTGAATTGTTGATTAAGCATGTGAAACATGTAGAGGAATTAATATTGTGGACTTGGGACTGAACATTTGTTCAATGCTGCTTTCATATTGAATCTATAAACGGTTGGGGGCTCTTTTATCAGCAATTAAAAAGCTATAGTTCCCTATATGGTGTTCCTATCTTTGTTTTATCCAAAGTTGTGAAAATTGAATTAACTGTGTTTGGCCTATATACCTCTTAAAATCTGGTAAGTAGGTATTCTCTCCAGAATGGTTTCTTATTACCTTTATTAGTGGGGTTACTGTACGGACATAGTGGATGTGTTTTTGCACTTTTTACTGAGCACATTCATAAGTGGATATTCTGCACCAGGAGTTTTATTATTTGTGCTTCCCCAATGAATATATTTTCAAGCCTATGTGCATTATTTTGTTTGGTTATATATTCATTTTGTGCACATCTACAGAAAATATAAATGCATATAAACACAATTTGACTAGAAAGAAAATAGACCAGAAAATTATAGCTTTTAGTCATGTATGCTGCTGGCTAGGAAATCAGTGGGAGATAGCCGATCAGAATGCAAAATACACATATTGTGTTCCCACTGACAAATACCAGAAACCTTGAGATCGTTGAGATGGAAACTGCTTAGCAGCAGCAGCGCACGGCCAACCTCTAATGACAACCAAGCTCAGGTACCAAAATGAGGCAATGCCAATAAAACTGAAGGAACTTGATGTGTAGTTCCTGATGTTCCTAACCTTAAAATAAGCAGGGTATTGATTTGGTATAATTTGTGATTTCTAAGAATGACATTTGCTGCACCCTCTAGGGGTTGCCGTATAAAGGACACATTGTCAGCTAGAGCTTGGCAGGCTTTCATTAAACAGAAGGTAATGCTCCCTGGTACAAAACACTCTTCTTTATACCGTATGCCTCTAAAACAAAGAATAAAATTTTAATTGGGACTGCCTTCCAGAGAACTAATAAAACAATTCAAACTCACTTGCAAAGAAAGAAGCAACACAAATCTGTATTCATAACCTTAGCAAGTCAGGGCGTAAGCTCATGAACCCCTTAGGCCACAGTTAAAAAAAAAAAAAAAAGCCACCCAGCAGACCAGAAGAAAAATATGCATATTCTATATGACAAGCATTAAATGGATCGGTAACTTCCAACACACAGCTACATGTAATTATAATATAGAGCACATGGCAGAACTTGTATTCTGCATAAATCATTGACATTTTGCTGCATAAATAGAATGGTCACAGCAGTGTGCCTCCATAAATATCACTCTTACAGCACACAATACATCCACATCTGTCACAAGGCACAATGCAGCACATCAATACATCCATAAATACAAAACATGCATGTTACTGGCAGACCAGTCGTTTCATATACATCACGCTAGCCACAGAATTTGACGTCAAAACAGAGCTTGTCAATAAAATAAGATAATGAAAGCGCTAAAGGTGAAGTAAGACCATGAGCTACATAAAATGTTTATTTGCCTTCAGTTCAATCTTGTTTGGCCCATTAAAAAAAACAGAGTAAGATGGTCTATCAGAACTGCTCCCAGGGTTTCATATATGTCCAGGTGTGTCCGCTAGTATTGTCAAACTGCCCAACTAAATCAAAGACTTGTTCACAGTTACTCTGATTTTTGCTTGTTGTTCTTTCACTTCAGAAGTCAAGATATAGTTTCTACCAGGAATAGAGAGATTTACAGAACATTCTGGTTATTAGTTACGGTTTATAATTATTCTAAAACAAACAACAAAATGCAATATGTACATGTAGCAACAATAAATGAACCAGCTTTCAAAATTAAAAAAGAGAAATTTATTTCAAACATTAAATACCAATGAAAATCGAACATTTAAGGAACTGGGATGGAAATATAAGGTTTCACCTAATATTAAAAACAGAAACATGGTACACGCATGGGATTCAATATCTGGAAACCATTATCCAGAAAGCTCCAAACTACGAAGATTCCATCTCCCATAGACTCCATTTTATCCAAATAATCCAAATTTTAAAAAATAATTTCCCTTTTCTCTGTAATAATAAAACAATACTTTGTACTTGATCCCAAATAAGATACAATTTATCCTTATTGGAAGCAAAACCTGCCTATTGGGTTTATTTAATGTTTAGATGATTTTCTAGTAGATTTAAAGGTATGAAGATCCTAATTATGTAAAGATGTTATTCAGAAACCCCCAGGTCCCAAGCATTCTGGATAAGAGGTCCCATACCAATACACACACAGTCAGTACTTGTGTCCAAATTTGCTCGCACTTCTGCAGAATTGTGATTGACTTGCTGTCTTTGTCCCTGTTGACTTCCAGTAACACATTTTGCAGAAGCGCGTCTATTGACTCAGGAGAACCCTAAAGTTACCGTCAACTCCGAAGGTGGTGGTAGCTCAATAAGTCTTACTTTTCCCTGGCATCACTACCACATGAGTGAGTGTAGGGCTCATTAACAGGCACAAGTGCAGTGTGAAAAGTACAATTTCGGATGCAAGTCATCTTGTTTTTTTACCCACAAAGCATAATTTTCTCTATAATTCTAATTGTGACTGCGAAAGGGAGCTGTGCTTGGCAAAAGGAAGGGGTGCTGTGCTGCAGTAATTCTAGCACTTATGTAGAAAAAAAATAACTGTGCGTGACTCTATAGGCGCAAAAGTGCTTTGACTATTGACAGATGTTGCTGTGGGAACCCTGTAGCTACCACCACCCTAGCAACCATGCACTGATTTCAATAAGAGTAGGAATATGAATAGGAGATGCCTTGAATAGAAAGAGAAGTAATAAAAGGCAGCAAAAACAATATATTTGTAGCCTTACAGAGCATTTGCTTTTAGAGGAGATCATGCCAACATAATAAAAGTTACATATAAAGGGGAACTACACATTTGATATGTCTATGAAGATTCTCATTTATCTAGGGCATGATATACAGTATCTAACAGATACTGGACACTGGACATTTAGAGGGTTATCTATCAAGCTCCGATTTTATCTTAGTTTTTTCTTTTAAAAAGTCAGAGCAAACCCGTGCAGGATTTTAGGCTATTATATTATTATTATTTTACTAATATTATAATATTATAACATTTTCCTGAAGATTTTCTTTGTGTTCTTTCCCCCAAAAGCTCCGATAAGATCGTGAAATTGTACTAAACCCAGCGCACGCCAAAAAATCAATTGGACTTTTCCCATTGACTTATATGCAACCTCTGCAGGTTTGAGATGCTAGATTTTAATATTCTTTTTCATCCCCTGGGTTTAACAAATCCCGAAAGATTTGTGATTTTAAAAAAGGCCCCTTTAAAAAAAAAAAAAAAAAACACAAATACAATAATAAATAACCCCCTTAGAGTGTTTCTTGAAAACACTGCAGCACTCACCTGAGTGGCTTTTTCAGTTCAACTGGACTGGTAGTGAATTCCCCAGCATTTATACCCTTCAGTGGTGAAAACTCTAGGGAGCAGATTTACTAATGGTTGAATTTCGAAATTCGATCATCTAATTGGGGGGGGTGGTAATTTTCAAGTGAATATGGCCATTTTGAATCGAAAACAGCTGTATTTGATCGAATAAAAATTGTCCAAAGGATTCGATTTTTAAAGAAACTTTATCCGGACTTCGAAAATTTTCAGGACAGGTTCTAAGAGGTCCCCTATAGCCTAATATAGCAATTCGGCAGCTTTAAGGTGGCGAATAGTCGAATTCGAGGCATTTTTAAAGGGCCAGTACTTTTTTCAATTCAAGTCGAATTTTATCTAATTATTCAATAGTCGAAGTAGCCAAAAATTACTATGAAAACCAAATTTAATTTGAATTTTCACTTCGACCCTTAGTAAACATGCCCCTAAATCTCCAGTTGCCTTTGACTTAATTCTAATATGGATACTACACCTTCGATGGTGAATATTTTATAGCCGTCTGCTTGGATACTTGTATTTTACTTGTTATTTGTGAAGGGCCATGCTCACCTGTGGAATTTGTTGGGCTCTAAATCATTTATATAATGTACTTCAAATGTAATGGCTATGCAGGTTATTTTAGAACTACGCATACTAACGAACCACAACTTTTCAAAATCGAATATATTTGTGGAGAGCATTACTTTTAGTCAATTCTATATAATGGATATAAACTATTCATTAGACACACTTTTCCTCTCCCATTATTATTCATTCATAAAACCTATCATCCAATTTTCTCAGACACTAAGGGGCAAATTTACTATTATTCCCCAAAAATCCTACAAGTTTATTCGAAATTCGATAAACATTCGATTATCAAATGCTTATCGAATAGTTTTAGGCTATCATTTTGCTCGATATTCGATTTCTTGATGAAATCGTTTGATTGAATACCGATCGTTCGATTTCACGAAAAAAATCGTACTTTTTCCTTCGAGCCTCCGAAAAAATCGTACGATTCAAACGATCGAAGCGTTCGATCGTACGAATGGTATTTGAGCAGGACTTAGCCAAAGAAGCCTATGAGGGTGTTCCCATAGGCTTCTATTGGTATTTGTAGGCTCAATCTGGCGAAGTAGGCATTCGAAGGATTTAAAAAATTTTAATTCCTTCGATCATCGAATGATCGAATTATCGAATAACTGATCATTCGATCTATTTGATAATTCGGAATTCTATGATCGAAGAGGCCAAACTTGAATATTCCAATATCTGAAAAAAATCGCATGATCGTAATTCGATCATATTCGATCGAACTTCGATCCATTCACGTAAATTTGCCCCTAAAAGTATCAACATCCCTAACCAACCCATATAGCAATACCAGCAAATTTCTCCGGAGTAGAGGTTAGCATTGAACCCCAGACCTCTTATTTCACTACATGTAAGATTTAAACAGGAATATGTCGCTACAGCACTAATTCCCCCAGCACTCCACTACTCACCTATGTTTATCCTTGATACAGCTTCAAGAACTGAAGAACAGGACAGTTATAACCGAGGTTGGGCTTGAGAGTAAAGTACTAATAGGATGTTGGACAAATTTAAAGGGGAACTATCGCAACAGAAGCTTCATAATACCAAAATAAGAAATCTCAGCATCGGTTTCTCTTTATTCTGTCTTCTGAATTTTTGTCTAAAGGATGCATTAGAGCTCACTCTCAGTAATTCTGTCGCTCTACATGCAGAATTTGTGCCATGACAGTTATTTTGTTAGATTTTGTTTGTAAAGGGGGCCCCCCCCATTATAATGTATCATTGGATCACAAGCAACATGTTGCTCTCCATCCCCCTGGATGTTGCTCCCAGTGACCTCAAAGCAGGTATTTATTTTTAAATTCCAGGCTTGGAGGTAAGTTTGGGTTGTATAAAATCCAGGTGCACTGCCAAACAGAGTCTCAATGTAGGTTGGCAGGCAATACACATAGGGGCTACCAAATGGCCAATCACAGCACTTGTTTGGCACCCCAAGAATACTTTTCATGCTATTGTTGCTCCCCAACTCCATTTACTTCTGCTCTGTATAAATAAGCCCATCGCTTTCCTGAGCTAGAGCCAAATAATGGGGTAGTTAAGCTTAACATACATTTTAACTATATTGAAAACAATATTCTAAGAACAGTAATTTGTCTTCATTTTTTTCTGTTTTTAAAAGATTTAACTGTTTTACACTTACTAGTGACACAATTATTGGTGACTATAAAATGAAACAATCTCCTTTTTTATCTACATTTTTCATAGTAATATAAGCCAAATGATGCTAAAGGTAAGTATTCAGTAGATTATGTTTTCCGGGGGGGGGGGGGATGCCAAAACACCATAAATTCTGGGTAACAACAAAAAATTTGCCTATACCAAGCCATAAATTCCAGGAAATTGTAAAAATCTGGGTTCTGCTGTATGTGCAAAAGGACAACGCATCCACTAATGTACATCACAACCCGGAGGAGACCTCAAACTCTGTAACCTAATCAACTTTCATGTTTGTTTCAAAATTTGTAGCCAGGAGTTTTCCTTTTGTGATGTTTACTCATTTCTGAAAAATAAAAGATGGGTGATCCATATACTTATTACGGTTTAATGAATGACTCACCTTTATGGTGATGCCTGTGATCCGTTTACCACTATTCTAAAAATTTAAGTAGGGCTACTCTTAAGACATTTCTGACCAAGCAAGTAAGCATAAGGTTATGTTATATTAACTTGAGAATATAAATGTGCTCCAGGACTGGCAACAGTTGAATAAAAATACCTTCTAGTCCCCTCTTTTAAATAAATCTATACTGTGTGAAAAATATGGCATAGAACCTGTGCGATCAATCATGGTTTTCTACTGTTAGAGAGGTGTATAAAGCAAAGAGAATGTGAGCAAGACAATGAAACAGGTGTAAAAATTCCATATATTGACATGCCCTTCCTAGCAGTATTACAAAGAGCTCCTCAAGAAACATGATATAATAAAATAAATGTCCATCTCATGTAAAAATACATACTGTCCTAACTTAAATAATAAAAATAATATATTGATTGGACAGTGCAATATACCCACAATATATTTGATGTCTGAATATTCTGTTTGTCTTTATTGCCCAAACAATTTGGAAAAACCTCTCCACCTTTTAAGTCCACAGGGAAAGGGGGGTAGGGAAATACATACACTAAAAAAACCCACACACAATCATAATACAGAAATCACCAATGGACCCCAGGCAGTGAGGCAGATAATCACAATGAATAATTTACAAGCACGCTTTCATCCTGAATGCCCTGAATCCTAAGGAGTCTGGGGAGAAGGCAACACCACATCTGCTAAATGAGCAGAGGAATTAAGGAAAAAAGATCTTGGTGTGGGCCTGCTACTAAAAACCATTCAGTCTAACAAATATGGCATGTTGAAAGATAAAATCTGCTAACTACACGTGGTTTAAGGACAGAAAATACACAAGACAATAGCTACTACAGAATAAAGCAGGTTTGAGATAGTTTAATTAACAAAAAGAAGAGTATTACTTATTTCAGAGGCACATGCAGAAGTCACTGACAATGAGGTGGTTCCAATGGTTCAATCAACCAGAAATAAATTTATAAACAAAGAAAAAAATTATAAAACACACTCAGGGATTCCCTCCACAGATGCATTTGATTAGCATCACTAAGGTAATTATTTAAAGACAGTTTCTGATTTGGCAACTCATTCCACCTAGCTAGATTCTTTAAATAATTAAAGATATGTCACACTGTCACCTGGCTACATGCAATTCCAGCAAGCTGAAACTGCATTTAAAAGCTATTCAATACAGGTAAGGGGTCTGTTATATGGAAAACCCATAATCCAGAAAGATCAGAATTACGGGAAGGCCCTATAACATATAGTCCATTTTAAATAAATAATTAAAAATTAAAATTTTAAAAATGATTTCCTTTCTCTAGGTAGTAATAAAACAGTAGCTTGCACTAAAAGATATAATTAATCACATTGGAGGAAAAAAAACCTTATTGGGTTTATTTAATATTTAAATATTTTTTTTTAGCAGGCAAGGTATGGAGATGCAATTCAAGTAAGATTCCTTATCCAGAAAATGCTAGGTCCCAGACCTGTACATCCAATCTATATGCTCAAATGGGAAAGACTGTTTAATTGTCGTATTTAAAGCAGCAAAAGTACCATGCTAGACTAACCATTTTTAGATCCAATGCCAGATTATTTTCCACTTGTACCTAACCCCTCCGAGATTATATCAAATGTACCTAAAACTCAAGTCCGTGAAGTCAATATTCAGCTGCATTAAAAGGCCATACTACAGTTCACTCTAAAGCTGGAACTACTGAATCGGAGTTTGAACCAACTTCCCTTGGAAAACAAATACACAATATTTTACATTCTTACAGCTGTGACCTTTGTCCTAACTACTTGTGAACTGCATGATTTAGAAAACAAGCATACTAATTATGAAATAATTCATGCCCTGGCTGATAAGAACCTGAAGAAATACAACAATGCAATATGGTTATTGTTGTTCAAAATAAAGGGACTGTTACTCTAGTCCAGGGGTCCCCAACTTTTTTTGCTTGTGAGCCACATTTAAATTTAAAAAAAGAGTTGGAGAGCAACACAAGCATGAAAAAGTCCATGTGGATGTCAAATAAGAGCTCTGATTGGCTTTTTGGTAACCCCTATATGAACTGGCAGCCTACAGGAGAGAATGTTTGGCAGGACATCTGTTTTTTATGCAACCAAAACTTGCCTCTAAGCCAGTAATTAAAAAATAAGCACCTGCTTTGAGGCCACTGGGAGCAACATCCAAGGGGTTGGAGAGCAACATGTTGCTGCGAGCTACTGGTTGGGGATCACTGCTCTAGTCCATGCTCTGGCTAAACGTTTTGATGGTGAGAAGGGATGGGGCATGTGAGGAGTGAAGTGACATCTAGGAAGAGCAGAATGGAAAGGAAAAGTAATTTCCTGCCCGCCCCTATGCCCAAGACAACGAGGAGGGGCAGGCAATATATGATTGACAGCCGAGACTTTTAAAAAAGAGTTTATAACATTTATGGGTGTTTTAATAAAAAACAGAATTTTGGTTTAATGCTTAATTTGAAAATAGCTTTTTATGTCTGGGTGACCGATCCCCTTTAAGGATCTCCTCTGGAATGTTTTCTGTTAGGGCAGATTACATGTGCGTTTTCAAACCAAAATCTGCACTAAATACAGAATTAGGGTTTTTATGTTTTTTTACTGAAAACGTTACAACAGAATATCAGCATAATTTAGACTAACATTACAATAGGAAAAAGGCTTAGGATTTTTTCTGCTGACAGAAGAAATACATTGCTTGGTATATAGGCCATGGTGAGCAACCAGATCCTAACCATTCTTGAACAGAAGGACAGTAGAAGGCGGATAGCCAATCAAAGCTGCCTTCACACATCTGTCTTCACACTATCATCTGGGAAAAATACTGCATGTGCAGTGCACTTAGTCATGTTTTAAAGAAATAACTACTTCAAATCAAAGACAAAACCTACAATAATTTATTTTTAATTGTATCTGTATTATTATTTATGTATACGTTCAGGCCATCTCCTATAAATGATATAGCCTTTTATTCAAAATACCAACTACTGTAGGGTCTGTGACAACACATCACAGAATGATCGAAGATCAAAGATTGTTAATACAGAGCTCACCATCTCAATTTAAACAAATTATAGAGTTTACAAAGATGAGAAGGGGAGCAGTTTTTTTCCATGAGTGTTTTACAGATAGGAAAAATGTGTCTAAATACAAATAGCAGCCACTCAGCAGGGGAAAAAAAACACACACATTTTATTGGTTTCTATGGGTTACTGCACCTTGGCAAACTTTGTGTCTTTTAGAACAACATCAAGATATACTGTTATAGGCTATGGAAATGTTAAATATCAAAGTGGGGTTGTCCTAAACAATAAAATAGCGTTGGACATTTTGCATGGACTGATTTTGGATGGCTCTATTTTACCTTCTATAGACGGAGCCTGATCCTGGGCCGCATAGAGCATCTCCTTGAAGGCCTGGGGAAAAAAAGAATTATTTATGGTTATTATATGAAGAAAAATAGGAAATGGTAATATTCAAACTCTTGAATCATTTGATTTAAATACATAATATTGTCCCCCCACACTCCCAAAATATACAGAAAGGTTATTTGGCTCCTGATAAAACTGACAACACTGAGGATGTATATGATAGGGACCTTATATTGCAAGCTTCACTGGGGCAGGGACTGAGGTCAATGATATAAGTATAGTTCCATTAAGAGCTGTGGAAAATATTAACAGTAAATAATGGATAACAATTCTCTCTTTGTGTGAAAAGGAGTGCAAGAGATTTTCAATCGGACAACATAGCCATAAGCTTTGGTATATTGTTGTGTATATACGACACTCTCAAATTACTTCTACAAGTAATTTAATATTAAATAATATATTGCAAAGCTACTCAGAAGTACTAATTAATAATATTGTAGAATGACTCATTGCAGCAAATTCTTAGGTCAAGACATGTACCTGGGATTTTCAAAGGTGTTAAACATAATTCTGTAAATAGCTTATTCCAAAATCACATGCCTGTCCATCTAACCAATGACAATTATTACCTAGTAGGAGAACTGCTCAGCAGCATATTGTAGGAACAAAACTTTACCTAGGAGTGTTTAATGTTACTGAATTTCAATCTGCCAAAATACCTCTCTCCATCTGACCAATAATACGTCATCATTACTCAGCAGAACATAGTACAGGTATGGGACCTATTATCCAGAATGCTCGGGACCTGGGGCTTTCTGGATAACGGATCTTTCCGCAATTGGGCTCTTTATAAATAAAGTTTACTAGAAAAACATGTAAACATTAAATAAACTGGTTCTGCTTACAATACAGATTAATTATATATTAGTTTGTATTAAGTACACAGTTTTGCTATTATAGAGAAAAAGGAAATTATTATTAAAATTGGGATTATTTGGATAAAATGGTACATATCAGAGATTTTGGATAAAGAGTTTTCGTATAACGAAAATGTTATGTGGTATATTTGCTTGTATACAGATGGTTTAACCAAGAAATGCTGGGTACAGACCTACCAATGTATTTTACCAATGATACTACAGCACTCTATAGCAGGGATCCCCAACCTTTTGAGGCCGTGAGCAACATTCAGAAGAAAAAGGAGTTGGGGAGCAACGCTAGCATGAAAAATGTTCTTGGGGTGCCAAATAAGTGCTGTGATTGGCCATTTGGAAGCCCCTATGTGGATTGGCAACCTGTATTGAGGCTCTGTTTCATAGTACACCTGGTTCTTATACAACCAAAACCTTCCTCCAAGCCTGGAATTCAAAAATAAGCTCCTGTTTTGAGGCCACTGGGAGCAACATCCAAGGGATTGGAGAGCAACATGTTGCTCACGAGCTACTGGTTGGGGATCACTGCTCTATAGCAATGGTGCTTTTTATATGTCCCCTCCCCAAAGTGAGCCGGCTGCAGTCTGTTAATGCCCTACTTGCACCAGAAAAGATTGTGTTTCATTCAATAACACTACACACATTGATAAGTGGGCATTGGGTGTACTGATTGTTGCGTTTTTTGATTTGCAATAGTAAATAAATATCAAAATTTCTAAATAATAAATGCCTTAGCATTTCCCTGTTTTTCAGCATAACTACTGCACTTGTAAGACACTTAAAGCAGAAGTTTAAAATCACTTATTAATGCATTTCCAGCAGCAGTGTCAACTTTAGACACAGTGTTTTTATTTCATGTGAAAGCTCTCAAACGGCACAGGGATCCTAATATTCTCAGAGTTCTAAAATGAACTATGTTCATTTTCACTGTTTTTTATTTTATGAATGTATTTATTTATTTATTAATAGAACAAGGTAGACTGTACAAAATACAGGATTTGGTATAGGAAACTTTTTCTCAATTGCTTGCCAGAGGTTTATTCAGAAACATGAAAACTTCTCTGATCACATCTAAAAACAAAAGTTCTATAAGGCAAGACATTCTTATGGTTACTTTTTATTACTTATCTTTCTATTCAGGCCCTCTCCTAATTCATATTTCTGTCTCTTATTCAAATAAATACATGGTTGTTAGGTTTAATGAGGAAACAGTTGTCAAAATCGGGACTGTCTTACAGAAACCGGCAAAATTGGGAGGTATGGTTATATGAATGCAAGTCTTCTGTGTGTTTTTTTTTTACATTGCTGTAGCCACCACAGTCGTCTTCTGTTCTGCTTTTAAAGGGATCCTATCATGGGAAAAAACATTTTTTCAAAATGCATCAGTTAATAGTGCTGTTCCAGAAGAATTCTGCATTGAAATCCATTTCTCAAAAGAGCAAACAGATTTTTTTATATTTCATCTTGAAATCTGACATGGGGCTAGACATTTTGTCAATTTCCCAGCTGCCCCAAGTCATGTGACTTGTGCTCTGATAAACTTCAATCACTCTTTACTGCTGTACTGCAAGTTGGAGTGATATCACCCCCTCCCTTTCCCCCACCCAGCAGCCTAACAACAGAACAATAAGGTAACCAGATACTCCCTAACTCAAGATAACAGCTGCCTGGTAGATCTAAGAACAGCACTCAATAGTAAAAACCCATGTCCCACTGTGACGCCTTCAGTTACATTGAGAAGGAAAAACAACAGCCTGCCAGAAAGCAGTTCCCTCCTAAAGTGCTGGCACAAGTCACATGACCGGGGCAGCTGGGAAATTGACAAAATGTCTAGCTCCATGTCAGATTTCAAAAATGAAATATAAAAAAATCTGTTTGCTCTTTTGAGAAATGGATTTCAGTGCAGAAGTCTACTGGAGAAGCACTATTAACTGATGTGTTTTGAAAAAAACATGTTTTCCCATGACAGTTTCCCTGTTTAAACAGTGACATGTAGGTTCAAAAGCTGAGGAGAAAAGAACAGTAGGGGGTGAATGTAGATCTGTATGTCCCAGTAGGATGTGTAGTTTCCTTTTTCTACAATACATGTGGCTATAAGACCTGCACCTTCCTTATCTGTGTTGCCTCGTGTTCCTATCGTTGGTGGTAGTTGAAATCTTTTCTACAATTATTCTGGATACTGTTGGACTGCGAGCACCACAGAGAAATTTGTATGGAAGGTTAGTACAGTTATTAGGTTTGCTGGTTATGTTGCCTTTTCCAGCAGGAGGTGTAACCAGCAGGAAGTGCTACCAGTAGTAAGTACTGTGGGAAAGAGTATTTTGCTCATGAGCAGACACCTGGCCTACCCCATTCCAAAGATACATACCTATAAAATATTATTTAAAAAGTTCTATCAAATACTGTAGTCTAAATTAGATTTATACACCCATTTATCATAAGCCCAATTTATTTGATTTATGTTAAATTTAGGAATACATTTCTCAACTCAACTCAACCAGATCCAGCCTAAATAAAATGGGAAATTTACATGAAGAATCAAGTTAAAGTTGATTCCAGTTGAAAAATTGGATCACTAAGAGGTTGATCTTTAAGGTTCAGCTGGTTAAAACTACATCTAAAGCTGGCCATAGACGTAAAGATTTTTGAAAGATCCAATTGTTATCGTGAGACCACGATTGTCTCAAAACGATCGTTTAAATGTCCGATGTGTCCATCAACTAAAAAGACCATTTCAGGCGATATTGCCAGCAAAACTGAAGGATCGCAGCCTGCTTGGCCCTGCAAACATAGGTAGATTGCATGGGGGCCGATAAAGATTTTCTAACCTGGCCGATCAATCATCAGACCAATGTCGGAGGAAAAATCGTAAGATGAACGATCGTTTGTATCCCACTAACCGCACGATAATTTGACAGATTGGTTGGACTTCCCTAAGATCGGTCGTTCCACAGGGAAAGATCGTTTCGTCTATGGGGAGCTTAAGGCAGATGACATACAGGCAGATTCGGGGAGATTTAGTCGCTTGACAATTAATCGCCTCTTCTGTGAGACAACAATCTCCCCGAACTGCCTGCTGCCAGCCCTGAAGTTGCCTCGCGAGGAAACTTCTGGCGATTCCGGATATCGAAATGCTGCGAGTGCATTGGCGCTGGCGTTTCTTTATTCATGCAGGCAGCGTGAAGGAAGCAGGCAGTTTGGGGACATTGTCGCCTCGCAGAAGAGGCAATTAATCGCCAAGCGACTAAATCTCCCCGTCTGCCCCAACCCTAAGAACACAATCACTAGCTTATCAAATCTACATGAATGATCAATCAGAATGCATTTAATCCTGAACAAACAATGGGTCATGGTGACCAACAAAATCTAGTTTGCTAGACATTTCCCATATTTATAAACAGATATCAGTTCATTTTTGGTTAATGTAAGTGTAATTTCAAGGGCTTTCAAACATTGATCACCCAGTACAGTGCCTAAAATTTAAATAACAGCCATCAATAATAATGCCCTGTACATTTGTTTGTCAGACACAACAGTAACACGCAAATCTAAATTTCTGCCTCATCCCAAGGAGATAACTGTTTGCCCCTGTTCTTTATACATTTAGAGACAGATGAATACATAGAAAACAAGGATACCTGGGCTTAGTTAGAAAACATCACATCCTTAAAGCTACACGTATTATGTCAAATCATCCTAGCTAACTAAAACTATACTGATAAATGGCAAGGCTGTCAGAGCTGTATATAAAACACTAACTCACAATTAGAATATCAACCAATTTCACAGCTGAATTAAATGAACTGCAGGAAGACATATATATTATAAATTGTATCTCACAAACAGCAAATTTGCTTAAAACAGTGCATACACAAACCTTCCAAAGACTCACACCAATACCCTAAATCAGGGTGGGGCTAGGGGAACACTATAAGCTGTTTATTAGTAATAATTGTTTGAAATACCATTTAATAAATCCTGTTCCTTTTTTAACTATGAACATTTAAGCAAATTCTAATGATAAACGATAACATGAACAGAGCTGTGTTTTTTGTGTGCAACAAAGGCTTTGAATAAGAATCAGTGGATATTCAATTATCCTCCCCCAGCTTCTCTCTGTTTACCTACAGGGTTTGAAATACACATGCTCGGCAATGCAGCAATTTAAACCTGTCATTCCCCTCTTGCCCTCAGACAGCATGTTAATGCATGGTAATAGCCTGCCAAGGGCAACACCATCACATAAAACTGAACCCATTTGGGACAATGAATATCTCCTGCAACCCCTAGGAACTGAGCAACAAAGGTAGTGACCTTGAAGGTAAATGTGCAGAGGCAGACAAAGGAGACCGAAAACAAAGAATATGCACAGAGATGATCCGATTTAATAAAGATAGCAGTTATATTGGTTAAATTCAAGGATATAGAGGCTTAGCCCCACTGTCTCCAGCTACTCCCACTGTTACTTATTGTACTCCTACGCTAACATGCCAAGAAATAGGAGGCTTTCATAATCACTTCTAATCAATCCCATGCATTCAGCATTACAGGGACAGCAAACATCACTTGGCTGTTATAACCGATCACTGGTCTCTTTTTGCAAAAGATATAGATGACTTTTTAAAGAATACTAAAGTTCCATTTGCACATAGACAGGGGAGAATAAACTCATGAATTTCTCTTGGCATAAGCAATATCTTTTACACATCAACAAACTTTCCTTTAACCCCTGATTTAAAAAAAAAAAAAAAACACAGGGACTGATAGCAGAAACACAAGATGTATGCCTTGAAGCCTTAACCATTTCCAGCGGGTCAGTTTGTGCTACACTGACACTGAACCTCATTGCATTACACTAAGAATGCCCAATCTGAAGCCTTTGCTTTGAAGGGGTGGTTCACGTTTAAGTTAACTTTTGGTATGTTATAAAATGGTAAATTCTAAGCAACTTTTCAATTAGGCTTCATTATTTATTGGATATAGTTTTTAAATTATTTATGTTCTTTTGACTTTCCAGCTTTCAAATCAGGGTCACTGAACCCAATCAAATGCTCTGTAAGGCAACAAATGTATTGTTATAGCTACATTTTTATTCACCCATCTCCTGTTCATATTCCAGTCTCTTATTCAAATCAATGCATGTTGCTAAATAAAAAGATAAATAACAAACAATAAAAAAACGAAAATCAGTCGCAAATTATCTCAGTATAGCAATCTCTACATCACTTAAATAGCTAACTGAAAGGCGAACAACCCCTTTAAAAAAAAACAATAATGGGCAGTACACAGGAAAACTATAGGAGTGGTTTGTGGGAAAATGTTGAGTTGATATGATCACCAGCTCAAGTAAACCAAGATAATACAATAATTGGCCAATCAGATCAGACCATACTGGCCCACCTTCAGTGACCAAATCACACAACGAAATGTAATTTGCCTGGGTCTGCAGTAACAGACAAAGGATTTCCAGACCCCTGGAATGGACGAAGTACAGAACCTATACCATAAGAAAAGGACATTACTTATTGGAAAAGCTTTGTGATCTTTTGTAATTTATTTTTATGCTGCTGGGCCACTGAATGAACATACCTTCTTTAGGATTAGAGCCAAGAATCTCAAACGGAGGGTCAGTTTGGAATTACTGCATGGAAAATACCTGAAGTTGCTCCAATGAGTTGCTATAGTTATTTCTGTTTTTATAGCATAGGAGCTAGCAAGTAACTCATGAACTTCTGAGCATGTTATGGTCTTATATGGATTTGTCAATGTCCTGCAGTAATGGTTGTCTGCACTTTACCTCCTTCCCATTACACCACAACAAAAAAAGACAAACTGAATTAGTAAAACTGCAGATAGACAAAAGGGAAGTCGTGTATAGGATCAATGAGTGAATGTTAGAGAGCAGTCTAATGGAAATGATATTGGGTTATCAGCTATGACCTTAAGTGGAGATCAAGTATTCTTTTAGATGAGGCTTTTACGAGAGTGGCAGTGGCCTAATACCATCATCTATGTTTCATATCCTTTTTAACTTATGGATTTCCCCTACCCAGTGTAAGCAACTAACCTGCAAGGTAGATACACGTGACAGCTCACTTTTTAATCCTTTTTTTATTTGCTACCAGACTGCGATCCAGTTGTCTGCCTGTATGGTATAATTAGCAGCTTGTAAATAAAAAAAGCAAACATCAGTTCTATATGGTTTTACCTGAAATCTTTTAATAACTGGATTAGTAAATGGTCAGTTGTATCATAAAAAATAATTACTTTAATACTGAATTAGTCTTTTTGGTCACACATAATCACATCTATACACAAATCTGCCTGTTTTATTAAGCTAGCTGAGTCTCATTAAGGACCATGACAGACAAATTGCTTCATTTCACAGATAAAATGTCCCCTACCATACCAGCGAAATACCCTGAAAATGCCAGTCTCTCCACATTCATATGAATTGATACATTTAAAACAACTGACATGCATCAAACCTGGACAACTACATTTAACCAGAGGTGATAAAGCACCCTGTCTCTCAGGGACCTACAAAAAGTTGGTCTTAAATCCCTTTGCTTGCTTATGTTACAACCTCGAATACGGAACCCAGAAGCGTGAAAACAAGTAGGAGGGAGGAGCTTAGGATCCATGGAGCACTGCCGTATCTATGTTCTTTTGGTATAGTATACATTTTGGATAAATACATTTAGAACCTAAAGAAGGGGGTTGCTCTAAAACTTTTCTGAGATCTAAATAAAAACAAAATATCACAACTATTGCATTCTGCAAAGGAGTCCAAGTGCCATTTGGTTAAGGCTGGTTATACTGTATATAATTTTTTTGTGCACCAAAAAAACCTTTGAAAGCTACTTCTAACTTTGCCATAAAGTATTTGCATGATGCTTTTACTCTACCTGTCTGATCCCCCATGTTCCTGTATGAGGGGGCTGCCATATTTGTGCAGCAGGAGTCCGTTAGCATTAGAAACTGTGCCAACCTGACTGTCCCATCTCAGTCTGTTAGTTAGAGAGTCAGGCTTAGGAACTTCAACTAACAATTATATACAAAAACAAACCTCTCAGCAAAAAATGATCAACATGACCTATAGGTAACATTTAATGTACATTCATATGTTAGTAATTTTTTAGTGTCAGTATAACTTTAAGTGTGATATTAATATATTAATAATTGTTTATTTACGGTTTAAGGCAGTATTCTGTATAGTTATCAGGTAGCTTACTCCCAAGTATTTGCTTTAACTGATTAATTGATTACTTAAAACCTTAACTTATCTCTCCAGTGAGCAAAACAAATATAAGGGTAAGGCTAAGGCTAATGGATCACTAAGCACAGCCTTATCTCTCCAACTCAAAATGGAGAGAGAATCCGGCACGCTCCCCTCCACTCCAGTGTGTCCCTGCAGTGAAAGGCATGGCGCTGGCCTGTGCACAGATAATGGGAGTCAGTGTTATCTCTAATACTTTCTTGGATATGTGCGCAAAAGAATTATTTTGTGCGCACATTTTAAAGTTGTGTGTGGCATTCTTAAAAACAGTGTGCTCAGGTCAGAATGCAATTTGCTGTGTGCGCGGACAAAATGTGTGCATATGCACAGGCGCACAGTTTAGAGGGAACAGAGTTTTTTGTCAAGAACAAAATGCAAGTAACTAAATAAAAACGCCATGTGAGCAACTGTCCTTTGTAACTTTGGTAATGATCATACCTGTACCTGTGTGGATCACAGAAAAAAAAAATCAAACATGCCCGATCAATATCTGGCCGATTTTTGGCCTGATATCGATTGGGAGAACCCTTTGGGAGCCCACACACAGCCAGATAAGCTGCTGAATCAGTCTAAAGTACAGCTATTGGCAGCTTTAGGGTCAGGGCACATGGGCAGATTCGGAGGGGGGGGATTATTTGCCCCTGCGACGCACTTCAGGCAACTTCGTAAAACGAAGCATCGGGAGTGCTAGCGATTTTAAATTCAAGCCGGAGGAAAGGCAGAGGAAGACAGAGAAAGCAGTTCGGGGAGATTGTTGCCCAGAAGAAAAGGAGATTTGTCGCTGGGGGTGACTAATCTCCCTAAATCTGCCCATGTGCCCTGACCCTTAATCTGCCCATGTACAGCCACCTTAAGTAGTATATTCAAATGGTTTCAGCACTCATCTAATTAGTTAAACATTTGGTACTGATACATCAGAAAGAAATTTCTCCTGATTGTATCCTGTAATTTTACAGTGTTTGATATGTCATTACTTAAACAGTAACTAGCTTTAGTGTAAGGGCACACCTGGCGATTCTGGGAGATTAGTTGCCAGGCGACTAATCTCCCTGAACCGCTTCCCCCTGTCTTGTGCCCGCTATAATGAAAAGTCGCCTGCAGCATGACGCACACGTTGCTTCATTTTCCAAAGTCGCCCGAAGTTTCCTCGTGAGGCAAAGAAGGGACGCGCATGTCATGCCGCAGGTGACTTTTCATTATAGTGGGTGCAAGACAGGGGGAAGCAGTTTGGGGTGATTAGTCGCCCAAAAGAAGAGGCGATTAGTGGCCTGGCGACTTATCTCCCAGAATCGCCAGGTGTGACCTTACCCTTACAGAATGTAGTTTTTTGTTGTTGTTGTTGTTTTTTTTTTTTAAATGTGTGTTGACCTTACTGATCTGGCTTGATAAACACCTCTCTCATTACAAGGCAGTGCTAAAACACTAAAACAATGAATGAATCCGAATATCTTTGCCACATGCTATATTTGACATAGATCTCATTAAGCAAACATGACAGCTATGATGAAAAACCAGCCTGGGCTCAGTAGTAAGAGGATATGACTCCAGTTTATGAGGCACTGCTAAATTAAAAGCTTGGCACTGGAAGCATTCTCAAAGGAATTTTAAGAAATACTGCCTTTCTACAAATCACCCCTGAAGAATAAAGAAATATTGGGGCAGCATGCATCACTACAAATAAAAGCAAACTATCCATGACAGAATCAGCCACCTCCCTTCTGACAAAAAACACAAAAAAAAAACAAAGAGTTATGGGGCAGAGTATTTTCTATGAGAGCAGAAAACAAACTGAAGCGAAGTTATATCTGTACAAGCTTTCAAAACTAGGTTTTAATTAGTGATGAGGGGATGGAATCTAGGGCCACTATTATAGCCCTGTGGCTGCATACCAGTGCGCCTGAATCCAAAAGGCAGCATGCTATTTTGAAACAGAATGACTCACAGAACATGATTATGACTGACCAAACAACTAATAATTAGACACCTCTACAGGCCTGTTTCACATTAACACCACAGTTGAGGAAATGGCAAATGGGATTTCAACATTTCTTTTCCTTATAAAAAAGATAAATACTAATGGCACCAAATGCTAGGTGCATTAGTAAATGCATTAAACGGATTAGTTTAATACAGGCAACTATAAGTGTTTATTTCTATGGTAAAATGTTAAAGCACACCAGATGTATATTACTTACACTAACATTAAATAATGTACAACAGTGCCCCCTAAGTTTGCTTCTCCCAATCCCTCCTTGATACAGTCCTGTTTTTCATAGCTTCAAACAAAGAAAAAAGGACAGTTATTCCTCAGAAACCATTTTTAAAAGGAATCCGATGGACAAAATTCTGCCCACTGTTTAGCGACAGCCTGCTTATATTGACTGCAAAACTATTTGGCATGCAGAGGCAGTGAAAAAGAAAAATCACATTTAAATAATAAAGGGCAAGTAAATACAATCAATGATGTTAATCGAATTATACATTTTGTATCCTGGAACCAAAGGCAGGCTAAACATGAAATACACAAAAGAGGAATTGAAACAGGAAAGCTTGTTTCCATTTAATAGTGGTGTAAGTCAAACAAACCAGATTGTCTTCCATAATTCTGAGAGCTGTCTGCCTGGGAGACTGTAATGCATTAGGGAAAAACAATTAGGAACTGATGACATTAGATGACGTTGAGTTAAATAATTAATTTGTACATAATATACTGTAAATTTAATTTGTACTCATATTTTATGCTTAAACTGTATATCCATGACTGGTCAAAGTGCTTGTGTTTTTACCTATACAAACTGTGAAGTATATGAAATCTCACAAATCACTGATTTACCCCAGTTCATACAATTACAATGATATCTTAGGTGTACCAAATATCTTCATATCCTATAATGTCGAATGATTGACATTATATATACAACGGCAAGGAGAACAACAGAAGCTTATCAAGTATATTTGCTGAACTCTTTAAACAATCTCTCCTTCTGTAAAGGAAAAAGACGGTGTGCCTATAGCAATAAGCTGAATTTGAACATAAAATACGGTATACATATATGTGTGAGTATAACACTAGAAATATAAAAACTGCATGTTTTTCATCAAATCATAAACACTGTACCTAGAAGAATCAGAACTTTGTATGTATATGCCTGTGCCTAACAATTATTTTTTAGAAGTACAAACTGTGATCCAGGCCAAGAAGAAAGTAATTTCCATAATAAATTAATTCTTCACAAACCCCTCCCTGACCACCAGCTGCAGTCTTTGCCAGAATTTGAGATAAGGAAGAATTCATCATGCTCCTTAAGCTGGCCATAGACGCGAATATACCGTCATACCAAACGAAGGTTCGTGTGATTTTTGGACCGTATGTGGAGTGTCCGGACATTTTTCAAACCATGGCGATCGGTCGTTCAGTTGATCGGACGGATTAAAAGATTTGAACTGGCTACCGATAAGATCTCTGTGTGTATTGCCTATCTTCCAATATCAATGTGTGACTCCCATTTGTTGGACATAACTTTCATATGATTACTACCAATCAATTAATGGCCTAAAACATTGTCTGATTTGTTTTTTGTTTTTTTACTACTTATTTCAATTTAAAAGGTTAATGGTAGATCGTGAAATTCCAATAGCACTCACAGCAGCACTAAACATACACACCTTGTCACCATGACCACCACAATTACAGCTACTCTTGCTTTTAGCTACTGTAAGGGTATGTTTTAGTAAGAAGAACACAGTGACCTCTGAATGATCATTCCAGAACACTGGCTATAGTAACTCTCAGTCACCTAAAACAGTTGGTGTGCTTTGCCCAAGAGAAGATGACTTAATGATTGGAGAAATTTTCCCTCATGATATGGAGAGATTGTCCTTCCTTACATAGTCACTGGAATATTTGCCTTTAAGGAAATTAAGATTAAATACCAGATTCATTCAGTATTATTTTGACAATTAAAGTTTTGAACATTCTTTAAATTCAGATATTTTAAACTGAATAAAACCTTTCATCTGAAGGATACTAAAAAGGTCTCAAAAGGGAGCATATAACATGCTATTTCCAGTACATTTAATACTACTGAATATCATAGGTTCCCCATGTACGGCAATTAATTGTATAGTTGATAAGGAAAGAGGGGTGTGATTTGTGGGGAAATTATTATAAGCATTGTTCTCTTAAATGACAGGCACAACGTCTTGCCATCTATTTGCATCATCTGGAAATAAGTAAAGATGTCAACAAAATAAATATAAATATATATATATATATATATATATATATATATATATATATATACACACATATATATACATACATACACACTGCAGACCTAAGGGGGAGAAGTATACAGCTACACTTTTGTATCTGGCTTATTACTACAAGGTTTTAAATGAAGTGCTGATTCAGCTACACATGGACAAAGCAAATATCTATTAGATACATCCAGCAGTCACTCCTCTCTTCTCCCACCTTGCCTAGATTGGCTGATTTGGTACACAGATAATCGGCTTGTTACTAATCTCTGTATGCCCTTCACAGATATTTTAATTACATTACAGCTGTACGATTAGCTATTTCCAAGCATGTTAAAAAGGGACCTAGAACAAGGTAAGACAAGTTTTCTTTTTATCATTTCCTCCCCAGCCATACTAGTAAAAGGCGTTGTCTATATAGACAAAAACATTTATACTGATGGGTCGGATTAGAGACTTTCAGCAGTAGTTGTGCGCTGACTTGTGTTTACAACAAAAGCAGAAAACAGTCAAACCGTAACATGGAACACCCTCAGCGTTAGTCCCTCATGGTAGAGATAGCATAACTTGATCAAAGGTAATGTTATACAGGTTCAGTGCACCAAAGAAAGTATGGTTATCCAGTTGTTTCTCAATTCCCAGCATCCCCTGTTCTAAACTGCACTTCATCAACAGCTGGAGGGGCCACAGGCTCCATATCCTCAAGCCTAGCGCAACTTTATGAAACTTAACTCCTCTATGTATATTTTAAGATGTGTATGAATCACAAGTAATGGAAGAGGTCATAGTGGTATGTTCAGACCCTTGTCTGTTGCCTGAGGAAGTCCTGTTCTATTACTTGGAACAACATGGTTCTGACTGGTGAATTGCCAACATTAAGAATCTAAGGGGCGCTCTATTTCTGGGAGCTGTAAACAAGATGCTGACTGGACTGGGTGATGGAGTTGTAGAACATGGACAGAGACAGGGACCCGGCTGGTGCATTTGTGGGTATATGGTATATGGAAGGTGGGTCTCTCCATGAAGCTGAAAACAAAAGAATGTATAGCTATATCTTTAACTATGTCTTTCATTGCAAGGTGTTAGAGGACCAGCGGACAATGAAAGAGTTAAAAGGCTGTTCTAAGGATCACTGGCCATATCCAGCTCACCTCATACTGGATATACTGCTTCCTCCACTCCGGGGTGATGTGCGCCGATAAATGCTCTGCGAACTTCATCCTTAGCCCTGGTCTGAAGGGGCCCCTTACGGCCCCCTCTCTGCTTCTACCGCCGTCGCCTCTGATACAGGTAGATTGCGGGGACTACTCCGGCTCATGTGTCCCGCACTGGCCGGTGCCTTCCCGGAGGTCTTGTTATATCCGATAAAGTCACAGATAGCCCCAGAAAGTCCCGCTGTATTATGTCGCCCGACGGCCACTGTTCTTGCCTTGATGTCACTGTCAACTGCTGTCTCGCTTTGGGGTGTCTCAGAGCATCTCCCTGTTCTGCCTCTGCTCTAGCCCCGCCGCCATCTTGCCAATTCTCCCACTGCGCTTGCGTAACCCCCACCCACACACAACGTCATTGTCATGGAAACCACCTTCTGAAGGTAGAAAGGGTGGGCAGAGGAGGAGCTTCGTCTCTAGCGGAGCAGTTGTAGTGCTCGGCTTTTTTTTTTTTTTTTTTTTTTTTAAACCAGGATGGGTTTAAAGTAAGCCGCGCCTCTCATCTTTGAGTCTGAATTATGACCCGCCCTGCTGTTTTGAAATCTGAGTCGCATGGAAGCTGCGTTTGAACTACAAATCCCAGAAACACCCTGCAAGTTACTGTCCCTTGTCTGTTGAAGATGAAATCAGTAGGTTGTTGTTCATATCGCCCAATGTGCAAGTTTATAGACCGTTCACAATCATTTACATTTCTCGCAAGTCGTTGTGACAGCTTTATTGCTTGTTATTTCTGTGATGTCATATAAACTCCAGGATTTGTTGATTGGAATGGGTTGGTTGGGTGTTGTTGGTTTGGGGTATTTTTTCCATGATCTTCCTCTATATATATTTCGAACCTGTTCATTACATTATAATCCTTTATTTGTATAGCCATGAAATACTCCAGAACACATTTTTCCAGTGACAGCTTTGCAGCCATTGCAACATTTCGCCAGGCGAAAAATCGCCCAGCCAACACTAATGTACCAATCAGCGGAGTTACATCCTGGACAATGAATAATGGCGAATTTCCACTAGCATTACTTCGGCAGAGCGAGCTAATCAAAGTGAAGATGTCTAGCACAACTTCGCTAGAGTTCTTGCGCTCAGGCTACTTCGCATATGGCAGGAAATTTAAAATGGAATGGAGCTATTTATGTTACATGGTGCATCTAATACATTACATTTACACTGCTAACTAGACATACCAAGGGAACCTTAATAAAGTCAATAGAGTTGTTTTAATGCTCTACACATAAGCCCACAGTCAAAGGAAAACTATACCCCTCAAACAATGTAGGTCTGCATAAAAAGGTATTGCATAAAACAACTCATATGTAAAACCCTGCTTCATGTAAATAAACCATTTTCATATTAAAACCGCCTTTATTACTTGCAGTTATTTGCATGGAAGTACAGCGACATGATGCAACATTTCGAGTGGCACTCCACTCTTTATCAAGCATTGATAAAGAGTGGAGTGCCACTCGAAATGTTGCATCATGTCGCTGTACTTCCATGCAAATAACTGCAAGTAATAAAGGCGGTTTTAAAGGGGTGGTTCACCTTCAAGTTAACTTTTAGTATATTGTAGAAGGGCCAATTCTAAGAAACTTTTCAATTGGTCTTCATTATTTATTTTTCATAGTTTTTTAATCATTTGCAATTTCCTTCTGTTTCTTTGCAGCTTTCAAATGGGGGTCACTGACACCATCTAAAAACAAATGCTCTGTAAGGCTACAAATGTATTGTTATTGTCACTTTTTTTTACTTATCATTCTATTCAGTCCATCCCCTATTCATATTCCAGTCTCTTATTCAAATCAATGCAGGGTTGCTAGGGTAATTTGTACCCTAGAAACCAAATTGCTGACACTGCAAAATAAATAGCTGCTGAATAAAAAGCTAAATATCTATAAAACCACAAACAATAAAAAACGAAAACCAATTGCAAATTGTCTCAGAATATCACTCTCTACATTATACTAAAAGTTAACTCAAAGGTGAACAACCTCTTTAATAAGGAATTGGAGTGCTGTCAATGGACTTACATTTGTACCCTATGAGGAAGCTGTCGTGAACAGGCTCAACAACGTGCACCTATAAGACAAGTGGGCTGACAAAGTAAGTGCAGTTCTAACTTGGATTGCTGTTTGGGGCAATGACATAAGGGCAGAGTGATGATGTATAGGGGTTAGGGTTGCCACCTTTCCAGTTTTGACCAAAGGGAGCAAGGCCAATCGCACCCCTGCCTCTTTTGCATCACAACCCCACCTCTGCTACATCACAGCCCCACCCCCTGCCCAGAGTTAGATGGACCAAATGATGGCAAAGCTAATGGGGTGGAGATTAGATGGATCCTATTAGGGTCCATATTAGGAGTGGGAATTGAGGTTGACCAGGGCTTAAAAAGGATTTATGGGCAAAAACTATAATCCCCCTTAGCCTTTGGGGAATGAAGATATTTCCAATTGCAAAGCATTGTTTTTTATTAGCTGTTTTTTCTGTTGTAATCACGTTACCTTGCAGCGCAATCTCTTGCCCCTCACAACCACTCATTTCAACAGCCCTGAAAACCTTCACTGCCAGTGGTGGTCTCTTCTGCTAGTCTCGCCCGCCTACCAATAAAAAACAAGTAAGCAGTCTTGTTTACAGATGCCAGCTGGATGTGCTGAATCTGACTTACTATATTTATATTTGCAGACAAAAGCATTTTTTACCTTGCACTCGCTGGTCACTACCACGCTGGTTTAATAGTGAGGCACACGCACATCCAGCTGGTGTCCGCAAACATGATTGCCTACTCGTTTATTAGGAGCTATTTGGGGTGATTCAGTCATTACCCAGCTAAATTCTTACTGGCTGTATAAATATTAGGTTAGATCAATTATCAAAATTCCTTTTTTGAGGTGGAAGGGGGTGCATTGATGGAAGGCCAAATGGAGGGATCAGGGGACAGTTATTAAGAACCAGGCATTGTGATGGGGATCCACTGTAAATAGGGCAAAATGGCACACTTGTTAAGAGGCAGTTAGTCGAAAAGTGCACTGAGGTACTGATATTTTTTTGTGTGTTTCAGGCCTTTGGTTACAGGCCCTCTTAGTAGAAGTAGATTAATTAGTAATTGTGTTGCAGTGTTATGGAGTGGACAAAACTGCACCCAAGGCAACTACATGTACCTCTTACCGTTCTTCTGTACATGACCTTAGGTACATGAATCAATTAGGGAACGTTGTCATAAACCCAGTTGCTCTTCAGTGCTCTTAAGAAATAGGATATCTGAGACTCCTGTGACTTTTTGAAAATAATTAAATATTAGTTTAGTTTGTTTTTTTTAGTGTATAAAGAATGGCAAGTATTGACACTAAGGGGCAGATTTATCATTGGTCGAATTTCGAATGGAAAACAATTCAAAATTGGACCACGTGGATGGGGAGGGAAGTAAAATCCTTTGAATTCAAATATTGAATTTGAAGGATTTTACTGCTATTCGAATGAATGATCGAATAAAAATAATTTGATAATTTGTTTAAAAAGTTTGATTCGAACGATTTTAACCCTTCGATTTAATTTTTCCTATTCGATCACAAACAGCTTTAAAACACCTATGTGAGCTTCCCATAGGGTTTTAAAGCAATTAGGTAGGTTCAATCTGGCAAACTGGCCTATCGAATGATTTTTTAAAGGGGAAGTACTTCGACCATCGAATATTCGAATATGATTAAATTTGAATATTTGCATTATTCGAATCGGTCAAATATTGAAAATTCGATGGTCGAATTTGCCTAATTTGCATATTCTAAAATTCTAATCTTTTTGAAATTCGATCGAACGTTGAATCCTTCATGTGAGTTTAGTAAATCTGCCCCTTACTCTGTAGGAACCTGTCATACAGATGTTTACTTTTGTTTTCTAGCTTGTAGGTGACTGTTCAAATCTGATTGCTGATTGACTGCTATGGGAAACATAACCAGTCATATTTATCTGCAATGTTAATAAAGAACCCTCAAGCTTTGAAGATACAGGTGTTTACACTCTGCATATTTCCAGCTGAAGAATTTTGAAAAAAAATAATTTTAATGGAATAGTTTTGGTTATGGGACACTTTTTGTTAATTGTTGTATATAAAAATATGTCCCTCTGTCTTTGGTTCAGCTTTGATTTGTTTTTACCACATAGATGTTTGTACTTCTCACAATGCTCAATTTGGTTAGAAGGCACTGCAGATGATGGTGACATGAGTCTGTTTTTCCCTCCCATTTGGGAACTGAGGCATAATTAGGCAATTTAGGATGTCCCAACAATGTTTGTGTCCTTGTATCAAAGCGAAAAAGGAGATTTTTGTACTTATCAAATCCTTTTCTCTAATTACCTTCAGGGGACAGAGACTTGAATGAGATATATATATATATATAGTATAGAACAGGTATGAGATCTGTTATCCATAGTGCTCGGGACCTGGGGTCTTCCGCATAAGGGATCTTTCCATAGTTTGGATCTTCATACATATAAGTCTACTAGAACTTCATATAAACATTGGATAGAGCCAGTAAGCTGGTTTTACTTTCAATAAGGATTAATTATATCTTAGTTTGGATCAAGTACAAGGTACTGCTTAAAAAATTGTATTATTTGGATAAAATGGAGTGTATGGGAGATGGCCTTTCTGTAATTAGGAATTTTCTGGATAACAGGTTTCCGGATAACGGATCCCATACCTGTATGTGTGTGTGTGTGTGTAT
>CM044437.1:94301903-94321757 GCA_024363595.1 Xenopus borealis
CAGGGGTGCGTAGCGACTTTGGGTCAATAGCCCGGGGGGGGGGGTTTATCAAAATGTGAGACTAGAACTCACCACAGAGTTTGTTGGGCAGACAATATCGACCAATAACTTTATGGACATTGGTCAGTTTGTCAGTCACCCAGGTTTGAACATTTCCATCAGGCTGGCTTCAGTGAGCATTTATATCAGTAGGTGTACTTTGAAAATGTGAAAAAACTAAATTTTAAGGTCTGTGGTATTGTTGCAGGTTTGCATAATCTTTTCCACAAATCTCTGTCAATGGAATTGACTTAATAGAAAATATACATCAACGTTTACAGTGCTTATCTTGAAACAATTTTTATAAAATGCATTCCTTTCTTATTCTGCTGCATAACAGTTTGGCTTAATTGGTCATATGGTGGTCAATATTTCCAAATAATACTATTTTAGTGGTAGTCCCTTAACCCACGGGGCCTTGTTTTTCATATTCAGTGGAAACTAAAATCCTACAAATTAGGATGTTTTTGATGTGAGTTACATGACATAGGGGCTGCAGTAATCCACTGCTTTATAATGGGCCTGCACAGGGCTGTTTGGACCTCTGTGTACTTGAAATGTCAGGACCTATTTTGAATCTTACCTACCACTGTCCATTCACCAGTTTCTGCTCTGACCTAATGTTCCTGTTTGTCCTGGCTGTAAATAGTTTTGGCTTGGCTTCTGACCTTGTTTATTATTTCCTGGATCAGAACCTTGTCTGGATTTCCCACTGAACTGTTTCCTGACCCCAGATTATTTTGACACTTGAGAGTTGAGGCTTGATTTAGTTTGTGTTAGAAACATCTTATTTTGCTGCCATGGAATTTTGTCTTTATACTGTTGCCTGTGCCAGTTTTCCCCCAGCTGCTGCTATTTCCCCAGAATAAAATCTGCAACGTGAATAAGACACTTGAAATATTCTGAGCTTGAAACTGGCAGGAAACTGTGCTTTAAACTGGCTTATCTGTTCCTGCTGTCCCTCTCCAGTCCATGGCCCTCCATGTCTGGTCTCTTTATTGCTGTTTCTTCCTTCTTGTTAAGATACATATACTCATGTAATTGTTGATGGCTTTCTGTGCTGTATTTTGCCTGTTACCAAACCAAAAAACCCCTCACACATGTTGCATACTGTTTTGTGCTCTTATGAACTGAGTTTTCAGTAGAACTGCCTAAAAAAGTTATGGAAACAAACCAGCTGGGAAGTTTTAGGAAGAACATATAGGGCATTTTAAGTCACAAATCTTATGTTTGGAAGACCCATTAGCTGTTCTTATTAGATTATTGGTGCTACAACAGCTGATTCCTCTTTCAGATGAGCACAGGCCCAGATTTGTGGAAAGGCCACATAGGCCTGGGCCTAGGATGACAGGATTTTAGGGGGTGCATGCTGCCCAGCCACACCTACATTGGTTCAGAAACACTAGGGATAAGCAGGAGATACTATAGTTTTTTAAATTTCCCATGCACAATTCGAATTGCTCCGGACCTGATGATGAAAATTTGTGAATAAAGGGCATAGTATGGGGGTGACGAACAGCAATGGGCCTAGGGGTGCCTGCTATGTAAATTCGTCCCTGGCTGAGCATCTAGAAAGTGCATATGTAGAGATTAGTTTCTTCAGGTTTTTATTCCTACAAGCAGTTTCAAAAAGTGAAACATAATAAGTGTTTGTGTCTTGACATTCTATATAATATCCTCTGAAAGGAGAAGATAACCCTAATCAAGGGGATGAAAATAGTTTTTTGTGATAAACGTGACACCCTGCCATCTTATCATATATCTTTTGTAGACTGTGCAGATATTAAACCTTGTTTTAAGCTAAGTCCTTAAAAATTTCTGGACCTCATGGCAGGGTTGAAACAAGTCAGAAAATTCTGCTGTAGGTGTAGTACTGCAACAAAACTTTGGAAGTAGAAGACTAAACTGTAACTTTGTGATGGATGGCATTCTGTATACTGTTTTACTACAAATTATGCTATTATAAATGTTTTTTATTTAGTTAGTACTAATAATATCATCTGGAAGTCCAAGGACCCTTTCTTGGGTATATCTACTGTATTCTCTGTTCCGACCCAGTCTCTGTCTCAGGCATTCAGCATTTCTGCACTTTTATTTATTTATTTATTTATTTAAATTATGATTATATTCTACATAGCAGAACAAACCTTATATAATGATCTATCGTTTCTCACTATTAAAACTAGTGAGCCTTCAAGCCCAATGGCATTAACATTCCCTCGGTTTTACTATGAATATAATCTTGGTGTTATCACTTTACTCAGGAAGACAGAAGCGTTGTCTTAAAATTGCAGTTCTGCCCAAGCGGCTGTGTAATCCATCTGTGCTGTAGAAGTATAACGTAGCATAAATACATAAAGGACACATTTGTTATAAAAATAGTGCATGCAGATTAGATTCTAACATATTTTAATTCTTGTTAGAAATCTGTCTTCTTCTTGCAATACAGTTTTCTGTTTTTTAAACGGTCTCTGTGAACATGTCCCACAAGACCCATGCATTTAAGGACATTGGGAGATGCCCACCTCATATCTTTACGTAAGTAGAAAACACAGTCACCAGGGATTACCATTTATACAGCAAAGCCCTTCCATAGAAAGTACACCAGGATGGGGTGTTTTTATTTTTACTGAAGCACCAGCCTGGGTAAAAAGTTAATAATGTTCACTGGGTGTGCCTAAAAATGTCAAGCTTTTTTTTTATTTTTTATTTTTTTATAAGAACGTACCTTTTACTGGTGTTCTCCTTAATTAGATCACATTGTTTGGTCACTACATAACATGAATCTTTCTCATCTTTTGTAAATCTTTCTTAAACAATTGTTATTGGCCTGGTCACCAACCAGTTGAATTGTGTAGGAATTATGAAGGGATGTATACATCCAGCCATTTATTGCCTTATCAGTCAGTGGAGGCATACAACTAAGTTTGGAGCAAATGGTCCTGCAAACAAACATTCAGCAAGGTCATCTAGCCTAATAGCAGTTCTTCACAATTTATAAATGTAATGCATCACTGGAAAAAAAAACAGGAGCCTGAATGGTGGCAGATATTAACTAATTTAAGAGTGGATGATTTTTTTTTTAACATGCATAATATCCAATGCTATTGGGATCTTAAAACCTGCAGTTATTTTGTATAGATTTTCATATATATAATTACATATATAAGAGTATAGATATGTCTGTATAATTATGTGTATATGTGAGTTGATTTTGAGGGGGATGGTGTTTTTTTTTTTTCAATCTAACTTAACTATGTAACCATATGTATGCTCTTCGCTATTCCCTCCACTATGGAGGCATTTCTTTAGGTGTGATGGCAATACCTAGTATCTATCAATTGCAGGGATATCAGCTGAAGCTTCAACCATCCTAGGGCAGAAATAACAGCTACCAGCACAGAGAAATGTTTGATACCCCCTGTTGAACAGAGATGTGCATATCAGGTCTGAGTTACTGAAACGCATAATTACTTAACAGCGTCGTATCTTCCTTTTGCCTGTAGCCAAGACCTCACAAACGGCATACTGTGATAGTATTTATATGAAAATGTTGAGAGAAAAAGTTTGCTGTGCTTCTAACCTTCTCCTGTTCTCACCTTCAAGATTTCTCTTTGGCAGCCTGCTAAGATGTTGTGCCACAATCTGCCATCTTCCGTACAGAGCTTTAAACACTCCTTCTAAGAACTCTCTAATACCACCTGACTACTGTTGAAACAGCCTAGATTAATTCAGTATTTCTTACACTTCTAATAAAACTCTGCTTCACCTGTTTCCAAACTAATGAATATCTACCTGTGTCTCCACATATTTACAAACACTTGTATGAACAATATTGTGTTTCAGTGTGTTTCCCATAATGGCACTGCACATTGTCTACCAATACTTTTTACAGCTCAGAAAGACACTAAAGTTTTTTTCCCCATAGCAGTGCTGGAAATGGGGAGGGATGCCATCCCTTCACTATTTTTGTAAAATGGCATCCCCTCAAAGGGGATGCAAGAGTTGTGCATCCCGGAACTTTCTTTTGCCCCTCTCCACTCTGCATGCAAATAAAATGCTGAGGTAAAATAAAATATAGTTAAATATTTAGAAGATAAAAGATTACTGGGAGAGAAATAGAGAAGAGACAGAGAAGTGTTAAACAGATAAAGAAGGTGGAGGCATCAGAGAGAGTTATAGAGAAAAGGAGAGAAGAAGAAAACGGGGAAAAAAGAGAAAATGAAGTTATTAAACAGCAGCAAATTAAGGAATAGTGAGAGAATGATATATATGAAATAATCTTGGGTAATATAGATTATGATGGGGTTGTGCTATGTTATGACACAATACACAGGCAGGGAGCTTGTTGCAGAAGTTGGATTGACAGCCAAGAAAAGTCATGTGCACAGTTTTCGTTTTGGAGTCACTACAGGCAGGGCCACCATCAGGGAAGCACAGGGGGTATTCCTGTACCAGGCCCGGCCTGAAGGGGGGCCCAGCTGTACTGCACTTTATGAAACAGTCGGGCCCCCTTGACCACATGCCTCCTTTTCCGTCTTCTGCAGCCGAGGTGCTGAACAGCTGAAGTCCCAAAAGCGATGAAAAGACCCAAAGTCCTGAAGAAGCGAAAAGACCCAAAATCACCAAAGAAGGCAAAGTTGAAGTCCTGAAGCCACGAGTCGAATTCTACTGAACTCCAATTTTATTTATTTATTTTTTAATACCAATGTATTATTTTAATATACTATAGGTCCCTGCCACCAATTTTTTTTGAAAAAAATATTCTCTGGGCCCCCAGTTTTTTTAATTTGTAAGGGGGGGTCCTGGCACCAATGTTTTTTTTTTATTCTCTCTGGGGCACCATTTTTTTTTAACTTATAGGGGGGGGCCCTGGTCACCAATTATTTGTTTTAACTTATAGGGGGGTCCTGGTCACCAATTATTTGTTTTAACTTGTAGGGGGGCCCTGACCACCTGTTGACACAGTTTTTTTAACGTATAAGGGGGCCCTGACCATCAATAACTTGTGTGTGTATGTTACCTTTTTTAGTGCTGAAGTCTGTGTGGTGTTTTAACTGTGGTGTAGAGTGGGTGGGCGTTATCTGGGGGGTGGGCGGGGCCCTGTGATTTCTAATGGTGGCCCAGCCTCCAGGTAGGCCTAGCCAGTAAAACACCTGCCGGGGCCGGTATTACAAATTTACTGGCAATGTAGTTGTAATTTGTAATACCCTTAAAGGGGAATTCAGCCCCTCCAGCGCTAACCCCCAGCCCCCCACCCACATACTACTGCATATGCGCTGAAAATTCACGAAGCACCTACGGAAGAAGGAAGAAGACGTTGCTGTTGAAGATGGTGCCCGGAACCTGGCTGGAGGGGACCTGCACGGGGGGGTAGTGACTTAGGGGCATTTGCCCTGGGGGAAAGGTAGGCTGTGAGGGAGGGGGGCCTACGGGTGGGAGGGGGTTAGCACGAGAGCTGTTGAATTCCCGCAGGGGTTCTCCCCATTTCACTTGCCCTCGATTGTTTGGTAATTCTTTGCTTAGCAAATTATTGAAGAGATGCCGTCCTCTTTTCCAAATACCGGGCATACAATCGTTGTAGAGACTTGGAAAATAGGTATCATATGTGCAGAACCCTACCTACTGGTCACATACTTAGGAAAATATATGCATACTGGACATTAAACTGCAAATTAAAAGGAAATACCAAAATGGAAATAGCAAAATGTTTTGCTTTAAATTTGGTGAAACCAGAACGTATTGGTGTGTGAGGTTTAATATAACAATGGGAGTGGTTTATGGTTGTGAGAGGGGCTTGTTTTAGCACGCTGCACTACACTCACCACACAAACACATGAAAATCTGCATCAATATTGTTTGAGATAATGGTTTATTCCAACAAAGTTCACCTTTAGGTGAAAATGTCTTAAAATGTATTGGCAAATAGCACTCAAATACTGAAACATCTTTTTAATGAATATGATTTTTCTTTTCAAGGCCAGTTTAGCAGCCCAAAATATGTATTAAAATGAATTACTTAACTGCACCTTCAGCTGCTTCAGCAGAGACATATTTGTGTTTGAGTTTCTTAGACCATGTACAGAGGCTTTTTGAAGGGCTAAACTCTAGGATGCTTCTGGATTATGTTTACCAGAATGTTTTTTATTGCAGCCTGGACTTGATCATCTTCTAAAAAAACCACTACATCAGACTGCATCATTGAGTAAAAGTTTGCCATACACGTAACCATCAGATCTTTTGGGCAAGTCACCAAATCAGTGGATGCATGCTTCATCCATCCATCTCCTGGGCCTAATCAGGTCTAACCAAAAATAATTTCGGCTTATGATCATATGGCAAAAGGGACGTACGGAAATGGTGGGAGTAGAGGAACCATGTCCATGGACCTATGTTCTTTCTTGAGTTTATTTTTTTTAGATCAGCCTCATCAATACTTGAATAAGCCCAAGTCATCTTCAACTTGGTGCCTGTTATATGCAGCTGTGTACTTCGACAGAAATATGGCATTCATTTTCATGAGCCTTTTATATTAAATGCAACACAGAGGGTTTTTGCACTTGTTTAACCTCAATAATTATGTGATCCACTGCACTAATAAATGGCTTAAGAATCCACTATCTGTTTTCTTGTTGTCTTTATTATGAGAGTTTTCCATTCATCTTGGATGACAGCTATGTTGTCACCTTTGAAATAAATAGGGGGAAAACAAATTGCTTGGGAGCATTAGGGTGCATATCTGAGACAATTTCCCAGTCTATCTTTCTTATCCCTGCGTAAAAACATATATATCAAATCCACAGGACTGCATTATTCATGTCAAGGGAAATTTCTGCTTTCCTTTTGGCAACTATATCCTTCTGCTTTAGAACTGTTCTGAATTAAAAGGCAGGCTTATGACTACTGACAGGCATATTCCTGAACACAACAATTTTTGTTTTTAATTAATTTATATATATATATATATATATATATATAGTGTCCCTTAAATCAAAAACAACAGGCCGATGCAGTTTTAAGACTCGGTAAGGCTTTTTACCCACAAATGAGGAATTATGCATTAGTTGTAGTTTTATGTTTTTCAACATAAAGAATGTTGCTCTTGTTTCATACCAACACTGTAAGCATTCAAAGTGTAAAACTTGTTTCATACATGTAACTGGGTATAGGGTAAGCTAAATAAAAAGTGTAAGATTATTTTTTCTGAAACCAGGACTACATAGCAGTTAATTTCTCACAGCAGCACAGGTGGATTAAACATTAGCACAGGGGGATTAAGCAGCATAGGAGGATTATTCAGACTAATTAGTACAAGAAGGGAGTCAATTATTGGCACAAGTAAATCTATCAAAATTCTGTAGTTAATTTGATGGGAATTCACAAAAGTAGCATTACCACCATTACCAAACATTTGTTTATACCAGAAAATCATCAAATGACTAATGTCCATCTGAACATCAAAACCAAAATGTCAAGAAATGTAGCAAATTTATTTAACTTCATCTTTCGAAATTTGGGTAGTTATTTATTAAAGCTCAGATTTTTCTGGTTGGGCTTTTAAATGGGGAAAACTCAATTTTTTTTTATTTATTCTACCCCAAAGCTGCTAAAAGTCCAAAGCCGAAAATACTCAATCTTAAACCTGTCTTGTAAAAGTCAATGCCAGATGTCCCTTTTCCAATTTGAAGATACAGGTATGGGACCTGTTATCCAGAATGCTCAAAACCTGGGGTATAATGGATATTTCTGTAAACATTAAATAAACCCAATTGGCTGACTCTGTTTCCATTAATGATTCATTATATCTTAGTTTGGATGTGATATATCTTAGTTTGGATCATGTATAGGGTACTGTTTTATTATTATTAAAAAGGAAATAATGTTTAAAAATCTGAATTATTTGCATAAAATAGAGTCTATGGGAGATGGCCTTTCCGTTATTTAGGCTATACAAAGGCAAGAAGCAAACCTATTCACATGGGCTTAAAGGGGATTTCAACCCCCCCCCCGGTGAATAATGGATCCCATACCTGTATTATGTTCTATGCTGGGTTTTGTATGTTAATCCGAAAAGTTAGCGCCGGGGGGGGGGGGGGGTTCATTCTCAGCAAGTCCAGTTGTTTTGAGTTACTTGTGCTAGATATACTGCTGGATGAATGAGAATCTTCATAGTCACATCTTTAACATGGTATAAGCAGGGCCATATTCATATATAGGCACCTGAGGGCCTGTGCTGGAGGGGGCAGAAGGTTTAAAGGAGAAGTTAACCCTCCTGGTGAAAAACCCCTCCCCCCATAGGCCCTCCTCCACTCTGGCCTACCTCCCCTATTGCCCCATACCTGTTAATTACCCCCCAAGTCCATTACGGGGGGAGGGGTTTTAGCACAGAAGGGGTTGACTTCCCCTTCAAGGGGTGGTCCTCAGGTGCCAATATCACCCAAGGACCACACCTTAAACCTTCAGCCCCCTCTTTAGCTGCTGCCAGAGATCACCTTTTTAAATCTGGTTGTGGTGTGCTCTGTGTCATGCATAGCAGAAATGACATCACATGTGACATCACTTTCACAAGATGGGAGGGGGCACAGATACTCATACTACATGTGTAAAAGATAATAGAACCTAATGCTGTTCTTTGCACACTACTAAAAACAGCATTTACTTGTGTTTTAAAAAACTAAACAAAGTTCTGGCCATGTACTCAAATTATATCATATTCATCCCTTAAACACAGTTACCTGCTGTTTATATCACATTGGCACATTATAGGAAATTACCAGTTAAAACCACCAAAACCTCTTTGAGTTTGCCTAGTTCCTGGTCTTATCTCCTCATTTTCTGTGCCGGTAATAAAGAGTGTGACAGACACAGTGAAGTTTACATTTGATTTACATCAAAGAATGTGGTACGTGAATTATCACCTGGCCGTATTAACCGTATAATTAAAGACAAAATATAAAATTTGTGGAAGCAATACATCAAAACCTAAAAGTCTGCTGCTTTTTTATATTCATAATATTTCAGGCCATACCCCATGATTTACGGTAATGCAACTGGTTTTGATTCTCTTCAAGTAATTTTAGTGCCTGACTGCTAAAATCACTTTGTGCTCTGTGCTGTATGAGGAATTTGATATGAAGGCAACATTACTGAAGATTGATGTAAATACCTTATGGGGCTCCTGTTAACCACCTCCTCACAACATATATCTTGAAATGCTGCGCAAAAGGACATGCCTTCATATAAGAAATTTAATTTAGAAAATGAATATGTGTTGTTTATCTCCCCTTAATATGAGCATTGTGTGGAATTAATTTGAAATCATTTAACCAATTTGCATGATTATTTGTCTCTATGCCAATAAAAGAGTTAAATGAAATATGATTTTGAAAGGTAAAAGTTTCCATGGTAACTACACTCAATTACTGGTTCCATCTAGCTTTTCTTTCACTTATGTTAAAGGTACAGACAGTATCATCTCCTTGCAATCCTTTTTTTTTTTTACATAATATCTATTTAGCTCAGGGTTAATTACACTAGAAATCTTGGGCAGCTTGTCTGGGCTGGCACGGTCATTCGTAATTTTGATTACTGTAGGTTTGGATAACAGCTTCCTAGAAATTTAAGGCCCACATAACCACAATTTTGTGGGGTTTTTTGTACCGTAGTGCTACCCCCCAAAAGCCACCAGCAGCCCCTAGGACAGGTAAGCCAGAGGCTAGGCCCAGCAAAGGTAAAACTAAAAAGGTAGTAAAGTAGAAAGTAATTGTGTGTATTGTTTAAATTATTGCTCAATCTGCAACATGGTTGTACAGTATTTATTCTCCTATCTATCCTATGCTTTGAATATTCTGTTGGTTGATGACAGGTTGGAAAATACAAGCCTAAGCTCTAGCAAATGAACTAAGGAATATCATTTTTCACTCAGATGGTCAGGGTTAGATTGTGTAAAAACCCATTTTATGAGAGGCAGAATCTTCTTCTATGAAGATGCAAAAATAAAAAAAAATTGGCACATTATTTAACTTGTACCACTTGATAGATCAGTAGATATTGGACTGAACAAGTGTATCTTTAAAGTTAATCTTTAAAAGTGTATATGAATGGCCCTAATGTCCTTTCCTGTTTACAATGAAAGAAAGGCAGCCACTGATTATTATACGGGTTACTCAAGAGCTAACACTGAAACCATGTACTAATCAAGTTGAGGCTTGCTGGAAGATGGGTGTGTTCTCTATATTTATAACATGCATTGTTCAATGCGTGTGCTGTACTCTGCAGAGCTGGTCTTTAGTAGCTGAAAGCTAATACAGCAGAAAGTGTATGAGGGGGAGTTGAGATGAATAGAATAATTACCTACTCAGAGCTCGGTATCCTCAAAGTGTGTACCAGGGCTGATTCTATGAGCAGTATTCACTCACTGAATATTTTTTGTAGAGAGGCCCAGACTGAAAGTCTGTTCAGAAGATATGTAATGCAATGATTTTTACAGTTAATTGTTTTCTCTAAAACCTTGGCAAGCTCTACCTTTGGTTAATGCAAAAAGCCTGTTTCACTTGTATAAATGCATAGTTTAACAATCAATAAATCTACAGCACAGACTATATAAAATATTTATAGAAAGCAACGACTTCTATGTAGGAAATAAAGTAACAGCCTTTATCTTGTGATTAATACTGTATGTATTGTAATCAAAATAAAAAAAAACAAATATATATATTAGATATTGTGGTGCACAAATAAAGTTATAAAACAAGATTATTTATAACTAATAATAATATACTTCTTTAAAAGCCTGCAAGCCATAATGGCCCTTTACATGAATATTAATAAATAATAGCGCCTCAGTGACCAGTCCCAATAAGATGTTATTGTATGGGGATTTATACCTAATCTGCTTCTACATATTTAATTTCATCTGATGGCATTCAAGTTTTCCAAACTTTGGGCCAGATTCAATTCAGTAAGAAAAATTATGCTTGCTTATCGTATGAAAACCCATGAACTGGATTCAGTTCGAGGAAATCATGAGATAAGTTTTTCTGAATTGATCTGCATCTCAAATCGAAGCTCATCCATGATTTTTCTCACCGATTTTAATCTGGCCCTTTATGCCATAACAAAGAGCCGAGAACACTGATTGACCACCAACTTTACTATAGTTATATTTATATACATTACTACGGGGTTATATGTTGTATATAATAAACCTACAACCAGGCATAGGGTGATCTCATGCTTTGTCTGTGAGTAACAACAAGTAGGGTTTAATGGACAAGGAAATGTAATTACAGTATGTTTTGAGCTTCAATTCCAGCCCAAGACAACCACAGCACTTTACCAGTAAAGATCTGTGTCTCCAAAGGTGCCCCAGTAGCTCCCCATCTTCCTTTCTGTTGATTCACTGATTCACATGCTCTGTGCTGCTGTCACTGAGCTTAGGGACCACCTCAAAATATACAGTACACATAGAATATACATTTCACAATATAAGGTTGATTAGTAATTAATACAAATAATTACTACATGGCAGCACAGAAACCAGTGTAAATATCATCAGAATTTAATAATCAGCCATGTAGCATCAGTTCATATTACAGTCCAACCTCATTTTCTACTTGATAATTTGCAAAAACCTGTAAGCTTAGCTTCTCAACAGCTGCTCAGAGCCCACTGAGCATGTGAGTGTCACAGACACTTTCCAAGATGGTGACCCCCTGTGTCAAGTTTGAAATCCTGGATCATTGCTGCTATTGACAAGCTGAAACTTTAGGCTGGTGCAATAAGTTCAGCATATAAAACATGGCATTTTTTTCCATATTCGTTTTTAGGGTTTAATTGTCCTTTAAAGCCCATGGCATGTAAATCATGTGTGCTTCACTATCATGTTGCCTATTTCTGGGCATGATTGCCTCTCCAAAGAGGTTGTTAAATATATAAAGAGGACTGCTGTGGAAAAGTACTATCCAACTGGTTTCCACTGCATAAATTGATGATGAGGCTGCTGGGAGTTGCAACAGTCAGTTGCTAGCAGTAGCTGTTCTCTTTCACCTCTCTAGGATCTTCTTAGGATCTTATTTTCAACTGATAAACTCATACCTTGGCATGCTTCAGTGCTTTCCTTGGAGCAATTATTTTATAATTTTTGCAATTTTGTAATGACAGTGCATTATGAAAACTCATTAGTGATCCTTTTTTGTAATTATTGGTCAATTTGATGGGGAAATGGAGTCCGTAAAGCTTTTTTGAACCTAAGGCCAACACTTCATCCTCCACTGATCTTTTCTACCCAGTGCTACCATTTCCACAGCACAATCCAATAGCTATTTCCTATTCACGTCTATAGGGCCTAGTGGCAATATTTATACTTGATGAAAACCCTGCTATGTTCCTGCTGTCGTGTGGCGTTTACAAGGCTGGTAAGGTTCAGCATCTAATGAAGCAAAGCGAGTTAGATCCATCACTGTGTTTGCTGATAATTACTATTACCTAATGCAGAAGCATGCTTACTTTCATTGAGGGCTCATGAAAATGCATTTCTATTTGACAGAAATTATTTCTCACCAGAGGAAAAAAATATCCCAGTAGCACTGCCATTGCTTCCTATATTAACTGCCTGAAATCTCTATTGCCTCCTGATTGTTCTTTTTAGAGTAATCATGTTGCATTAAATCATCTGCTTCTCTCTGTCAATGTCAGTTCCAAGGCTAATGGGGTATGTTTCCTTTGTTGCAGTTTTGCAAGTGTAAAGCTGACACAGAGAAGTAGCATACAGATTTATCACAGTCCTTGTACAGAACAAATAAAACGTTTTGCAGAAAATCATCTGAAAACCTGTGCAATCACATGGAATAATAAAAGCAGCAGACATGCTAGTGTGTTGGTCTCTGATGATCTGCTAAAAAATCAATCTTAGCCAGTTTCACACCTATTGGCTGTATTTCCTGTATGTATTACTGCATGGAAACCTTGAGCATAATGGAAAAATGTCACTCATGTTGCTTTAGAAATATTTGATCAAACAGGATTTAAATTAACTTGAACAATAAAAGTTATTGATGATTTGATGAATGATATTCTATTAGCAATTTTACCCCTGAACTAACACTGCTTCAACAATACCAATTACCCTGAATCAGATAACCAGTAGTGTGATTTGTGCTGTTCCAGGTTCAATCCCTTGTTTACCACTGCAGGTATAGGAACCCGTTAAAAATGTAGCCCCATACATATATTTTACAATGCTTTATAAAGTCTTTATGGTTAATATATATATATATATTTGTGGAGAGGCCAACTAGGCAGGGTGGCAGGATTTTAGGGGGCAGCATGCTGCCCAGACACACCCACATTGCTTCAGAAACACTGGGGATACGCAGGAGAAACTAGTTAATGAAACTAGTTAATGAAATTAGTTTTTTAATTTCCAATGCACCAATCCCCATTGCTCCGGTCCTGATGAAGAAAATTTGCAAATAAAGGGCAGAGTAAGGGGGGCGACAAATGCAGTGGGCCTAGGGGCGCCCTCTATGTAAATCCGGCCGTGTGTATATATATATATATATATATATATTTGCCTTTATAGCATTATATATAATAGGACCAAAGTTTTTCACAAGCTCTAGATTTTTTTGGAATGCAAAGAATTCAGTGTCGCAAAAATTCATAACAATAAAATTTTCTTTTGTGAAGTAGTTAAACAATATTCTGTGCATACATTGAACTATGCTCTACTACATGATTGTCTTTTAAAAGAAAATGGAAAATAGTGAAAAGTCTCCATCTTTTGGAACTATAGCCTTCTTGTTGTGCTACTGATTAACATTGTAGTGATTAACATATCCCCACATTTTGCCAGTGATTAATAGCACGGATTTATAAAACACATATATCAAGCACAGTGTTTAAGGCTAAGGCCAGATGGGGAGTTTTCGGGGGGAGATCTGTCGCCTGGCGACTTATCGCCGCGACGAATCTCCCCGAATAGCTTGGCCAGGCAATTTTCAGCGACTTTGAAAATCGCTCTGCTGCGTGTGAATAAGCGCAGGCGACTTTACCACTAGCGGGTGCGCAGCGCTAACAAGCTATTCGGGGAGATTAGTTGCCTCAAAGACGTGGCGTTTTGTCGCCAGGCGACTAATCTCCACGAATCTGCTTATCTGGATGAGCCATTAAAGTGAGATCCATTAGTTAATTAAGATATGCTTCTGTACTGTGATCACTGACCTGATATTTGGCCACTTATATAGAGATAGAGATAAGATTAATGAAGTTGCTTCCCTTAGGGTAGGGACAGACAGGGAGATTCAGGGAGATTCTGTCGCCTGCTAAAAACGCCAGGAGACAGAATCTCCCCGAATCTCCCTGTCTGTCCCTACCCTAAAGGACTAGTACCAGTGAAAGTGCTTAGCAAGGCTCAATTTCTCTCCTGTGAAGAGATTTGTTGGCTCCTGTCACACAGACTCCAAGCAGAACTGTACCAGGCTGTCTTTGTGAGACCAGTTACTATAATTTACAGATCTTTTATAGGCTTAGAGGTTTCTTTCTCAGAATTAAGGTATCAACTCTACAGTTTTTAGCAGATAAAGAGACAGTGTACAGCTGATATTATTTTGTAAAATATCAATGACTCTCTACATTTCACAAAATCATGATCTTTAGTCTTATATAATCTACAGTTGGGGCAGATTTATCAAGGGTCAAAGTGAAAATTTGAATGAAAAAAATAGAATTTAGAGGTATTTTTGTCTACATCGAGTAGGGAATAGTCCAAATTTGTTTCAAATTTGCAAAAAATTGGAATTTCGAAATTTATCATGTACTGTCTCTTTAAAAATTCGAATTCAACTATTCGCCTGCTGAATTGCTGTTTTAGCCTATGGGGGACCTCATAAAACCTATTTGGAGTCAATTGGTGTACTTTGAAAATTTCGAAGTTTAGTTTGGGAAAAACCTTGAATTGAATGCACTAAAAATTGTAATCGAGTGATTCGATACAGACCTATTTGATCAAAAAATGCAGTTCTGTTATCCAAATATATATTGTGTTTTTCATCCTTTGATGGAACTCCTTCAACCCTACAGTACCTGTAACAGGGCTAATGATACACAGAAGGTAAAGAGTGCTTTTGCCACTTATTGCCAACCCATTGCAGTCTATGTTAATTAAAATAAAATCACCTGTGCTGGTTATTTTAATGAAAATCACATATGTAGTAATTATGGTAGACTAGAGGCAATTTTTGGCATTTAGACTTGTTTTTATCTGCCTTCAGACCTCTGTGTTTCTAACTCGGTAGTAATTTGGTGGTTGGCTCTAGTCATTGTATATCTGGCTTTAGAGAAGAAACTAATAATTAAAATGACACAGGACAGGGTTGCAACTAAGCTGGTACCATCACACATACTTTTTGGAGGAATTGACAATGCTGGATCTAAATGTCCTTGCTGCTATTATGGGCAGCCCACAGTGTAAATCAGTGAGTTGCATTGTGTGTGTTGCTTCCAAAGAAGCACTGGAGAATGACTAGAAGTTAAACTTTAAAAGACCTAGATCAATGTTGCCCAACTGGTGGCCTGCAACCCCCCCTTGTGTGGACCCCCACATGAAAGTCTGCATGTTGAGCCTGCTTACCTTATGTAAACTTTTAAAGGTGTCAGTACTGAGATTATCTACCCTGCATTGTTTTCACCTCAAATTCAGTAAAATTCACACTTGTAATCCCTCTGCATTGTTTACACCTGTGACACCTCTAATGTTCACACCCCTAAAGAGCTGTATTGTTCATACCTCAGAGATGGACTGAAAGTGCCCACATTGTTCACCTGTTCACACCTGCTGGCAGGGCCGGAACTAGGGGTACGCAGAGTAGGCACATGCCTAGGGCGCAAAGCTTGGGGGGCTTTCACTTCTGCCTGCCCCTAGTCCGCCTCAGTTCTGCTCCGCTTCTGCCTGCGCGCGCACATAAGGGGAGGGGGGAGCATGCTCTTCTCCTCCGCTTCTGCCTGCTGCATGCGCGCACACATAAGGGGGGGGAGCGTGCGCTGCTCCTCCGCTTCTGCCTGCTGTGTGCGCACGCACATAAGGGGTGGGGGGAGCATGCACAGTGGATGGGGCGCCATGGCTGGCTGTGTTGCCTGGGGCGCCCAGCTGCCCTGGCCCAGCCCTGCCTGCTGGAAGATACCAGCACTATGTCACTGTATGTAGTACATCATAGACTGGTCCTGATAGGTTTCCCTGTCTTCTGCTGTGTTCTGCCTGCCATATGCTCCCTGTGTGTGCTACACTCTGACTGCCCTATGCTCCTTGTGTGTGTCATACTCTGCCTGCCCTATGCTCCCTGCGTGTGCCATTGTCTGCCTGCCCCTGCATGTGACATACTGTACCTGCCCCATGCTCCTTGTGTGTGCTATACTTTGCCTGACCCATGCTCCTTGTGCATGCCATACTTTGCCTGCCCTATGCTCTTGTGTGTGACATAGTCTGCCTGCCATATGCTCTGTGTGTGCCATATTCTGCCTGCCCTATTCTTTGTGTGTGCCATTTACATTGCCTGCCCTATGCTCCCTGTAAGCGTTATAATTTGCCTGCCTTACTCTACCTGTTTGTGGTGAATGTTACTTGACAAACATTGCTCCAATAATTGCACCTCAATTTGCTCATCAATGCATTCCTCTCCCTTGCATTATGGTACAAACACACCACTTGTTTGCTCCTCTCCTGTATCATAGTCCCTACAGATTATCTCAGAAGACAAACTTCAGTTGCTTCAACTCTGTGGGAGTTATTTAGCAAAGGTCAAGATTTTTTTACTTCAATTAAACTCTAAACACTAGAACTGGCAAAACACTCGAGCACCAAACAGGCTGTTAGCCTCAGATGGTTCAAGGGACCTCTGCCATTGACAGGTTTTTGGTGGTGTATTTTCAGAAGTCAAGCTATATCTTGGGTCAGGGTATAATAAATCTTGAATATTTGATCTTTTTTTTTTTTTTGGTTTTTTTTTAAACCCGAGTTGTGACCAAAAAATATTCATAAATCTGACCCTATGCATCCACGGAGATTAGCGGAGGCACTGTAAACATAAGAATAAGATAAAAAATACACCTGTAGTACTATGCTTAAAATATTTAACTGTGTGTGGTATCACAGAGATACAGAGAACACACAAACTTCTTGAATATTGTACCCAAGTCAAAGTGTTGACCATAAACCCACTATGCCACCCACACTGCTAACAAAAAGAGAATGTACATTGTTAACATAGTTAAACAAGATTCTTTGGAAGTATAACACTACAGTCACACCAATGCCTAACACTGCGAAACACTATAATCTGATTTATATGGAAACCTTGGGGCTTATCTGTCATCACAACCCTATAGTGATGAAACATATTACCAATCAGCAACAATATCTAGTGTACTACTATGGTGACTACAGTCTCTGTGTAACATGGTTGTGCATTCTGCCACTGCTCATGCATTTGTTCTGGTTTATGGCAAAGCTTCACCCTTAAACACAGATTATACCCAATACTTCACTTATAGGGTTAAGCAAGCTCTTGACAGACATTTTGTTTCACAAGAGACCATACTTCTCTTGATTACTATTATTATCATTATAATAAGTATGACAATGCATGGAAACTAGGCAGCCACAGAATCAGTGTGATTATGTCCTTTCCCCTCCCTAACTCATTCCAAATAGCTGAGGCTCTGATTATTCTGCTGATTACTGGCAAGTCCATAGCAAAGCCAAGTTTAGATGGAAGGTCCACTATACATATTGTGTTGGTTGGTTATGTTTCATAGTTCATTTAGGGCTGGGACAGACTGGGAGATTCGGGGAGATTCTGTCGCCTGGCGTTTAATCGCAGGCGACAATCTCCCCGAACTCCCTTCTCCCTGTCTCCTGCTTGTTTAAATGAAAAAGCGCCAGCGCTGATACATACTCGGCGCGGCGATTTCCGGAATCGCCCGAAGTTACTTTGTGAGGAAACTTTGGGCAATTCCGGAAATCACCACGCCGCGTGTGTATCAGCGCTGTCGCTTTATCATTTAAACAAGTGGCGGACAGGGAGAAGGCAGTTCAGGGAGATTGTCGCCTGCGATTAAAAGCCAGGCGACAGAATCTCCCCAAATCTCCCTGTCTGTCCCAGCCCTTATAGTGCTTAGGGAATAAAATCCATGTGATAATACATGGAATTCCTTTAGATTGCAAAATATTGCAAGTATAACCCTCTAATCCTATTCTTACTTTGTAAACTCCTGTTAAATTTTTGTAAGATCCTTGATTGTTATAAATTAATATAAAGCGCTGTTAGTTATGCAGGCATGAGATCTGTTATCCAGAAATCCGTTATATAGAAAGCTCTGAATTACGAGAAGGCCATCTCTCATGGACTCCATTTTATCCACATAATCCACATTTAAAAAAAAAAATTCCCTTTTGTCTGTAATAATAAAAAAGTACCTTGTATTCTACAGGTGTATTTCTACAGCCTTGTGTAGTTAAATTGTGAAGACATACATACATCTTTTCACTTTTTTTATTTTGGTTAGTTTAATGGCAGGTTAGAAAACAAAACCTATTCTGAGGCACAATTCACAGCACACCAACAGCTGAATAAATAATAATTGTCAAACCTTTTTGCATTGGACACATTTTTCAGCATGTGACATTGAGAAATGTATTAATAGATTTTATCTTTTTATAAATATCGTTACTAAAACCTTGCTTTGACTGTGCAATTATATTTTTGCTTAGTCCACGTCTGACCTTGTGTTTCTTACACTGATAATGCTCCAAATATTGTATGGCCTTAATGATGAATCTCTGCAAGTGCCAGTTCCTGTGGGTGTACATAAATCAGTAATAAGTGTGTACTGAAACCAGTAGGAGTTGTGTGGTTAGCCATAATCAGTGCTTGCTTGTGCAATAAGGCAGCTCACAACAAGTCCAGTCTATATTTAGCTGGCATGGGGTCTAAATCTCCACTGTGGCATATTAATTGTTTTTACTGAGTTCTATTGTAGCTGAGCAGGATAATGGAGTCAAAAGCTTTGATTTCTAACTTCTAACACAGAATAATATTAAATTATGCATTAGTGTCAGAGTGCATTTCATATGTGCTAGGGGATTACTGTGCAAATGGCTACTCAAGTTAACTCTTCACTTCCAGAAATGCAAAGCTAGACATCTTACTTCTTCACAGTTATGTCTGGAATATCTTTGGAATATCTTTGCATTATACTCCTGGCATGCCACCAAGGGGGCCACAATCAGACTGCAATAAATTTCTAAAAGCAGGTCGACCGAAGAGATATCTACAACATATCTCTTTTTTACATTTCATTTTTACCCATTTTTCTTCACATTTTTCATATTAGCTTTATATTTGAGAAAAATTCCTAAGGAATGTTAAAAAGCTGTCATCTTTAGCTAAGACATTTCATAATAAAAAAGCAATCCTCTATATTTACCCATATTAATATATTAGAAAGTATTTTTAAAAAATAAACCAAAAATGCTCTCCTTTTAAAACAAAACAGGCTTGTAAAAGGAGTATCTAAGACTCATTTACAACCTCAAGTGCAATAGCACTAAAATAGAGACAATGGTGTATGTACTAAGAGGTAATGTTTCCTTTGCACCATGTTATTTAGCTAAATGGATCCACGGGAAAACGCTCATTTAAGTATTTTCTGACTGAAATTGCTAATCTCAGCTATCTTGCTAATCTTAGCTAATAACAGGTTATATGGGTTCTTCTCTGCCAGCTAAAATCGCAGGCTGAGAATACGCCTTGCCAGTAA
>CM044437.1:94322931-94338964 GCA_024363595.1 Xenopus borealis
TGTATATATATATATATAATATATATACACAGTTGTGCTCATAAGTTTACATACCCTAGCAGAATTAAGGTTGATTAAGACTAAGAGTGCTAGCTGAAATGTTTAGCTTTCTGCTCCAATAAACACCAAACTTTTTGCATGAAGTCCTGTGAGTGTGATCCCCTATCTATATATCTATATATATAATATATATTCTGGTAACTTGCTGGTTGATCGTGTGTATGTATAGAAACCCAAAACATAAGGTGTAGCATTTCAAGCCTAATTCTTTGTTGGCCTTCACCATTCCAAAATGCCCAAAATGCTTGCCTCAAACTGATCAACTGACAGAAGCTGTAAATAATGGAAGATACACCAAGAAGCTTGCCACTGCTCCTGTATAAACTAATAGCAAAAGTCAAAGTTGTGCTTACACTAAATATTTTTAAATTATAAAGCTGGGTGGATATGTGACCATTTAGCTCATACAAAGAAAATTCATTTTTTAATTTATACAGTGGGGGTGAATGAGGAAGTGCAATGGATGCTGGTCAGATGATCTCACGTTGTGTTATTGTTTCTTGTTCCTGTTGTTATCTCCCATATGATGAAGGTCTGTATTGGTGATAATGTGCAAATCTTAAATCCCTGGGCTTTAAAGGAGTTGTTCCCCTTCCAACACTTTTTTCAGTTCAGTCAGTATCCGATAGCTCACCAGAAATAAAGACTTTTTCCAATTACTTTCTATGTTCTATGTGTGAACATTTTTCTAATATTGAAATGTGTCGAATTTTTCACCTTTCTAAAGCTGCTTTGGGAAGGGGGGGGGGGGGTACCGACCCGCTAAACTGTTCTAAATTGATACATTTAGTTGCTACATTGTTTATATTTTCCCCTGCTGAGCAGAATCCGAGTTTCATTACAGGCAGCTGTTAAGGTGGCCATAGACGCACAGATAATATCGTACGAAACGAATTTTCGTACGATATTCGGTGCATGTATGGTGGGAAATGAGCCGACCGACATCGTCAGAGGATTAAGATATCGGTCGGCTGGTTGATCGGACTGGACGGAAAATTTTGATCGGATGCCTTTGAAAGCTCCCTGAACATCGGCCATTGTTAGTGCTGAATCGTCAGATACAAGTAGAATTCTATTGTTTCTACCTGTATATCTGACGATTCAGCTCTACACGTGTGTGCTGAAACGAACGATCTTTCTTGGAAAGATCTTTCCCGAGAAAGATCGTAATTGTTACGTCTATGGCCAGCTTTAGAATTGATACAATAGTTACTAATGCTCCAGAGATGCTGAGAAACGTGTCAACTAAATGTTGCAAAATTGTAACAGTGCAGAATCTGCAACTGCATTACTGAGCTGCCATACCAAAGACAGAGACATTAAACTTTAAACTTATATTTTAGAAAACTATAAAAAATGGAAAGTAATTGAAAAAAGTCTTTATTAACAATCTGAAAACAACTCAACTGAAAAGTGTTTGGAAGGTGAGCAATTCCTTTAAAGGAGAATGAAAACCTAACTAAAAAAGTAGGTCGAAATGTTGTACATTGTGTTTTGTGCTTCTGTACCAGCCCAAGACAACCACAGCCCTTTAGCAGTGTCTGTATCTCCAAAGATGCCCCAGTAGCTCCCCATCTTCTTTTCTGCTGATTCACTGATTCACATGATCTGTGCTGCTGTCACTTACTGAGCTTAGGGACCCACTCACAATATACAGTACACATAGAATAGAAAAATAAGGCTGATTAGTAATTAATACAGATAATTACTACATGGCATCACAGAAACCAGTGCAACTAGCATCAGAATTTAAAAATCAGCCCTGTAACATCAGCTTATTTTAAACCCCAACCTTTTCTGCTGGATAATTTGTGACAACCACTAAACTTAGTTTCCTAACAGCTGCTAAAAGCCCAATGGGCTTGTGCGTGTCACAGACACTTTCCAAGATGGTGACCACCTGTAACAAGTTTGAAGTCCTGGATCATTGCTGCCATTGAGATGCTGAAACTTTAGGCTGGTGCAATAAGTTCAGTATATAAAATATGCAATTTTTAGCCAAGTTCATTTTTAGGGTTTAGTTCTCCTTTAACAATTGAACTGGTCTAACTAGTGACCTATGATTCAAGGTCCCTGTGCTTTTTCCTATAACCCCTCCCCTACTAACCAATTGTATCTCTTATCGCTACCACCTCATTCCATGGCAAGTGTTTCCAAAGTAGCTTGAATGTGAGATTACCTAGTCCTAGGAGGATCCTTAAACTGGTCATACACTGAAGAATGTGCTTGTTTGGAGAGACTGGCAGACAAGTGTATTTTTCCCTAATATGACCACCTTGAAGCAAATGATCAGATCATAATGATGATATGAGAACTGGGAAGAGGAACATTGGGGAGAGGAGAGGACCGCATCAAAAAGCTGGTGCAGTCATTGCCACAACAAGATTTTTAAACCAGAATGATCGCTATCTGGTTGATGGTAGATATTGGCTGGGTAGGCCTGTTGGAGTACACCATACACAGTTTTTGTTGATAATTCACTGAACTGAAATTTTATCTCAGCTGGCATTCTGTCCCCACTTTTGGAGGCCTAAAGCACGGTTATTTTTATACTACCAACACGGCTATGTTTTTGGCACAATCCTAATTCTGTGTTTTAAAATTACTTTTTAGTATATTAAATATATTTTATGTTGTTGTTTGTTAATAGGAAATACAGTTTTATCACACCAGTAAATCTGGTCTTTTGTCTGTGAGTGAGAATGCAGAGAAGCAGATGGAGCACTTCACAGAATGTTGTTGCAGAGGTGGATTAAAGCCAGAAATCTGGTAAATGAAATGTGCAATTGCACAGGCCTCATATAAATACATATTTGAGATTACATTTTTCTTGATCTTGACAACATTTACATAGTTAGAAAACCAGCTGCCATCAGATAGATTTCTGAACATAATGTGCAGTAAACGAATAGAGACTCTGGTTATCAGACCTGATTACTAGAGCCCAGCGATTCCCAATAGCCCTATATGGTGGTACCTCTTTTACCCCCTTCTCAGTGGCCCTGAGTAACGTTATTAATATGCAGCAATTCCTTCACATTTCAGTTTATCGGAGCCCTGTCTATCACTGTTGCCTGTAATCACCTGGGGAAGATGGTAGCAGATTATAAAAAAATATTATACCTACAGAAACATAAGAAAGTAATGGGACCAGAAAGTATATTAGGAAATAATAGATTACAGCGAACTTGCGTTACTGAAAAAGTTGTAGAATGTTATAAGATACTACAGGAAAGCAGTGAGGCAGCTATGACTACCAGATATTGTGCATCTTGTGCATTTTATTACATTGGTTGTGCACTTTCACAGCTGTTACAGTTTTACATATTTGTCTGAAATTCATAGACAGACACTCCAAAATTCTATTGGTAATCTCATTACCAATGTTAAGGCAAGCTACCATGTTCCCTTTGCATGGCTTTTAGTCAATGCATGAGTCCAACAAACCATTCTGCATTTTTTTAGGTAGTAAGCAGTGGGGAATATGCTCTGTGGGTGGACTGGTCTGCTAATCTAACTTAGACCTTATTCACTGGCTATAGAGGCAGATCTCTTGTACAGAGCTAAAGCAGGGGTCCCCAACAGTTTTTACCCATGAGCTACATTTAAACATAAAAAAAATTGGGGAGCAACACCAGTATGAAAAAAGTTCCAAGGGGTGCCCAATATGGGCTGTAATTAGTTATTTGGTAGTCCCTTTGTGGAATGGCAGACTACAGGTAGGTGAACAAATGATGGTTGATCCCAATGTTATTAATAGGGAAAAAAGATAAATATATCGGAAGGCCAGTATTTTTTCCAGAAAAGGTGGCAACCCTAATTCAGAGTGGCAGAATTTTACTCTAGAGGACTGTGGCAGTCTCTAACTTAAATTTTTGATAAATATACCCCATTTTATGCCTCCAAACCTTGCCAAAAAAGTAATAAAAATTCAAAAATTAGCTGATCTTAAAGAAGCCCTTTTATATGTACAGGGTTCTCTGCATAGGGCATAAACTACTGCAGTTAGTACAACATAAATCACAGCACCCACTAAGACAAAAGGTTGTAGCAATGGCTTATTTCCAAGGGTCCACTTTGTACATTTTGCATAAGTTCCCAAAAATTAATGCAAAGCCACATTACCATATGCATTTCTTATTTACATTAACTGCTTATATATCTACTTATCTCCAATTCCAATTTCACTCCTGCTGCTTTACCTGTTGTTATTTGGAAGAACTTTACAAGCAAATGCTCTCTGGGCAGCTCGGCTGCCACATGGCTCTTGGCACATGAGTATGGCGCTGGTACCAGCAGCCTAGTATGTAATTAACAAAGTGAAAATTGATGATATGCTGGATTGGTAGTTTTTCTTTAATATTGTGTCTGCACATGAGAGTGGGCACAGCAGATAAATAAGCACAAAGCAGAATGCAGCAGATGCCCATCACAGCAGGTTGCTATTATCTTTGGCTACCACCAACCCTGAAGAGGGTCTTACACACACCACAAACAACACAGAAATAAACATAGATTTGCAGGCATTATTGTTCATCTATTTTGAAAGTGTAAGAGGACTCTATTCGGAGGGTTTGTTTAGAAAGTCCATAGGTGTCCTCTGGTGGTAGAACATAGGCAATACCAGTTGCAGAACAGAGAAAAAAAATCCTGGAAGAATCAGCTGAGAGAGAGAGAGAGAGAGAGAGAAATAAAAGGGTTTACCTTTAGAACAGGAGTGCTCATACTTTAATAATGCAAGACCTAATTTTAGTGATGTTGTCCCATTATGATCTACGTCCATAATATCTCTGTTAGCATTCTGTTCCATGGAAAATGCTACTTAAATATTATATTGATTTATAAGAGAATTTATATTACTATATTTAAAAAACAACTATTTCTTATACAACCTTAACAGAATAAATAGCTGAATGAAAAGAATAAAACAGGAGGGTAATTTAAGGTCACAATACACGGAGAGATCTGCTCGTTTGGCAATGTTGCCAAACGAGCTGATGTCTCACCGATATGCCCACCGTGAGGTGGGTGATATGGGGCTGATTCAAGCCACTGGTTCGGGATCAAAAATGAATGCAGATTGTAATGATTGGTAACGAGCGGTCGAATCGCGGGACTGCATCAGTGAACAGATGCGGCCGAGATCCAACGGGATTTCTCATCCCATCCGATAGACATCAGCCAGATATCGATCAGGGAAGCCCATTGGAGGGCTCCATACACAGGCCAATAAGCTGCCAATTCTGTCTGTCGGCAGCTTTTATCAGCCCATGTATGGCCACCTTTAGTCAAGCTGTTTTCTTAAGATCTACTGACCACCAGCTAAAGGTCTACTGGTAGATACAGATCTACCTTTTGGGCACCCCTGCTTTACAAAGTCCATAGGTGTCCTCTGGTGGTAGAAAGTAGGAAATACCACTTCTGCACTGTTGAATAAATCTGTAACACTAATGTTTTGATCATTTTACCTTAAAATAATAATCATAATGATTTATTTATCTATATAGTGTCAGCAAGTTACGCAGTGCTAAACATTCTTTTAAAATTATTAAATAAATTTAAACAGTTATCTGGTTGCCATGGCATAATATTATTATTTTTCAGACTAAGACTGGAGGGTGAATGTAGAAAGGATCTAAATAAAAATATATACCATTATATAGAATAAGCTTTTTGGACACAATGACCCAAGAAATAATTCTCCATGGGAGAGCTTAATGTTTTTTAAAACTATAAAGCAGTTGGTCTCATGACAGAATCTATGATTTCTTAACCATTTTTCAGAGAATATGAATGATAACACAAAAACTTTTCTTTCACGCATGTTCAGTGGTTGGCTGAAGCCATTTATTGTCAAACAACTGTGTTTACTCTTTTTAAATCATAATCACAACACAAACTACCCAAATGACCCTGATCGAAAGTTTACATACCCCAGTTAAAGGGCAAGGAAAGGCAAAGAAATAAAATCCCATTTTTACTTTCTTTAATGAAAAAGAAATCTATCTCCAATATACTTTAAAGTGGACCTGTCACAAAAATCTGTATAATAAAGGTCCTTTTCAAATGAAACATGAAATCCAATTTATTTTTTTTATTAAAGCATTCATAACTGTTTTAAGCTCATTTAAAAATCTATCAAATATTGTCTGCCCCTGCTCTATGCCTTAGGCATAGAGGCGGGGCAGATAATAACAATCACTTTCAATTCAGCACTTCCTAGATGCCACTGCTCCCCACACATTCCCCCAGTTCTCTTAACCATTTAATTGTGTAGCCAGGACGCAGGGATAGACATTGGGTCCCCCATTCTGGTGCACAAACAAGATTCTGAGATGATGCAAGGCTTGCCTTAATAACAGTGTCCACAAAATGGCTCCTGCCTGCTTGCTATAATTATGAGTTCCCAGACTGAAGAAAACTAGATTCAAATAATTTACATAGTGTAATTAATGTTCATTTTGCTTGACTAATGTGATAAAATATGATTTTGAATTTTTTTTTGGGGTGACAGGTCCACTTTAATTTAAAAATGTGTACAGTTTTTATAAGAAACTTGACTGTATGCAGTGAAATTCTCCCTTCATTTAGTGCTGTGGATAGGAATTGTCAGACGGTCCCTAACTTCTGGCAGGGAAACAATCATACTTATGAACAGCAGGGGGAGCCCCTGCCTTACTTACCAGCTATGCAGAACTCAAGCAGCTTTGTTTTTTTTATCATTTATGACGATCCCTAAGCAGCACAGACCATACTGAGCATATGCAGTGCCAGTGTCAGACAAAGATGTATAACAAAGTTACAAGACGGCCCTGTGGCCAACTTTGAAAGCATAAATCATTTGTTTGATTAGGCTTGTGGTGCAGTAAGTTCATGTTTATGTTTAGTATACAAAATACAACATATCTAGCCTCATTCTATTTTACACTTTCCTTGCCCTTTAATACCGTGTATTGCCCCCTTTAACATCAATGACAGCTTGAAGTCTTTTGTGGTAGTTGTGGATGAGGCTCTTTATCTTCTCAGATGGTAAAGCTGCCCATTCTCTCTGGCAAAAAGTCTCTAGTTCCCATAAATTCTTGGGCTGTCTTGCATAAATGCACATTTGAAGTCTCCCCAGAGTGGGTCGATGATATTGAGGTCAGGAGACTGAGATGGCCACTCCAGAGCTTTCACTTTATTTTGCTGTAGCCAATGATAGGTCAACTTGGCCTTGTGTTTTGGATTATTGTCATGTTGGAATGTCCAAGTACGTCCCATGTGCAGCTGATGAGTGCAAATTTTCCTTCACCTGAAGTCATTTGTGGGTTTTTCCTTGCCTCTCGAACAATTTTTCTGGCAGTTGTGATTGAAATATTAGTTGGTCAACCCGACTGTGGTTCGGTGTCAACAGAACCCCTAATTTTCCACTTTTTGAAGTTTGAACACTGCTGATTGGCATTCTCAATTCCTATTGATATCCCTTTCCTGTTTTATAGAGTTCAACTACCTATTCCCGCAGATCCTTTGACAATTCTTTTGCTTTCCCTGTGACTTAGAATCCAAAAAACACCAGTGCAGCACTGGATGAAAGATGCAAGCGTCTGTCAGGAGTCCAGAAAGTAATTGACCTTTTATACACACCCACTAATTACAAGCAAACAGATCACAGATGAAGATGGTTACCTTTAATAGCCATTCTAATCCTTTTGTGTCAAGTTGTGTGCATATTTTCAGGCTAAATCGTCCAGGCATGTAACTTTTGATCAGGGTCATTTGAGTAGTTTGTGTAGTGATTATGATTTAAAAAGAGTAAACACAGTTGTTTGACAATAAATGGCTTCAGCCAACCACTAACAGTGAAAGAAAAGTTTTTGTGTTATCATTCATATTCTCTGAAAAATGGTTAAGAAATCATAAATTCTGCCAGGGTATGTAAACTTATGAGCACAACTATATGTTCAGGAAAGCATTTTAAAATGTATGCTGAAAGGGTTAGAATCAAGAGAGATATCCTATAATATTTTTGACCCCCTAAACATGTTTTAGTATAGAAGGCTGTTGTACATAAGTGGTTCTGCAGGTCTTCCCTTCTGGGTCCATAGAACATCTGTTACCCTTAGGGTGGAGGGGTAGGGGAGGCAGCATTGGGGCTGCCAGCTCAACAGCAACCCAGGCCTATACTAAATCCCAATCCTGGAAGTTATCCTACTTTGTGTATAGTGCTGTGGTGCAAGATTTTGTGCCCCTTAGTGCCACTTGCATCTGGACAATGGAAAATTAGCTTTTTAATCTTTTTGAAGGGATCCTGTCATGGGAAAAATGCATCAGTTAATAGTGCTGTAATTCATTTCTCAAAAGAGCAAACAGATTCTTTTATATTTCATTTTGAAATCTGACATGGGGTTAGACATTTTGTCAATTTCCCAGCTGCCCCAAGTCATGTGACTTGTGCTCTGATGGCTGCCCACACCAGGAAGTGCGGGTGGCCTTGTTTAAGGGCTTTCATGGACATAATGAGTAGCTTGCCAGTTTAGTCAAATATCTCTGCAAAGGTCATCATTCTTCATGGAACAATTTAGACAGTATTGAGAGTGCCCACCTCAGGTTCATTAATAAAAAAGTTAATAAGCAGAGGGCCACAAGAGGAAACTTCAATCGATTTTTGAAGACTGAAGCAACACATGGGTTTTACTAACAGATATTCATATTATTACCAGTGGGAAAGATTTTACAGGAGATTAGTTGTCTGCAGAAGCAGCGATTTATTACTGTTGATTAATGCCATGAGATTATTACAGAATACTTGTAGCTGGTGAAAAATAGGTTTGCTTTCAAAGTAAAGATGATCAGGACTGAGTATGAAGAAGCCCTATGAATGTGTCTTCCCATCTTCCCTCTTCACTTGGCTTCCCCAAGGCTAAAAAAAAACACTTTGCCATTCTCTGCATAAAATACTCTTCTCTCTTATCATTCATATACCATTCCTATTTACAGTGCCTCTCTGCTGTAGTGTAGGGTAGGGGAGTAGAGTTTCCACCTCAACCATTTTTGAAACCAAACAAATATGGAATACACAGCCTGCATGGGTAATTAGCAATTCATTTAGATGCATGGCTGAACATAAATCAGTTCAGTCTGCAGCATGCGTCTAAATGAATTGCTAATTACCCATGCAGGCTGTGTATTCCATTTGGTTTTAAATGGTTGAGGTGGAAACCCTACAGGGGCATAACTTCTGAGAAAGCAGACCCTGCAGCTAGTCTAGTAAGATTTTATTGGGTTCTTCAACAGTTAATGGAGAAGAGAAGCCACCTCCACATCTTTGCTATATATGGCCCAATGAATCCCTAATAGTGATGGGCAAATCGGCGGTGTTTCGCTTCTCTGAATTTTATGCGCGTTTCTAGAGAAATTCAGGAAATGGGAAAAATTCACGAAACGCCACCACGTCTCACTTGCCAGTGTCCATTGCCGGCGTGGAAAAAAACGAATGGCGACATCCAAAAACGGACGTCCACGTTCAAAACAAGACGCGAATCTTCGCTGGCGTTTTGCGAATCACGGGAATTCGCTGCGAATTTGCCACAGGCGAATAAATTCGCCCATCAATAATCACTAAGCAATTTCAACATAAACCCTTTTGCACACTGTTCAAGTTGAATTCTTGTCCTCAATGCGACCCCTACCGTCAACTCGCATATTAGTTGAGAAATCTTTATCAGGGGATTAGAAGGAAGAGATGAAACATTTGCGCTAGAATTGGTTTCTTAGCTCGGAACGTTTCTCTGACACTGCGTGTTTCCGCCAGGGAAAGTTTGTGTAAGCAAACACATTGCTGATCTAAAACAAATAGGGTCGCGCATGGCAACGTGAGCGAGTACGATTCTAAAAGCCCGGGGGGCGTGACGAAGAGAGAGTTTAGCTGGTGCAGACTGCTGGGAACCGATGGTTATGTTGCAGCTGTGGAACAGTGAAGAGAAAGAAGGACAGGTTCAGCGATTGGTTAGCGCTTCTACAGAAAAGCTGTAAGTGCGAGGGACAGCAGCCATGGCGTCCCCCGGGGTATTCGAAGGGTCCAGCTCTGGAGAAGCTTGCTCTGGGTGCTGCGCAGACCAGTGGGAAGAGAAAGCTGGGGAAGAGCTGCAGTGGCAGTTTGAGCAGGCAGCAAAGCATGTCCAGAATGTGGCCAGTGTGGCAAGCACGGAGCAGCTTCTGTACCTGTATGCCAGGTATAAGCAGGTACATTGCCTAGCAGTGGAGCGATTGTCTGTCTGATATAGAGGGCTGCTTTGTAATGTTATGCCTTTGTTTGCGGCCCAGGTCGCCTGGGCATGCCGTCCAGCAGTACCTATCATTTTCTTCCCGGAGCACTAGCGCTGAACTGCTGGTGTTCCGGAATAGGATGCGCATGCGCGTTATCTTTTGGAGGGAGGCAGGGCGCCCTCAAGTCGGATCTGGTCCTTCTCTCTGCACTGCTAACGCCAAAAGATGTTTAAAAACTGCCTAACGAAAGCAAATATTATTCAGCTTTTCAATAAACATGAACTAAAATGTTATTGTCAGGGCTAAACCACATGGGAGACTTGGTAGAATGATGTCAGTTTGACAGACCCCTTCAGTCACTTGGGTCAAAATAATGGGCTGTAGAGTAGACAAAACATCTGGAAAATCAGAGGCGAGACACCTGTCGGAAGGGAACGCTGCATGCTGTGTGTACATCACAGGAGATAAAATCTGACTGACTTTGTTTATCTCATTGAAATACATTGGATGTCTGATGTAGATGCAAGAACAAAACACATCATCCAACTCTATCTGATCCAACTTAAAACGACTGCTAGGATTGCATTTTTTGTTGGATCCTACAAAATCTCATGGTGTTGCATGAAAATCTGATCACATACATCTCACATACTCTGCTTGTGTTATGTACCTATATCTTTCCAATAATGTAGCAAACTTTTGAAGTGCCACCCTCACTTATTTATCGGAGTGGGTCTGGGTGGGGGGGTAGTCACACTGGAATTTAGGCTTTTGTATTCTGTATTCCTTTGTACTTAAATGGGGGCAAAGCAGTGTTCTATTCTTAAATGTGTGCCTTTCCATTGCATCAGCTCCTATAATCAAGAGAGAAACTTTGTTACAACTGGTAAATTTTGGAGTTTTGGTACTATAAAGTTATAACAAAATGTCTTCATCTGGCTTGTTGCAGAATATAAATTACATATACATGTATTTTTGTTTACTGCTATTATGTTGTGTGCGATTGCCGTCAACCATAGCATGATCACTCTCTAAAAATCCCTTGTCTTTTACAGGTCAAAGTTGGAAGATGCAACACTCCCAAACCTGGATTCTTTGATTATGAGGGTAAAAAGAAATGGTAAGCGATGATAATGATGATTTTTTAGTTGAGTCACATTGTGTATTTGAACATGTTGTAGAGAGAACAGCAATACTATGATATTCCATCATTAAAACCAGTTCCCTGAGCGCTGGGCCAAGGGGTAGGCAGGGTAGGCAACCGCCTAGGTTTCAATCACTGGGGGCGCACTCCTCAGGGGAATTTTTTTTTTGTTTTTTTAATTTTACTTTTCTGTTCACTTGGCTTGTTAGCCTTTATTAAAAGCATTATAATTTATAAAATTCGCATGCCTCAACCCTCCATGGGGTTTGTTTAAGCCTGGTGTATCTGTATGGGCTTCCCCACCCTGGAGCGTGACTTAGCACCTTCCAGTTCCATGCTGACATGCTGGCGCAATGACGCTCTGATGCGCATGCGTAGTAGGCTGCAGAGCCAGCACAAGACATCAGAGTCAGTCGTTACAAAAGCCGGATCGGTTGGGCAGAGAGCACCTGCTGCGCGCCCTAGAGGGGAGCAGTAACACATCTCGATGAAGAGACTTGTCTGCTCTTTCCTGCTGGGCTTTTGACAGCTGCACCTGCCTTTTACTTCTTGCTGGCACAGGTACAGATCATGGGGCTTGGGTTGGCCATAGGTATGTTGGGGGCGTGATCTTGGGCCTGCAGCTGTAGACTGCAGTATTAATGGATATGATTGGGCCTGGGCCCATTGTTGGCTGTGGCGCAGGCACAGATCATGGGGGCTTGGGCACAGCACAGGTACAGGTGGGAGTGTGGGCTTGTGACCTGCAGTATTAATGGTGGATATGGCTGGGCCTGGACCGGGGGAGGGGGTGCTGATTGGGACTCTTGCTTAGGTTGCCAAATGTCCTTGGCCCGGCCCTGCCCTGAGGTTACAAAAGATACTAATACTCTAGTGCAGTGATTCCCAAGCAGTAGCTTATGAGCAATATGTTGCTCACCAACCCCTTGGATGTTGCTCCCAGTGGTCTCTAAGCTGGTGCTTCTCTTTTTAAATTCCTGGCTTGGAGGCAGGTTTTGGTTGCATAAAATCAGATGCACTTCTAAACTTTGCTAAAGCATTTGATACAGTGCCACACAGAAGGTTACTGGTTAAATTATGGAATGTTGGCCTGGAACATAGTATTTGTAACTGGATAGAGAACTGGCTAAAAGACAGTCTACAAAGAGTGGTGGTAAATTGAACATTTTCTAATAGGACCAGTGTTAGTGGGGTACTGCAGGGCTGTGTACTGGGTCCCTTGCTTTTCAACTTGTTTATTAATGACCTGGATGTGGGCATTGAAAGTACGGTTTTTATTTTTGCAGAAAATACTAAATTGTGCAGAACTATAGGTTCCATGCAGGATGCTGCCAGTCTGTTGGGTTGGGAAACTGGGCAACAAACTGGAAAATTAGGTTCAGTGTAAATAAATGCAAGGTTATGCACTTTGGCAAAAATAATATAAATGCAAGTTATACACTTAATGGCAGTGTGTTGGGAGTTTACTTAAGTGGAAAGGATCTTGGGGTTTTTATAGATAACAAGTTGTCTAATTCTGGGCAGTGTCATTCTGTACCAACTAAAGCAAATAGGGTTCTGTTATGCATAAAAAAGGGCATAAACTCAAGGGATGAAAACATAATTATGTCTCTTTATAGATCCCTAGTAAGACCTCAAGGCCACCCCTTCAGACAATGTAGGTGGTTCTTCACAGTGAGGACAGTGAGGTTGTGGAATGCACTTCCGGGTGATGTTGTGATGGCTGATTCTGTTTATGCTTTTAAAAGGGGTTTGGGTGATTTTTTGGACAGACATAATATCAAAGGCTATTGTGATACTAAACTCTACAGTTAATATAGCTATGGGAATATATGGTTTGTGTGAAAGAGTGGGGGTGTGTGTGTGTTTGCTAGGTTTTAATTTGGAGGTATTGAACTTGATGGACTTTGTCTTTTTTCAACCCAAATTAACTATGTAACAATGTATGTAAACAGAGCTTCCTTTAGACTGCCTGTCCAAATAGGGGCTACCAAATATCCAATCACAGCCCTTATTTGGCACCCGAGGAGCATTTTTTCATGCTTATGTTTCGCCCCAACTCTTTTTACAAATGAATGTGGCTCATGGGTAAAAAAAAGGTTGGGGACCTCTGCTCTAGTGAGTAGTGTGTCACTTTGGATAAATTACACAGTGACAATGTTTAAAGAAAAAAAAAAGATGTTCTATCAATAACAAAGTAATTCATTAAAGGCATAGATATGCTATCATCACTTGGCAGGGTATTTCACATCCTCACTGTCCTCACTATGAAGAAACGTTTGCATTGTTTTTGGTGAAAATGCTGGTTCTCAAGTTTAAAGGGCTGGCTTCTTTTCCTTTGTTCTCCAGTCATGTAAATATGAGAGAGGAAATGTTACAATTTGAAACTGAAGTTGAAAGCATTTATTTTCTGGTATTGTTATACAATTTTAATAGTTTAAAATGTTGGCAACCTGTTGAACTTTGCAGAACTAGTTTTTAATTTAATATTATTTTTACTACTGCGGGGAGGAGGGACGTGTAGTGCCTGCATATTGCTTTCCCCTCCCCTGTTCCTATACTGTACTTTTTTTTTCTTCATGAAATCTTAGTCCCAGTAGAGCTGCATGGCAATCGGATAAACTGAGAGAAAGTCAAATTTCACCCTCCAGCCTATCCCATCACTGTCCTGCTCTACCGGGACTTAAGAGAAAACGAACAGTATAAAAACATGGGAGGGAAAACAGCAGGTCCCTCCTCCCCACCCAATTCTGCAGCTCTCTGACAGCAGCAGGGGCCCTGCCACAGCGTGAGTACAGCCACCAGGCCCCACCCAAGACCCAAAAAGCACCAGGCCTGGGACAAGTGTCCCTCCAGTCCCCCCCTGATGGCAGCCCTGTGTATACATCAACCTGGCACTGGTAAAGATATGGCAAACCATCTACAGCACTGGCAATATTGTCTTTATACACTAGTACCATAGATTCTACATTGCTTAGCTTGGGTTAAGAGCACCTTTAGTTTTACAAAGGCAATATGTTTATATATGTATCTGTCTATCTCTCTGTCTGTCTTATTATTGTCCTATTGTGTGTGTGTGTGTGTATATATATATATATCTATCTGGGAATGTGTCTATGTATCCATAGTGACAGGTCACTTTAGATGAATAATTATTTGTGAATGCGTGAAATAGGTATTTATATTTGTATTTTTGGTTGTGTAGCATTTGATATGAGCAAGGCAAATAACAGTAGCCAGTCAAAGCATTTAATTGCCACTGAATATATGTCAGATGCTTAGGGCAAGGCCAGACAGGGAGATTCCGGGGAGATTTGGCGACTTATCGCCGCGACGAATCTCCCCCGAATCGCCCCGAATAGCTAGTTAGTGCTGCGCACCCGCTAGGCTTAAAGTCGCCTGCGATTGTCCACACGCAGCGGCGCGATTTTAAAAGTCGCTCAAAATTGCCTTGAGCGACTTTTAAAATCGCGCCGCTGCAGGCGACTTTACGCCTAGCGGGTGCGCAGCGCTATCTAGCTATTCGGGGAGATTCTGTGGCGATTCGTTGCGGCGATAAGTCGCCAGGCGACGGATCTCCCCCGAATCTCCCCGTCTGGCCTTGCCCTTACTCATAAAGGGACAAAGATTATGTGGCTGAACCTGTTTTCATTTAAAACATCCTCATGCTTAAATATTCACTTTTTCTGTTTTCTTTGATTCTGCATTGGCTTCAGGGAAGCCTGGAAAGCGCTGGGAGATTACAGCCGTCAGCAGGCCATGAGTGAATATATTGAAACTGTGAAAAAACTGGATCCAGACTGGAGTCCTCAGGTACAACTCTTATCTGTGATGGTGATTAAACATCAGACATAAGTAGAGTTCTATCTTTACAACAAAGTCAGTACAAAAAATAAAGAAACCAATGGAAAGGTTAAATAATTAAACTTGTTTTATGTATTAAATTTGCTGACTTTGAGACTATTGCTTTGCTTATCGTGCAGCTCAAGTAAGGGGCCAGATTGCACTGATCAGATAAATTGTTTATAGATACTCATTTGGCTTTGAGATTAATAACAAAAAAAAAATAGAGTGTGGGGCATGAGCGGAAATCAAGGATTCGGTTCGGGATTTGGCCTTTTTCAGCAGGATTTAGCCGAATCCTTGTGTCTGGCTGAATCCAAATCCTAATTTGGATATGTAAATTATGAAAAAAATGTTCACACTCTCCCCCCCCCCATTTGCATATGCAAATTAGGATTCAGTTGGGTATTTGGCTGAATATTTCACAAAGGATTCTGGGATAGGGGATTTGGTGCATCCCTACTATCCACCCAGTAAATCATAGAAAAAAAATATATGATTCTGCTTGCAGTGAAAAAGTTATGTATCTCTTTATTTTACAACAATCAGCTTGGCATCTTATTCACACCACACATAATGTTTTGGGGTAAGTATGTAACACAATTCCTTCCTCAGGTCATCTACTGTGCATGCAGAAGTAAGCGATGCCCTTTATCGCCCGAAACATGTTATGTACCTTGTACTTCCTCAATAAAGGAATTTTGCAGCTTCAATTGCCTGCCTTTGGATTCATCCTTCAAC
>CM044437.1:94350857-94377899 GCA_024363595.1 Xenopus borealis
ATGGCAGTTGGTTATTTTGTGGGCGTAGGAGGCCCGTATCCGTAATTATGTTCTGCCTATGTTTATAATATTTTGAATGACTAGAAAAGTAATAAGACCTTGGATAGAATGACCCCAATCTGCTGCCAGATGTTACTATACCATATTGTCCTTATGCTTTAAGTTACTTAAACCCTGCTCATGAGTGTCCCAATAACCAGTATCATTATCATTTCATCGCTTGCTTCTAAGTCATGCCTGATATTCAATTGTACCCATTAATTGCATTGCATTTTAAATTATCTTTTTCTTTTACTTCTATCTACATCCAGATATGTAGGTGCTATCTTCCATTACTGGTGTCTTTCAGCTGACTGACTTTCTTTTTTGGAGGAGCTTGTTTTTGAAGGAACTGTAAAACCAACTCAATGTTTGTGTTAATGTTAATGCCAGATGGGATCGAAAATCAGCCTTAATGCTTACTTTAGCCTTCAGTCCTGCCTGCATCCGGTACCATTGTGTCATGCTAGGTGTAGACACACACAAGATTTCAGCACAAAAATGCAAATTCTTGTAAATCTTCTCCCAAATCTGTTGTTTGTGCCTCCATCTGGACCAACACAACTGTTCCAGGTACAGGTAGGACAGGAGACTAATTCCAGTCTAGTGTCTGATTCTTAGCTTTTGAGAAAGTAGCTGGAGGGCTACGAAATGCATTTAGTGTAGTGGCTGGAAGTAGTGATGGGCGAATCTCCCGAGTTTCGCTTCACTGAAAAATTTGCGAATTTCCATAGAAATTCACTAATTGGCGAATTCGCGAAACGAGTCGCGGTACGCTTTTGACGCTCGTCGATTTCGGGTCGCGTCGTTTTCATCGCGTCAAAAACGACACGCGACTTGTTTTTTTTGCGGTGAATCGCGGGAATTCGCCCCTGGCGAATAAATTCGCCCATCACTAGCTGGAAGCATTATATACACTGCTTTTTTTTAACAAGATGAAATTGATTTTTTATTCTACGTTTGACTTCAGTTGATGCTCCATTATATACAAGTTGATTTAGTGTCTGATTCTTGGCCTGCATATTTCAGCAGGCCAGTTTTTAGCCCCGTCTGCTATTAGTGTAACTGCATTGGTTTCTGTTTTTTCACGTGCGCAGCTTTGTCAGTCCATACTGCACATAAGAATTTTTGTCATGGCTGGCAATTGTCCTACCTCTCCCTGGCTTCTGTATATTCTACAATGGGCACCATGTACTTGCCTTTAAGACAAAATAGACATAGCAGTCCTGGACATTAAAGGAGGCATATAGGATAAATGAAAAAACCCTAATTTTGTAGGCAATTCTAAGTAATATATGGTGTTGCTTTCACATGGTGCTAAAAATTAATATTACCTTTAAAAAGAACCCTTTATTAGAGCTCACTATAGATGTTCACTGTCCCCTGTTTCAATGAAGGGTGGGCGTGAGGTGGACAGCCAATCACAGCCTTGCTGTCACACAAGCAAAGACAGGCTTAAGTTCCCTATCAGGTCCTGCTAGCTGCTTATTAATTCCTATCTTGCAGTGCAGTGAGCCGGCTCCCCTGCACAGCTTGGGAATTCAGGGAGTAGGAGGTTGAAGAGAAGGGAAGGATTATTAGGGATTTTTGCAGAAATATTAAAAAAATCAACCTGAAACACTTTTGTAAGCACAATTCTTCTATATCTAAATGAGTTAACACACTGGTACGGTCTTATTTTTTTTTACTCAAAATGTGTCCTTCAAAGGAGATCTGTTATGTAAAAAAAAAAAATTAAACTCTTTTAGATAATGCAACCCCACCTTTACCTTGTCCCAATTTGACGTGATGAATTCCTGAAGTCTTCTTGAAGTTTCTGCTTTCGTGAATGGTGCACAGATACTCTAGAACAGGGGTCCCCAACCTTTTTTGCTCGTGAGCCACATTTAAATTTAAAAAAGAGTTGGAGAGCAACACAAGCATGAAAAAGTCCATGGGGATGTCAAATAAGAGCTCTGATTGGCTTTTTGGTAGCCCCTATATGGACTGGCAGCCTACAGGAGAGAATGTTTGGCAGGACATCTGTTTTTTATGCAACCAAAACTTGCCTCTAAGCCAGTAATTCAAAAATAAGCACCTGCTTTGAGGCCACTGGGAGCAACATCCAAGGGGTTGGAGAGCAACATGTTGCTGCGAGCTAATGGTTGGGGATCACTCTAGAAAGAAAAGGCATTCAAGTCACAAAATCTATCACTTCACAATGGAACAAGATAAGGGGTTGCTTTACAGTGAGATGGGGAGTGGGGATTTGGCAAACACACAGAAAATCATGGTTTACTTTTAGAGAAATCATGTGAAATGTTGTGTAACATACCTGAGATAATGTTTATGAACCTGTTATACATTTTTTCATGAGCTAATTTTTAGTGGGCCTTATGTAGATTTTCCATTGGAAATTGTCAGATATGGTGCTCTTTAGTAGGTAGGGTGCAGATAGATTTGTGACAGCAGTAACCGAGGTAATCCAAACCCTTTAAAGGATTGTTCAATGATGAAGGGATTCAATGGCATAAGTGGCAAATGCAAACATGGGGAGATAAGTATCCCAAAGAAGAAGCAATTTGTCGCTGGGTGACTAATCTCCCCCAGTAGCTTTGTGTGCCCCTGCCCTTAAAGGGGATGTAAATGCAAAAAGAAAGAAAAAAAGAAACCTATCTCTAATATACTTTAAAGGAAAGGCAAAAAATAATCCCATTTTTACTTTCTTTAATGAAAAAATCTATCTCCAATATACTTCAATGAAAAAATGTGTACCGTCTTTATAAGAAACCTGACTGTATTCAGTGAAGTTCTCTCTTCATTTACTGCTGTTTATAGGAATTGTCAGACGGTCCCTAACTGATGGGCAGAAACAATTATACTTCTGAACAGCAGGGGGAGCTCCCGCCTTACTTCACAGCCATGCAGAACTCTAGCAGCTTGCAGTCGGGGACTGTGTAGAGATATGTATTGTATTTTGTTTTTGTCTTTACATCCCCTTGTTTCCAGCTGCAGGGACAAAGATCATGGAGCCAGACTAAAACAGATAAACTGGGATTCTATTTGGAGGATTGTTTTGCTGCAGCTGCTGGTTCTGCAGAGTTGGAGAAACTTTATAAACAATACAAAAACTTTAAAATCCACATTCGATTACATGACACAGGACCCAGTTCAGTCTGTATAATCTGATTATTAATCAGTCTTGCTGTATCAGCTTCTGCCAGATATTATTTGACTTGTGCTGTTTTGATAATTTATGACACTCCCTATGTGTAAGGTCAGGCAAAGATGTTTAAAAAAAATTTACAAGATGACAGGCCCCTGAAAGCATAAATTATTTGTTTGATTAGGCTTGTGGTGCAGTAAGTTTATTTTTGTGTTTAGTATACAAAATACAGCATTTCTGGCCTTGTCCTTTCATTAAAAAAACTGTACCGTTTTTATAAAAAAACTCATTGTATGCAGTGAAATTCCCCCTTCATTTTCCTTGCTCCAACAGCTGCAGAGAGTCCCTAACTGCTCTGCAGGGAAACTGCTCTGTAGAGCATTCGGAGACTGTGTAGACATTAGTCTTGTTGTATCTGCTTCTATCGCAAATATTATTTTACTTGTGCTGTTTTGATAATTTATGAATCTTATTAACCTACAACTGAAGCCCAGACCACACTGAGCATGTGTGTAGTCTTGGTCTTGCAAAGATGGTTAACAAAGTTACAAGATGAGAGCCCCCTGCAGCCAACTTTGAAAAAACAATTAATTTGTTTAATTGGGCTTCTGGTGTGGTAAGTGTATGTTTAGCATGCAAAATATAGCAGTATTCTATTTTAGACTTAAAGAGATACTGACACCAGAAATTAAACCTTTTTTTACATCTATCATAATTTTGTCTTTGAACACTATCTATAACTTTGTCATAAAAGTATTTGCAGATTCTTGCCCATACAATCCCCCATGTTCCTCTATGAGGGGGCTGCCATATTTGATCTTCAGTTGTCTGTTCACATTAGAAAGTCTTAACATCTTGAGAAGGAACAGTCAGGTTGGCAAAACAGTCAGGTTTAAAAACTTCAAGTAACAATTACTTACAAAAGCAGCTTTATCAATGAAAAACGATCGTGAGCTTTAGGTAAATTTTGATGTGCATTAATATTTTGAATAATCATTTTATAAGTTCCCCCTTATATACTATAGTGCCTTGCAAAAGTATTCACCCCCTTTGGCTTTTTGCCTATTTTGTTACCTGTAATTTAAATGTTTCTTAATCTTTTATGTGATGGATCTGCACAAAATAGTCTAAGTTGGTGAAGTGAAATGAGAAAAATATATATAAAAAAATTTGCATATGTATTCACCCCCTTTGCCAGGAAGCCCCTAAAAAAATCCTGGTGCAGCCAAATATCTCCAAAAATCACATAATTAGTGAAATGAAGTCCACCTGTGTGCAATCTGAGTGTCACATGATCTGTCAGTATAAACACACCTTTTGTGAAAGGCCCCAGAGCCTGCAACACTACTAAGCAAGAGGCATTACACCATGAAGACCAAGGAGCTCTCCAAACAAGTCAGGGGCAGAGTTGATGAACAGTGCAAGTCAGGGTTGGGTTATAAAAAAAATATCCAAATCTTTGATGATCCCCCCCCCAGAGCAGCATCAAACCGATCATCTTCAAATGCAAAGAACATGGTACCACAACAAACCTGCCAAGAGAGGTCCACCCACCAAAACTCACAGACTGAGCAAGAAGGGCATTAATCAGAGAGGCAGTGGAGAGACCAAAGGTAATTGTGAAAAAAGTGAAGGAGTTTCAGAGTTCCACAGCAGAGACTGGAGTATCTGTCCATAGGACCATAATAAGCTGTACACTCCTTAGAGCTGGGCTTTATAGAAGAGTGGTCAGAAAAAGAAGCCATTACTTAAAGTTCAAAATAAAAAGGAACATTTTGAGTTTGCCAAAAGGCATGTGGGCAACTCCCTAAATGTATGGAGGAAGGTGCTCTGGTCAGATGAGACTAAAACTTAACTTTTTCGGCCACCAAGGAAAATGCTATGTCTGGCACAAAGCCAACATGAAATATGGTGGTGGCAGCATCATGCTGTGGGGATATTTATCAGCAGCAGAAACTGGTCCAAGTCGAGGGAAAGATGGATGGTGCTAAATACAAGGATATTCTTGAGCAAAACCTGTGTCAGTCTGCCTGTGATTTGAGACATGATGGAGGGTCACCTTCCAGCAGGACAATGACATGAAGCATACTGCTAAAGCAACACTTTAGTGGTTTAAGTGGAAACATTTAAATGTGTTGGAATGGTCTAGTCAAAGTCCAGAACTCAATCCAATTGGGAATCTGTGGTCAGACTTGAAGATTGTTGTTCACAAGCAAAACCATCCAACATGAAGTAGCTGGAGAGCAGTTTTGCCTTGAGGAATGGGCCAAAATCCTAGTGGCAAGATGTGGCAAGCTCATAGAGACATATCCAGAGCGACTTGCAGCTGTAATTGCTGCAAAAGGTGGCTTTACCGCTGACTTTGGGGGGGGGGGGGGGGGGGGTGAACAGTTACACATGCTGAAGATTTCTGTTATTTTGTCCTGCTTGTTGTTTGCCTTACAATAAAAAAAAAAAAAAAACTTCAAAGTTGCATGTTCTGTAAATGAAATGCTGCAAACTCTCAATCAAATCAATTTTTATTCCAGATTGTGATGCAAAAAAACATGATAAATGCCAAGGGGGTGAATACTTTTGCAAGGCACTGTATGTTCCAGTACTAACAGTCTCAACCATCCTTGGCCGGTGCTGTGTATGGTGAAATGCAAAATTTCAAGTTTCTGCATTGAAATCAGCCATATATGCCTTCACCCGAATGGACACAATGTTTATGGGTGCATGCAGAGTAGGAGCGGAAGAGCAGTGGGACATCAGATTCTTGGCCTACAGAAAAAACCAGGCCAAGAACTGACATCACTTGGCCCTAGCCTAAGAGTTCTATACATTTGTGAGGCAGTTCACACTCTCCGCTCCAATTATAAGGATCAGCTGAAGATTTTGCATGCTCTAATCCCATCTCTGGGGTGTTGCAAGTACACTTATAGATACACTAAAACTACATTTTTTACATTTATTTACGTAATAACCTTCAAGTCACCTGATTAACGTGCTTGGATAGACTCATAACAGCTGATGAGTGTGGGAGTTATAAACGTGTTTAGGCATATATCATGTTTGCTATATTCTAGAATTAAATTTTTACTTCTACGTATTAGATATGAGCATGTCCGAGAACTTTGTATAATACTATATTCATCTATGGTTTCATTTCCAGTGATGCAGAAAAGGAATAGAAGAGCTGGTATCATTGATATGCATGACTCTGGTATCTGATATGATCCCAAAAGGCAAGGAGCCATCTGTCACTGGCTCTCCCTCTTCTTCTCTTACGTGGATACTTCACTTGTTACCCGGGGGAGCGATTTGTAAATTAATGCATTATGGTTGCAGTGGGAATAAGTTGTCTCTCTGTGTTTTGTTAACTGCCCAATATCTGGCATGTGCACATCATTTGGCTTCTTCCCTGTGGGACAAGTTAAATATGAGAGGGTGTGGGCTGCCTGTGATCCTGTAGTCTCTTTTGCCAATGTTCTTTACCTCGCCTGTTTGTATTCCTCCCCCCCCATCCTGCTGTCATCTGCAAGAGAAATGCGGGGATATGGGCCAGGAAAACGCTTCTCCTGGGGGATCCTTTGCTCTCCAACTAATTGAATTATGGGTTTGATGTCAGCATGGCGAGAATACAAATCAAACTGGAAGGGAGGAGGCAAGGAGTGACTAAGGGACAGGAACGCTAACCAATAGCTGAAGTGGTGTGTTTGATTTTCAGAGCCTTAAAGAGCCAAGGCATATTTGTACATAGAGAGGTGTATACAGTGATACATATGGTGAGTAAATATTCTATATGATATCTAGATGAGAAGACAACAAGTTTAGTAAGACCTTATTTTCAAGGTCCGTGCCTGAGCCTGGGCTGCAGCGCTACAGATTTCACAGTGGTGTGGAACATTATCACTGATAATTTAGAGTTTTGCTGAAATAGACCGTTCTAAGAAAAGTGACTTGCTGGACTTCTGCTCAAATATCTGCTTTTTGTATTATGAGCGACTCCACACAGCTAAACAATGCTGCAGTTTGACACCTAACAGTAAAGCCTAAAACATGTTACCACCCTGGAAAGTGTAAATATTTAAATTTGCTCTACCTGCTTTTTGCAAAAGAATCCGTCCCTGTAGTGTAATGTCAGTGTTTTCACTTTGGTTTGCATGATAGCAGGTAGTACTGTTGTGTTGCTGTCTATCCAAGGGAACTGCTAGCTGCAACAGGTCCTATGTGATATTGCAAGTGACACAATCGCCTTTCAGTTCAGTGGGTTGTGTAGCAATGGGAGTGTTTGAGAAGTCATTGGTCTGGTCTCATGCTTATGACAAGTCCACCCGCTCTGCCTTGCCAAGCTTTCTACATTCTAGCTATGGCAATGAAGACAGGTGTCACACACACAGTGCTAGACATAAAAACTGTCCGAGTACAATAGAAGTGACTGCTCACTCTGGCTGTAGCAGGTGGCCCCTATTAATATAATCAATCAATGCATTAACCTGCTCTCCACCGAGTTCTGTTTTTCTGCGTTCAGCCGCAGGGGAGCGCAGGAATAGACACACGCAATTCTTTTCAATTGGCCTATACTCGCACAACCACATGTAGGCAGTGAACGCAGGAAAAATGCAGTATGGCCCATTATAGTATGAGTATAGGCCCATTGAAAAGAATTGAGTGCATCTATTCCTGTGCTCCCCTGCGGCTGAACGCTGCAAAACTGAATGCAGGGGAGTGCAGGTTAAAATGACTGTGTAAGGGCCCTTATATTGAAGCACCAAACTATGTATTTTCAAAAAAAATGTTTGTATGACTCAGATTTACATAAAACAATACAAACATATGACACTCCACACATAATAAAATACATAACTTGTGAGCACAAAGAATGTATATACAAGACAGACAGGTTTAGCAATAAGAAAACCTCTATTTTGTATCTAAGTCCTTTGTCAAGGGAAATCACGCTTGTGGCCCCTTTTGCCACACAAATGATGGCATATGTGCCCTCTGAAATACCAACTTGATCCATGTATTAGTAATGTGGCATAGATTTGTATAGCAATGCAAGTTGGTTTGTGTTTTTGGAATTGTCGATGGAATCGGTTCCTGTTATTCAAGCAGTTAAACATAGCAGCTTATCCCTTCCTATGTGCCATGTGTGCTAACCTGTGGCTGCAAATGACTAGCAGTCCAATGCCAGGCTTTCTGCAGTCTAATATTCAGGAATGTAAATTAGAGGCTTGAGCAGACGCACATTTGCATAAAATAACTGTGCTATTTAGCAACAGCTGTCACAAGGGATGTCTGTAGAGACTGCACAGCTTTATTGTTTGTTTCCAAGGCCGCAGAGGGCTCTTCAATTCACTTGCTCACTCCTTCCCTCCCTACTTGCTGCCTGTCAGGAGAGTTTTGTAGGATAAGGGACACTACCTACCCATGCTCTTTATTCTGCTATGCCCAACAAGTGAATTAAACTGCAATTTATTTGAAGATTTTTTTTGCTGCTAATATGTTGTATGGATCAAACTGTAGAGATATATAATGTTCAGAAAGTACCTGCACTCTTCCACTGCTGAAGGCTGGGTGCTTGGTCAAATTTTCTATGTATTTCACAAAGTGGACCAGCACTCAATCAAGGTGAATTTATTCCAATGTCACTCACGTGTCCAACGTTTCGATCATCATTGGATTGATAAAGGCTCCAATGAGGGCCGAAACGTTGGACACGTGAGTGACATTGAAATATATATATATATATATATATATATATATATATATATATAAATGATAAAGTTTGGTAATCCCCTGCATCTGCCTTGTCCAGGAGACTATAAATATATGCAAATGGTTCTCATGCATAACTAAAATTTAGTTGGGGGGGGGTTAAAAATAGAATATCTTAAACTTGCACAATTCTTACAGACTCCAATCAAATTCAACCAAATTCGATTTGTGGTTTTTCTCTGAAAAAAACTCTGTCAGGAAGGCTACCAACGTGTCCAAACTGGTCCCTGGACCTCTCCCAATGACTTGTATATGAACTCGGCAGGTTTTAGATGGCGAATAGTTAAATTTGAGCTCATAAAGGGCCAGAGTGTGATAAATCTCGGAATTCAAATTAAAACTCAAATCGAGTTTGGATAATTCACAATTTGACTGATAGTTTTGACCATAAAAAAAAAATGTGAAAATTTAAATTTTCTATTTGACCCTTAATAAATCTGGCATAGAGTGTATAATTCTTTGTTTCAAACAGAAAGTTGTAGGCTACTTTCAATGGGGTTAAGAATCTGCAATATGTTTTATCCCTAGACTCCAGCAGAGAACAAAGTATTAGTTAAGGGTATCTGTCGGGAAAGTTAAAGAATAATGTCACTTTGTTTTTTTATTACTGCTCAATAACAATGTGTAATATGATTTACAGTGTGTAAATCAGCATATTTTCTTTTCATTTTTTCACATTTGCTTTTTGTGCTTTGGCTGTGCATGCTTGACTTTAACACCGTTACTGATTTCACTTACCTTAGCATCCACGTAGAAATATGTTTAAAGGCAGATTCGAGTATTGACTAGATAGAACTTTAGACTCAAGGTTTTAGGTAAGTGGAAAGTTATTTTGAAAATTGCAAATTGTAGTGCAGTCAGTGCAAGACGGATCTTGGCTTATTCGAGAGGCTTTTTAGGTTCAACACATGTTCTTCCTGTGTCTCCTAAACGCTGATGGTGGCCTTAACAAGATATACTTTATGGATACCATAGCCCAGGCCAAAAAAAGAATACGCATAAACCATTCTGTGTTTTGAGCTGAAATGGAAACAAAACTCAAAAATCAAATGATTCAAGCTTACTAAATCATGAGTGCTTGGAAGAAAAGGCACTTGCCTCTCCTGTGTTTTAGGTAGGACACAACTGTGTAGTTACCCTCTAATACACTAAAAGAGAAGTGTTCCGAATTAAAAACCCAGAAATTCTCCTTGTGATGTTAACCGGTTAGCTTTTTGCTGGCTAACTGTAGGCAATATGTATACCTTGTCTTATGGCAAAAACTCTACTGTAGGAGTTTTACAAGGATAAAGAAAAATTTAATTTTCTGACAACATACTTACCAACATTACATTTTGAGTTTTGTTCCTATAGAAAGTGTTTTGTGGCTGGGTGCCCTATATGCAGGTATAAATGTAAGAGACCATACCTTCTCCTGTGCCTTAGCTGCCTTTGTGTTAAAGAACACGGGTGAACTAAATGATCTGTAAGCAAAAAAATTTCCGTCTTAGATTGCACCTGACTAAAGCATTTTATGGCCTGTTATGAATTTATCTCTGGATTTTAATTTATTGCCTTGTCATTCTGCTGCAGATGACACTTGAAATATAGTATTAGCTGTCACTTGCAATTCATGTGTGTTTCTGTGAAAGATATTTTTCCCTACTTAAAGAGGTTGTTCACCTTTGAGTTAACTTTTAGTATGAGGCAGAGATTGATATTCTGAGACAATTTGCAACTGGCTTTCATATTTTATTATTTGTGGTTTTTGCGTTATTTAGATCTTTATTCAGCAGCTCTCCAGTTTTAGCTATCTGGTTGCTAGATTCCAAGCTACCCTTGCAAGCATGCATTGATTTAATAATAGACTGGAATATGAGTAGGAGAGGGTCTGGATAGAAAGATGTATAATAAAAATTAGCACAAACAATACATTTATAGCTTTACATAGACTTTGCTATTTAGATGGGGTCTGAGACCCCCATTTGAGAGCTGGAAAGAGTCAGAAAAAGAACGCAAATAATGTAAAAACTATAATAAACAAAAAATGAAGGCTAGAATTTGCTTAGAATTAATCATTCTATAACATGCTGAAAGTTATCCGAATGGTGAACCACCCCATTAAAGCAGAACTACAGTTCAAAAAAATTGTCCAGAAATGACTAATATTTTAGATTTCTCAGCAGCCCTTCACTCAGCAGTGTAGATGTGTGCCTTTTTTTCATGATCTGTTTATTTTGTCCATTGCTTAGGCTTATGCACTGGCTCATTTTATACAGTATGCATACAATATAAAGAAAACTCAGATTCACATTACATGGCAGCATAGAAACCAGTACATTCTGAAACCGATTCATTTCATTATTCAACCGCTATAAATTTACTTTTCTGCTGCTTTCCATTGGTACTTAGCTTTCTTAGTTTCTTAGTTTCTCAGCACACATTTTAACATTGCAGTTCAGCTAGTTTGTAATGGTGAGGCGATCCTTTGATATTGGAAATATAGTGAAGGTTTAGAGGCTGTGTAGCAGGCCCAGACTGGCAATATGTGGGTTCTGGCAAATGCTATAAGGGCTGCTATAAGGTCCCATATAAAGTCAGTATTTAGTGGGCTGGTGGGGTCTGTTTGGGCCTCTGTGTGGGCTGATTGGGCCTCTGTGTACCTGAAATGCCAGGGCCTATTTTAATACTCAGTCCAGGCCTGCTGTGTTTCTTTGCTGCTCCCTATTCGACTGGTACCTGTGTCTGTCCTCTTAAGAAGATAGGCAGGCTGGCACTTGCAGCAGACACTAACAAGCTTCTTAGCCCTAGTTGTGATAAGTGCTGTCACTTCCAATTAGTGTCAGCAAAATTCCCAAGCAGCAGGCTAAGGGTCTTTGGCTTTCTATTAACTATATCAAACCAGGCTGCAATATTGAATTTCGAAACTGAATTTTACATGGCGGAAATGGCAAGTTGTGTCAGTATTCAAAATTTCATCCACACAGCAATTTTTATTGGTTAAATTGTAGTAATAAACGGAATTCTATATACATGCGTTGTTTGATTTTGTGACTTATTTGATTACAGGCACTTGAGGAACCTTACAAAGAACCCAAAACAACTTTTGGTGGTCCAGTGGTCAGTTGCCTTTACAAAGTCCAAGAAACACTCAGGTAATGGTAGATCTATTTCCTAAGGCATATTTATCTGTGACCTATTTTCTACACTTCATATTATTATTATCATCCCATATCTTTAACATTTCATTTGACTGTGTGTGCATTTTAGCTTAATGTCACAAGTCTTACACATTTTGCTGCATTTCTGCTCTCCCTTTGCTTTGTCCCATGAGGCATTGCTATAATCTATCAGAATTGAATTAATCCTTCTCACATGGGGAGCCATCTGTCCTCTCCTCTCTGATCAGGCCCAACTAGTTCCACCAAGGATGATTGATGGGCTCTGCCATTGATTAGTTACTCTGCCAGATAAATGGACTGCCTTGGCATGAAGTAGCACAGGTCAATTTGTGTGGTCAGGCTGGACTACAGCTTTTAAAGCGATGCGCACAATCTAGGATATTCTGTAGTACATTGCCAGGGGGGTTATACACTTATTGAGTAGTAGATTTAACAGTTGCTACCATGTGGCAAATACGACTTTAGGGTCAAGCAGTATAAATCAGTGTCTAGACAATTCTGATGTTTTAAAGGAATACTGATAAGAAAATATAGAACAGTCATGTTATATATGAAGGAACATGCTCATGTTTGTAATGTTTCTAATTTTTTCTTAGACGTAGGCTATTGTTAGAACATGTGTTTAATCACCATTGCTCAGCAAAGCTCAAGAATGAGAAAAAATAAATTAAGGAGAGGTAAAGAAAGCAAAAAATTGCAAGTAGAAATCCTCCTAATACACAATTCACTCCTGCACTGGGGACACTACCTAAATCACTGTTGGGTACCTTTACTTGTTTCTCCAACACAGTCCTTTTTATTATCAAAGTCCAAATCCTCTGGAAGAGGTTAATAACCACACAGTTCAAATGCAATGTCCCTTCCCCAGAGCTACCATTTACCAAAAGTACCTCTCCCTTTGGAATTTAGCAGCTCTCCCACGTAGCAGGTAAATACACAAGACCTGTCTTCAGTTTGGGACCCCACACTTGTATCCTTGCCAGTATCCTCCCTTGGGTGTCTCACTCAACAGGGGTGCTCTCAGAGGCAGTCACACTGGAGATTACAGGCAGCTCTGCAGCAAAATCAATCACACCAGTTGCACCTTTCTCCATCTGAGTCTCTAGCAGCTTGGCAGGGAACAAGATGTCCTCTTTCTGGACTTCCACTGATTTAGCAGCTTGATCAGCTTTACAGGACTTTGTTCTGGCGAGATCTTTCACTACACAGCCTGTGTTCCACTCTGTCACATGCCCTGTACACCAGGCTCCACAGACTGGCACACCCTCTCTCCCCAGGATGCACTGAGGTGCCCATCCAGTCGAGTCACTCTCCAGCTTGTAACTGTGCTGGATGATGTCACAGGCATCCCCTACATTCTCACCTTGGACAAACTGGCAACGTCTTCTCTTGCCGAATGCCCTGGCATGCCTGGACAGCAAAACAGTCCATAATGTCTTTATCACTACTCTTACCTGAGACTCTAACATTGGCCTTACCTGGAGACCTGCACTTACCTAGACCCAGTCCTTTAGATCTATCGGGGGTGTCGGAGGTTTCAGGGTCCACCTTCATGCCAACAGTGTTCTCCACAGTAGTCCTGTCTCAACTCAACACCCTTTCCTCTTCAGGGGAGTCCTTTTCACAGATGGAAGGCTCATAATAAGGCTTCTGTACTGTAGAACTTTTGTAAGTCTTACAACTCCGGGCCTGATGACCCATCACTTGGCACTTGTAACATCTCCCATAGAATCGTCTACGACTGCGGTGTACTTTACACAGTGCGGATTGGGTTTCACCTTCATCAGGAACTGGACAGTTTGGCTGGATTTGGCCAAGCTTGCCACACATGTAACACTTAGGAACTCTTAGTCTCAGCTGGGGGTTTGGCTCTCTGACAGTTGAGCTTTTAACTCCTCCAACTCTTTGCAAAGCTTCTTGTTCTCTTCCAACAGTTTTGCCTCAGCAGGGGATTTCTCTGCATGGCCTGAAGTGGAATTCCTTTTGACCCTCACATAGGCATCCACCTTCTCTCACCGAACTCTCACCATCAGAGCAACATACCCAGGGGGTAGCTTATCCTGGTAGTGCGCTCTAATTGTCAGGGCAACAGGGTCACTATTCAGAGTCCCTCTTTTCAATTGGTGAATTCTCAGAGAATCCATTTCAACGTCTGTAATTGCACTGCGGCTCACTAGCAGACTCGGGCCTTGTTCTAGCTGCACAAGATAAGCAGACAAATCTTCCTTCTCTTTCTGGAAGGTAGAGTGGAAGCGATAGAGCATCTCTGTAGCACTCTCTACAGGGCCAAATGTAACTTCCAGGACTTCAATCAGATCAGCATGAAGTAGCGTGGGGTGACAAAACATATAGTATTTAACAACATCCACAGCTGGACTGTGGAGACTCTCAAGGATCTTCCTTCTCGTAGTAGTCTCAGGGCCAGTCCAATCTCTCACGGACACAACAGTGGAGTCTCTCCAACTCTTAATAGACTCTTCACCTGCGGGTACAGGATCGGTATCTCCATTCCAGGCCAGCTGCGTCAGTTGGTCCGTCCTGTGTGAGTCCAATTTTTGTGACCCGACCCATACCCACAACCTGCAATCTGCAACCTGGACCCACAACCCGCATTCCCGCCTGGACCCCACTACCTGCTACCAGGCAGTCACACTGGAGATTACAGGCTGCTCTGCAGCAAAATCAATCTCACCAGTTGCACCTTTCTCCTTTTGAGTCTCTAGCAACTTGGCAGCGAACAGGATGGCCTTTTTCTGTACTTCCACTGATTTAACAGCTTGAACAGCTTTACAGAACTTGGTTCTGGCTGGATCTTTCACTGCCCACCAGGCTCCACAGACAGGCACACTCTCTCGCCCCAGGATACACTGAGGTGCCCAGCCTGTAACTGGGCTGGATATGTCACAGGCAGAAAAACAGGGGAAGGATTTCTCTTGTCCCCTACATTATTATTCTAGGTGCCAGCACACTGGGCAAAAGGTCAGGAGCGGATAGTGCAAGGAAATGCAGGCTGAGATCTAATTCATCTGGCCCAAGTTTTGTAGGTTAGAGCACAGTTTCTTAGTTGTCCAGAGATCCAGGATTTCATCTCCAGTATTGAAAAGAATAGTAAATGGCCAATGAATTTAAAGGGAAACTAGCATTTAATGTTGGTTTGACACAGGTGTCTGAAACACTGCATTGTATTTAATGTAGAGCAAAGCAACATAGTTTTGGGTTCAGCTGATTTATATTATTTTTAAAGTGATACTTTTCTGCTTACCAGGAATTCTTATCAGTGCTCTGTATTCTCAAGATATGCAAAAGATTTCTTGCCCTTAAAACCATTTTCTGTGTTTCACCACAACTTTGAAAATCAAATTAGTAATCCTCAGTAACCTTGTCTCAACACTTGTATATAACATTGACAGTAGCACTTGAATAGCACTATGTAGAGATATATGATTTAGGATGCTATAATGAACTAATTGGCAAAATAACTAGCATGTTACTAAGAATTCTTATCAAATAGCCAAGATTCTATTTTCTTTCTTCAGCAAAGCAGCAAATCCTTTTATATTCACATCTACAAGCATTACTTTGTACATTGGTATGCGTGATTTCCTTATTGAATTTGCTATAGTGCGTTCTTCAGCGGGCCCCAGTGCGATCGCACCCCCTGCTGTCCCGGTAGTTACACCACTTTATTTAAGGTATCCTCATGCTTTTTAGTAATAGTACTAGATATGATTAGAATAGATTTAGCAGTATATAGTTTTGGAGAAGTTACTTGCTATGTGCTGGCAGTACTGAGTGAACCCTCTTTACTAGCTTATATGTGCAGACCAAGCTAGTTCCACACTCTCCCCCAAGATCATTTTCCCTTCACCTCCTGCAATGTGTTCAGCACTGGGTTCACACAGCCATGGAACAGCTCAGCTGGTGTGAATAATTGAATGAATGTGTGGTATGTATTTGCTGCACACCTCAGGGACTGCCACCCTCCATTTGCCTGCAGACCCCCATTCTTATGAAAATGATCACTTTCGCACCATTGCCTAATAACACTAAGCAATTAAAAGCTTGATGTGCAACAGAGGGCTGCGGACGCTGCTCTTAATGAGCTTTTGCTGCACTTGGCCCTTGAGAGCCGCTGAGCAATAGCTGATTAATGACTGAAAATAATTACAGGTGATGTGCTTCTTGCTCTCAAAGGGATGAAGAGAAAGTTGTGTGAGGACCTTTACACTTTTATTTTTGCATCTTTTTGTGATTCCTCTTCTTACTGTCTAGTATATATTTCAGTCAAACGTTAATATGTTAAGAATCATCTGTCATATTTGTACACGCCTAGCAAATGGTGCTCCAGGTTTCATACATTTTGGACCTGCCAATGCATGTATAGATATTATAATGTTGTATAATTTCCTCCAAACAGGGAAGAAGATAAAGACATATTCGTCTACTGTAGAGAGAATAACATCTCCCGTGTATCACATGCATTGTCTACAGGAACCCTTGATGTGAATGTGGCAGATGATGAGGTATCGCAATTTCACTTCCAATTTTGTTAATGGTTAGTCTTCAGGGTTTTTTTGCTTTTGTATATGTACTCCATGGGTTCAATTTAGGAACACTAGTGCTAAATTGCACAAGTGTAGTTGCCAGTAGCAACCAGTTAGCAAATAGTTTTGCCATATCTACTGCAAGTTACAAAATAAGAGGTAATACCTCATTATTATTAACATGTATTTCTATAGCGCCAACTTATTTCGTAGCGCTGGTTACTAGTAACTGGAAGCACATATGTTCATAAATCGGCAACATTATTAACTATTATGAGGTTTTTGTGTTTTTTTCATCAATAACAAAAGTAACCCATGTTTTCATAAGTGTATGATTGAAGGGATAATTAGACCTATTGAAAAGCATGAGACATACACACATGCTGCAAAGAACACTACATCAACCATTTCTGCTACAAGTATTAGTGCAAAAAGGGTCTCAAAATTAGTGCAGCCTGTACTAAGCATTCAATACAGTGAAAGGGGCAACAATAGTTACACCATACCATTGGTAGGTGTCCTGCTGGCAATGCTGTATTCATTTTCATATCTTGAGAACAAAGACCTGTGTCTGTGGACACTACGCATAGTTCAGGTTATACACTACATTGAACCATGGCTATTTCATAATTGAGGTATCCATGTGCAACATTAGATAAAGTGTAGTAGTGTCACAAAATGACAACAGAACCCAATCTACATATGTGTCTGCAGGTGCTGTTTGGTTTCTTTATAGCTTAGACTCCTATGAGCATCTTCTAAATATGATAAAAAAAATCCCTGTCTAAAAAGTTACTTTGCCAAATTGCAGCTGGAACCTCAGACATTCATAGAATATGAAAGGCTAGTTTTGTTTTATTGCTTTATATTAATACAGTTGTTTCAGAGATGATGCACTGCTGTGTGTATGTACACAGCTGCTGCTTTAAGGGTAGCACATGACAATGAGGCTTACCGTTTTAAACTCCAGCCTAGGATTTTTTACATTGCAATTCACTGTGTAATGTATTTGCTGCAGTTCGAGCAGACTGTATATATTATAATCAGAATTAATTTCTGTCACATGATTCACTGAAACTTGTGTATTATAATAAAGTATCCCCTGCTGCAAAATGAGTATATATATATATATATATATAAGTTGGTTTATTTTTCTTCCAAATCTAGGGCCGAAGTCTTTTGCACACCCAGCTGGTATCTGTTCTTCTGTTTCATAATGCTCATATAAACATGCAGGTAAGAATGCTTTCTTCATAAACTCACTAAATCTATATGTTTATCCACTTTTAAAGTGCATCCATTTATAAATGGCATAGATTACTTAAAATTCAACCTGCTACTATTACTAAATAATGTGTACATAAGAAATAAGAGATCAAGCACAACTTGATCTATGTCCTGTTGTGTTGAGCACACCTTGGTCTTGTTGGCAATCAAAATGTATTTAGAAAAACTGAATTTTAAAAGTCGGGTGAATAGAACCCAAAAACTGAAATTGAATTAAAATCAATTTGAGTTTTTTCAGGACATCGTATATAAGCTAAAATAGCAATTTGGCAGGTTTTAGGTTGTGAATAACAGGATTTTTTTGTACTCACCGTTAAATCTGTTTCTCTGTAGTCGATAGGGGGACACAGGGAACTCTTGGGGTTAAGCTCCACCCTCCAGGAGGCAGGACACTTTAGATTAAAATTAAAAAGGGGGGATGCCAAGGATCCGGCTTAACCCCACCCACTCTAACAATCCCTCAGTTTGTACCAAAGAGACTGCTTAACTATGAACACTAAACTTGCAGAACTGGTAAACTGGGAAAACGTTTCCAAAGGACCAACAGGTCAACATTTCGCTCAGGGTTGGGAAGCCCTGTGTCCCCCTATCGACTACAGAGAAACAGATTTAACGGTGAGTATAAAAAATCCTGTTTTCTCTGTCGTCTCAGGGGGACACAGGGAACTCTTGGGGACTTAACAGAGCAGTCCCAGAACAGTAGGGAGGGAGCGAATTTAGATAATGTTGAGGATAAGCTTTGTCAATTTATTGTACTACTGACTGTAGTACTTTACGGCCAAAAGCGGCTTCAGCCGAGGAAAATGGAAAATGTATCTAGGCTGTAGAATTTCGTAAATGTATGCACTGATGACCAAGTGGCTGCTCTGCAAATCTGGTCCAAAGAGGCCGAGTTGCGCCATGCCCAGGAAGCCCCCAGTGATCTGGTAGAGTGAGCTCGAACATTGATCGGAGGAGGTCTTCCCTTAGCTAGGTAGGCTTGATGAATGATCTCCCTAATCCATCGTGCAATGGATGTCTTGGAAGCTGCCATGCCTCGACGAGGGCCAGATGGAACTACGAATAGGGATTGAGAACGCCGAAAGGGTTTGGAACGTTCAAGGTGCCAGCGAAGTGCTCTAACCACATCTAGACTGTGAAGTCTGCGCTCCTTATCGTTTTTAGGTTCCGGACATAGAGAAGGCACTACTATCTCTTGGTTCAAATGGAAAGACAAGACCACCTTTGGGAGGAAGGAAGTTACTGTGCGTAGTACAGCTTTATCTTTGTGGAAGACTAATAACGCGGAATCACATGATAAGGCACTGAGTTCTGAAACTCTTCTGGCAGATGTAATTGCTACTAGAAAAGCCACCTTCCAGGTGAGCCACTTCTCGGAAATAGTCCCCAGAGGTTCGAAGGGGGGGTCTAAAAGTGCTTCCAGAACCAGGTTGAGATCCCATCCCGGAATCGATGGTCTGTATGGAGGGGCGATGTGGGCTACTCCCTGTAGGAAAGTATGTACGGCATCGTCCATCGCTAATCGAGTTTGGAGTAGGACAGAGAGTGCAGATATCTGAACCTTCAAGGAACTCAACTTAAGGCCTAGCTGAAGTCCCTTCTGTAAGAAAGATAGGATTCTGGGAATGTTACATTCAAGAAAGGGTAAGTCCGACTCCTTGCACCAATTCCAATAGGTGCGCCACACCCTGTGATAAGACCTAGACGATGTGGCTTTGCGTGATTTTAGCATTGTGGCAATGACTTCTTCAGTTATTCCCTTCTGTCTCCAGATGGCCGCCTCAACAGCCATCCCGTCAAAGCAAATAGTCCCGGATTGTGGTGAACTATGGGACCCTGCTGTAGTAGATCGTCTCTGGCTGGAAAACGAAGTGGTTGCGCTATGGACATTTCTTGAAGGTCTGAGAACCACGTTCTCCTGGGCCAATACGGGGCTATCACTATAACTGTTGTGTGTGACTGCTTGATCTTCTTGAGGACCCGAGGTAACATGGGGAATGGAGGGAATATGTACGCCAGGTTGAAGTTCCACTCTTGTGTCATGGCATCCACTGCAATTGCCGTTGGGTCCCGATAACGTGCAAAGAAGCTCGGTACTTTGCGATTGATTCTGGAGGCCATGAGGTCGATTTGAGGAAGACCCCACCTTTCTACTACTTCTGCGAATGCTTCGGGATGAAGTTCCCATTCTCCCGGGTCTAGCTGCCTGCGTATTGGACACCCCCGGAATATGGATGGCGGATAATCTCACGGAACGAAGTTCTGCCCATGAATCTGCTCTACTTCCGCTAGAGAAGCCTTGCTGCGGGTTCCTCCTTGTCTGTTTATGTATGCGACTGTAGTTGAGTTGTCGCTTTGTACTCGGACGGACTTGTCTTGGAGAAGATGTGACCAGTGGTTTAGAGCTAACCTGACTGCTCGAAGCTCCAGAATGTTTATTGGTAATTTTGTTTCCGTGCGGGACCATGGACCTTGTACGGTTAGATTGTTCAATGTTGCGCCCCAACCGAGCAGACTGGCATCTGTTATCACGGTCCAGTCCGGCATTGCCCAGGACTGACCCCTGGCTAGATTTTGTTGGTTTAGCCACCACAGCAGTGATTCCATTGTTTTTTGTCGCAGGGGAATTCGATGGGATAGGTTCCCCCCTTTCCATTCTGACAGGATGTTGGTCTGCAGTGGCTGCAGGTGTATCTGAGCGAACGGCATTGCTTCGATGGTCGATACCATCAGTCCCAGTACCCTCATTGCCATATGGACTGTGGGTCGTTGGATGTGAACCAGTCGACTGACTTGTTCTCTTATCTTCCTCTGTTTGTCCTGGGGTAATGACACCCGTTGTGTTAATGTGTTGAAGAGGAGACCTAGGAATAACATCTGTTGACTGGGTATCATACTGGATTTGTCCCAGTTGATGGTCCAGCCGAATCTCTGAAGCAGAGAAATCGCTAAATGGAGGTCCCTTGTGCACTTGTCTACTGTTGCGGATTTTATCAAGAGGTCGTCCAAGTATGGAGCCACCGAAATTCCCTGCAGACGCATCGTCGCCGCCGTCACTGCCATGAGTTTCGTGAAAACTCTGGGAGCTGAAGATCGTCCGAAGGGAAGCGCTACAAACTGGTAGTGGCGATTCTTGAAGGCAAATCTGAGAAATCGGTGGTGAGGAGGCCATATTGGTACATGGAGATATGCATCCCTGATGTCCAGAGACATCATAAGTTGTCCAGGCTCCATTCCCCGAATGACCGATTGTAGAGTCTCCATCTTGAATCGTACTGAACGGATGTGTTTGTTGAGACCTTTCAAGTCCAATACTGGACGGAAGGAACCGTCCCTCTTTGGAACCAAGAACAGATTGGAGTAGAAACCAGAGAATGTCTCTGACTGGGGAACCGGTCTGATTACTCCATTCTGTTCCATGTTTGAAATGCAGTCCATGAAGGCCTGTGGATGGATTGGATGGAACTCTGGACATGAGAAATTTCCTGGGGGGACGAGATGCAAAATCCAGATGATAACCTTCGGAAATAATTTCATTGACCCAGGCGTCTGCAGATTGTTGTCGCAGCAATCTGCCTCCTATCGGTTGCTGCGACTCCGGAGGGAGTGCCCCGTCAGCCTGAAGTGGACTTGTCGGCTGAAGGCTTGGAGTGAAACTTGTTGGGTTTCCATGTATTGCGGCCCTTATCGCTTGGTCTTGAGCGATTAAAGGAACGCTGAGGAGGACTGCTTCGTCTGTTGAACTGTCCACTATGGCCACAAAAAGACTTCCCACGCCTAGAGGAAGTTGTAGGTTTGTTCTTGTATTGGGGAAGAAATGTGCTTTTTCCCCCTGTTGCCTGGGAGATGATCTTCTCGAGCTCTTCTCCAAACAGTCGTTGTCCCTTAAAGGGAAGAGAGGTCAGAGACTTCTTGGAACTGAGATCGGCTGTCCAGTTCTTCAGCCAGAGTGTTCTGCGGGCTGCTACAGACAGTGCTGAGGTACGTGCTGTGATCTGTGCTGTGTTGCATCACATAAATAAGCTGCCGCCTCTGCAATAGAATGTGCGGATGACATGAGATCCGCTCTGAGAACGCCGTCTTGAATGTCTATCAGTGATTCAGCCCATGCCTGTATAGCTCTGGCGACCCAAGCTGATGCCAACGCTGGTCGAAGAGTTGATCCCGCAGATGAATAGGCTGCCCTCAGAAATCCTTCTAGACGTCTGTCCGAAGGGTCTTTGAAGGCTGCAGCGTCCATGACTGGTAAAGCTGTGGACTTGGAAAGTCTCGAAACTGGTGCATCTACTACAGGAGGCATAGTCCATTTTTCTACCAATTCCTTGGAGAAGGGGTAGGACTTAGAAAATTTTCGTGTAGTCTGGAATTTTCGTTCTGGGGAATTCCATTCGTCCTGTATAATGGCCAGCAGTTGATCATGGGATGGAAAACACACTGAAGATTTGTGTTTCCTTTTAAAAAGGACCGCAGATGATGCCTGTGGTTCAACTGTCTGTGTGATTTTTAGTACCTCTATCACACCCTTAATTATTTTATCCACGTCATGGGAGACATCCCTGTTCCTAATGTCCTCTTCCTCGTGGTTTTCTTCCTCCGAAGAAGAATCAGCGGACGGAGGTAATTCACCCTCTGAATGAGAAGCTTCAGCGGAAGACCCATCAGAAGGAGAGCGGTATTCAAGGTTGCCCTTGGGGCTGGAGTGTCTTTTGCGCTTTCTTCTTCTGGTTTTTGAACAAAATTGCTTAGTGCTTTGCCTAAATTCTCCGCAATTGATGGAAGACTCTGCAAAGATGCCAGAGACTGTGAGAGCTGAATAGCCCATAGGGGTGCTGGAGGATCAGCTGAAGTCCCCGGCCCCCCATCCTGTGCAGTAGTCTCCTGTGGAGAATCCCCCTCTTGTGGAGTCGTGGCTGGGACAGGCCTCTGGACAGGTGCAGGAACCTGACCCTTGGAACAAGATTTGCAGAGGGACTCTGTTTGGTCCCCTGGAATCTTGGTGTGACAAGTTTTGCATGTGAAATATGTCACCTGCGCTACTGCTGCGGGTGCTCTCCCCCCAGCCCTGGGAAACAGTCCCCCAGACCTACCTTCTGCCATAGTACAGTGTCTGAGATACCTGCTGAGAGATTGAAAATCCTTTGCAGTAAAGCCGAAGAAGCCTGTGGTAATGGAGAGTTAGGGGAGAGCAACCCGGGAAACAGTGAGAAGAGGCAGATTCTACCTCCTGCCTCCTGGAGGGTGGAGCTTAACCCCAAGAGTTCCCTGTGTCCCCCTGAGACGACAGAGAAAGTCTAATTCGAACAGCCAGTATATGATAAATCTCAAAAATCGAATTAGAATTAAAAAAAAAACTCAAATCAAATTATAACAATTCCCTATATATATTAGGGATGCAACAAATCCAGGATTTGGTTTGGGAGTCGGCCTTTTTCATGTGTGTCTATAATCACTTATGTTTAATCATACCAATAATATCTGCACAACTGATGTCATTTCCTGTATTTCTCTTTAAAAATCACATGACCATGCATTACCCTGTACACTTTTTTCGGCTTGACAAAGGACACGATGCATGTCCGAAACGTAGCCTGAGCTTGATGGCCTGATGTTAGCCAGATAGCATGTTGTTCCTATTTTAAATACACTTTTTGATACCTAACCGGTGAGTGCTGCCTTTTTCCTGCATGATTCTATATGATAAGGAGGAGAGACTCGGCAATCCCCCTCTGAGGCTGTGCACCACGTACGTTTGAAAAATTGGGAGAGTGCTGCTACTATTGTGAGTTGAGATATATATATATATATATATATATATATATATATATATATATATATATTCCATCTTGGGAGGATTATTTAATAGGCAGCTTGCAGCTTGATATGAACTAAATATATCTGTTGGTTAAATATTCATTCTGGGGCATAGTTTCCCTTTAAAACTAACAGGCACATGTAACCAGCCAGTACTCTAATACTCCACATGTTGACTTTTGTTTCAAAAGACCAAACATTGTGGTCAGAGCACCCAACATTTATGTCCATTAAAAGTGATCGATTTTTTTCAGTAATGGGCAAATAGAACATCTGTCTTTTATAGCATCATTCTTTACTTTCTATTGAAGTGGAGTTGTATGTAATTAATCTTTTAGTTTAGAATCATTACATTTTGTAATAATCCGAAAGACAGATTGTTAGTGATACTAACAATATCTGAATGCATAAGCAATCTTATTCTTTTTATGTATTATAAATCTATAAACAGTTCCTATGTTTGCTGTTTGCCTCTCTCCACTAAAGACTAAGGTCACCTTTTTATTTCTTACGATTTCTTGCATCTGGCTGGCACTGTTTTGGGTGCCTAATTCAGGTGGTGTGATTTGGGGTGTGATTACTCTTTACTGATTGCACTACATTTATAAGTACCAGATAGGGCTAAAGTGTCAAGCTGTTAGCTTGTTATTCACCCATGCTTCTTCCCCACTGCCACAAACAAAATACATACACAATGTAGGTTCTGGTAATGCACCTGTGCAAAAAGGAATGCAAACTGAAACTCCAGAGTAATAGTAGAACACACCTACCAGAAGGGGAGGTGCAGTGGGGTAGAAATGACTAGGACTAAAGATGCGTTGCAGCTGATAAGTAATTATACAGAAGATATGTATGTGTTCATGGGGCTTCAACTTGCTGTTTATGGCAAAAATAAAAAAAACTGAATGCCTCGTATAAAAAAACTCTGGCCTTACTCTTTATTTCTAACTTTGAACCTACATACGCTGTTAACTTTTATGAGTTAAAAAACATCATCAATCAGTGTTGAACTCAATATAAAATTAGAGGTACATTCCTCAGTATCACAGGCGATTATTTAAAGCAGTCGCTCTATTCCTATGTCGAACCTTGTCCCTGACTGAAGCACTGCAGAGCAATGTAATATGTCTAATGTCAATTATGGAAAATATATGCTAGAACTTGAGTTCAATGTAATGCTTAAATGTTTCAGGGAAATGTAAAGTTTAAATGTGACCTCCTTGAAGATAAACATCATGGAAAGGCCTGTAGGGGACATCAAATATATAATGGCAATAGTGGAAGAAGGGTCTGTTAAAGGTAATGTGTTCCATAATGGAGGGAGATAGAAGGCAAAAAGAGCTGATGGGGGTGGGGGCTCAAAGCTTTCAGAGTAAAGACAATCCAGAGATAATAAATAGCAGAGTGAGTGTCTCCACAGGGAGAGATTCTCACAAACAACATTATTATTGAGCGCTCAATCCATTGCCAAATCCATCTCATTACTGACAACAACCTGCAGTCTAGATTTTCTGAATGCTCTGGGAAGAAATCCAGCAGTGAGACTTTGCAAAAGAGTTGGATCATGTGGCCCAAAATGCAACACCCAGGCTTCAAAACAGAGATGAGCTGTGTTTTCCTATGATAATGCTAAAACAGCAATAGTTAAAGGAGACCTATTGTATAAAAAATAGGAATGTACCAGTGCATTGTACTTATTTAGATATGGAAGAATTGTGCTTAAAGGGATCCTGTCGTGGGAAAAACATTTTTTTCAAAATGCATCAGTTGATAGTGCTGTTCCAGAAGAATTCTGCATTGAAATCCATTTCTCCTTTTCTTAAAAGAGCAAACAGATTTTTTTATATTTCATTTTGAAATCTGACATGGGGCTAGAGATATTGTCAATTTCCCAGCTGCCCCAAGTCATGTGACTTGTGCTCTGATAAACTTCAATCACTCTTTACTGCTGTACTGCAAGTTGGAGTGATATCACCCCCACCCAGCAGCCTACCAAAGAACAATGAGAAGGTAACCAGATAGCAGCTCCCTAACACAAGATAACAGCTGCCTGGTAGATATAAGAACAGCACTCAATAGTAAAACCCATGTCCCACTGCGTACTATTCAGTTACATTGAGAAGGAAAAACGACAGCCTGCCAGAAAGCAGTTCCCTCCTAAAGTGCTGTCACAAGTCACATGACATGGGGCAGCTGGGAAATTGACAAAATGGCTAGCCCCATGTCCGATTTCAAAACTGAATATAAAAAAATCTGTTTCCTCTTTTGAGAAATGGTGCAGAAGTCTGCTGGATTAAGACTATTAACTGATGCATTTTGGAAAAAAAAAGTTTCCCATGACAGTATCCCTTTAAAAAGTAGTGTTTCAGGCTGATTTATTGAATATTTCTGCAAAAACCCTAATCATCCCTCCCTTCCTTTCCACCTCCTGCTCCCTGAATTCCCAGGCTGTGAAGGGGAGCCGGCAGCTCTCGGCTCACTGAACTGTAGGACAGGAACCAATCAGCAGCTAGCAGGACCTGATAGGAAGCTAAAGCCTGTCTGTGCTTGTGTGACTGCAGGGCTGTGATTGGCTGTCCTGCTCCTATTGTGCTTCTAGCATTAGGACATGCCCACCCCTCATCTGACAGACAGGGACCAGAGAACATCTATAGGAAGCTCCACTAAAGGGGCTATTTTCAGATAATATTAATTTTTAGCACCATGTAAAAGCAACACCATGTATTATTTATTATTGCCTACACAATTAGGATTTTTTCATTTATCCTATGTCTCCTTTAAACTTTCTTTAAAAATACTTAATACCTGTCAGAGATATTCTAATTGTTGTTGCTATAACTTAATAGCTTTTTGTAGAAATGAATGGCAAAGTTATGCTTTTCTGAGTTGTATTTAATTTGTACAACCACAGACAACTACTAAAGTGCACACAACCCAAATTACCCTTACCCACAAATAACATGCATAATAGGGTGGAATTATCTTCCCACTCAACATAAATACAGAATCATCAATAGGCATGAAACACTTTAGACCACCTTTGTCCTAATAAATGACCTTGTACTTTTAATTGACTTTTTTGTTTTGAATCATTTGGGAAATCTCCTTACGTACTTTCATTTCTGTTGCAAGCATGCACCCTTAGACTTAGGTAGACAGTGAGACTTTTCCCTCTTAATGCTTTTTCAAAATTGAATTTTTGAACATACATGGTATGGTGCCCACACTTTATATTTTGATGTGGGCTTCTTACACTGTTTTTCTTCTTCTTTTTTTTTTTTTTTTTTTTTTT